>LHPF02000008.1:1242500-1776192 GCA_002245815.2 Micractinium conductrix
ACCGCGCCGCGCTTGCCCGCCGCAGCCCCCTGCTCCGCCATGAGACCCCGGCGCAACAAGCCCGTGAACGTGCACACTGGGCGCCGGCAGGCAGACAGCAAGGGGCGAGTGATTGACCGCCACCAAGGCATGGACCCCCGCGCGCCCAGCCTCACCGCCTCCTGGCAGGCAGCGGCGGGGGCTCCGCAGCAGCGCGCTGGCACCAAACCCGCCCTGTTTGAATCGCTGGGGCAGTCCGACGGGCCCTACTGCCAGGGCGCCAAGAACGCCTTTGTGGTGAGCGCCCCGCTGGGAGGCCAGCCCCAAGAGCTTGCGGCGGGCACCCGCATGGCTCTCGCGCTCTTCCCGCCCTCGCCGCCATGCGCCAGGCACAGTGTGGGAAACCTTTCCCCCTCCGCTTGCTGCCCCTCAACCCGCGCAGGACCTCAAGGAGGGAGACTTGGCGCGTGCCATGGACGAGTTAACCCGCCCCGCTGCTGCGGCGGTGCTCCAGCGCCAGCAGGGGGGCGAGCTGGAGTTCAGCGCCAACGAGGTGCGCGCTGCCGCCCGGCTGGATGCCAGCTAGTTGCAACTGCTGGAGCATGCACTGGTGGCAGCGAGGGGCGCCTGCGCAGCAGCCACCTGCCCACTGTGCCCTTGCCAGGGGGGCGGCGCTCAACCAGGCCCTGCCCCTTTCCGGCACCGCAGGTGGAGGTGCTACAGGCGCTGGCAGGGGGCGGCGCCGTCACCGTGCGCCGCTTCTCTTTTGAGGCGTATGACATCAACATCACCGCGCTGCTGTGCGGCCAGGACGTGGCCTGGGGCGTGGCCTGCAGGTAGGCGGGCAGTCGTGAGTGGGCTTGAGAGAAGTGCTGCGGCTTGCCGAGGCAAGGGCATGGTACGCGTGCTGCAAGCTCATGGCTCCCGAGCAATCCTCAAGTGGGGTGGTGTTAAAGAACACCGGTGGGGTTTCCCAGAGGGCGGTGGGGGAGTGGGGGCAAGCAGGGAGGGCTGACCAGGCCCGGGCGGTGCATGCAGCGCGTCAGGGAGGGCTGGAACAAGCAAACATGCAAGCAAACAAGCGAGCAGGCGACGAGCAAGCTGGGCTGAGCGGCGGCAGACTGACGGGACACACCTGCAGGGCACGGGGTAGGGGCTTGGCAGAGAAGGTCAGGGGTGCAGCCTGGCCAAGGGGCATGCACTCGCTTCCGACCCTCCCGCTGCCCCAACCTCCCGCAGATGCGCTTCCCGTGGCTGTTCGTGCTGTCCAGCCAGCAGCCCATCGAGGAGCGCACGCTGTGCAAGGAGCAGTGGGGCGTGCTGCACGGCGGCTTGGGCATGCTCTGGGGCCGCAGCATGCGTGTGTTTGACCGCGACGCCCTGGCTGCGTGCGACGCGGTTGAGCAGCTCAGCGAGAGCGAGCGCTGCCAGGCAGCCCAGCTCGCGACGCGCGCCGGCGGCGGCCGCTTCATGAACGTGCGTGACATCCCCGCCTACGACAGCCTGCGGGCGTGCATGGAAGAGAGCCTGGTGCCCCTGGTGAGCTGTGGGGAGGCATGGCCAGCTGGCGGCGCCCTGCAGCTCCAATGTTGCATCCTTGCGACAAGCAGTTTGGGACCCTTCTCACCACAGGTGGGAAGGGCACCTAGGTAGCCCAAAGCCCAACCCCTTGAGCAGGGAGAGCTGGCGGCGCTCTGCTGTGCGTGCTGTGCCAGCCGCCACCTTCAGCCAGCACTGCAGGGCAAACAACACACTTTCCCATGTTCAAACGCAGCTGGCGCGCCTGGCCCCGCTGTCGCGCAGCGCGCACCCCCCGCAGCTGCCCTACCCCTCGCTGCTGCTGAGCGGCAACGCTGCCGCGAGCGCCCTGGTGCTGCTCAGCGCCGAGGCAGCCCTGGCGCCGGCAGTGGAGGCGCTGTCCCCGCCTGCCTCGCTGGTTATCGGGAGCAGCGAGATGGAGAAGCGCCACCTGCTGCTCATCCCCGAGCAGCAGCTGCCGCTGCTTCCAACCGCGCTGCAGGATGTCGGCGAGCTGACCTGCACCACCGTACCGTTTGAGCAGCTGGCAACTCTGGCAGCTCTGTGCGGCGGCGAGCTGGGCCCCGCCTTTGCAGCCCTGCTGCGCTCGGCTGCTGCCAGCAGCAGTGCTGACAGCCTGCGCGAGGCGGTTGGCACCATCAAGGGCGCCGGCGAGGCTGCAGCCGCCTTTCTGATGCAGCGTGCGCTGGACGCCTCTTCCACCCGCTCAGGCTCAGGTGCGAGGCAGGGCAGGGCAGGGCAGGGCAGGGTGCTGCCCACCTCAGCGCATGCAGGCTAGGTAGCGCACGCCTCCCTCCTTTGCTTGTACGCAATCAGAGAGGGAGGTGAGGGCAAACTTTTGGCTGTTCCTCTGATCCTCTGATCCGATCCTCTGATCCTCTGAACCCTGATCCTTGGCTGTTCCATCTTCTACCTTCTGCCTTCGCTGCAGACCCAGAGCCTGCCGAGGCTGTTGAGGAGCTGGAGGCGGAGGACGAAGAGGCCATTGAAGAAGAGGCAGCCGCCGGCGCCTCCGCCTCGGCTGCCGCCGCTGGCGCCTCCACCTCGGCCGCCGCCGGCGCCGGCGCCTCCACCTCGGCCGCCGCCACCGCGCTGCTGCCTCCCACGCCTGCCGGCGCCAGGGGCCCTGTGCCCACGCCGCTGGCGGCGCACATGGATGAGTCCAAGTCGTGGCGCGCAGGCGGCGTCGACTATGACGCCAGCACCTGGGAGGGCCGCTCCTTTGGGCCCCTCATGCGCCCGCCACCGGGCCACCTGCCGCTGCCGCACGCCATCGACGAGCCGATGCGCAACTCAGCCACCGTGCGTGTGCTGACCAGCGACAGCCTTCGCCTGCGCCACGACGTGGCGGGCGAGGCGCGCGTGCTGCACAAGCTGGCCAACCAGCTCACGTTTGACAGCCAGCTGCTGGTGGTAGTGGAGGCGCCCCGCTCCCTGGCCGAGGCAGAGCAGGAAAGTTGCACCTGGGAGCAGGGATGGCAGGGCAGGACAGCCGGCGACTGCTGCTTTTTTTCAGCAGAGGCAGCATGCAGGCAACATGAAGCTGAGCTGGCAGCGCCCGACTGAACGTCATCAACTGCCTTCCACTGCTCCCATGCAGGGCGCCTCGACGCTGCACATCTACAGCCCTGCCGCGCTGGCAGAGATGCCGGCGGTGCTGGGGGGTGGCGCCCCCATCCAGCTGCTGCCGGCGGCGCTCGTGACACCCGACGAGCTCATCGAGCGCCTGCCCAAGCTGCTGCACTCCAGCGAAGACATCCTCTTTGCTGCCCAGATCCCCACGCTGCTGCGCACCCAGGCAAAGCGTGCCTTTGCGGTGGGCATGACCCTCGCCGGCATAGACTTCAGCGCTGCCGGCCTGGTGCCCACCTTTGGCATCGGCGGCTGGGATGCAGCCACCTGGCTGCAGCACCTCGAGGGCGCTGCCTCCAACCACGCGCTGGCCCAGCAGGTGTCTGCTGCGGCGCGTGAGCTGGATGCCACCGGCTTTGTGTCCATCGACTCCATGCGCCACGCGCTGCTGGGTCTGCGCCGCGAATGGCGGCAGGCCGGCGTCAGCACTCTCAGCAACAACTCGTACATCGACAACCTGGCCGCCCGCTTGCTGGGCCGCGGCGACGAGGCGCTGGGCCGCCGCATCTCCGCCGCGATTGGCACATGGCAGGCGCAGTGCGCGCAGGCGGGCGCCGGCCAAGTGCCCGGCCTGGGGATTCGAAGCAACAGCGACGCACACCTGGCCGCCTGGCGTGCCCAGCTCGAGGGCTGGGGCGCCCCCGTGGCCGCCGCCTTCAACATCGCGCTGGCGGCAGGCGCCTCCATCCAGCAGCTGGCCAGCCGCTGGGCTCACCAGACTGTCGGCGGCCGCTGGCAGGGCGACCTGAGCCGCGCCTCGGCCGCGCTGCAGCAGGCGCTTGCCTCAAAGCCCCACAAGAAGCAGCGCCTGACCGAGGCGGAGCGCCTACGCCAGTAGCTGGATGCCTGTAGCTTTGCTGCCTCAGCTCAGCCTTAGCAGCCGACCAGCTCTAGCCGCTCAGCCACTCAGCTGCCAAACACCCATGCACATCTCCTCAGGAACCCCCGCTGCCCTGCCCTGCCTTGGCCTGCCCTGCTTGATAGCCGACTCCATTGTTAGCTCCCCGCCCTGTCCTGCGGTGCAGCAGCTTGCTTGCTAGGCGCTACCTGCCTCCCCGCGCTGCCCACACTGCCCACTTCCTCAGCCGCATGCCTGCGCTGCCTCCAGGTGCCACCGCCCTGCCGCTTCCTCGGCCTGCGCCGCTGCTGCCTGCAGGCGGCGCCGCTGCGCCGCTGCCCAGTCCACCCCAGCTGGCCGCACCTCCCTGCCACGCTGACCTCCACTGAGCCCTCGCCAAACCTCGTTTTGCGCGAAGCCTGACCCCCTGAGACCCTTCCCACGCTTGGTACCGCGCCCCCAAGGCGTGCACCTCGCGCCCCCCATCAACCCTCCGAGACTCCACCCCCAGGGAGCTGCCCTGCCCATTCCCCAGCCCCCTTTTATCCCTGCGATCCGGCGCCCGCCTCCCCCACCCGCTCTTCGCCTGTGGGGAATGTCTACAGTACTACCCTCCTTGTCGTGTGCACTAGCTGGCACCTGCCCTTCCCCTGCGCTGCCCAGCTCGGGGGACAGAGAACAGTTCCCCAGGTCCACAGAAAATGTAAGAAAAACAGAGTGAAGTTGTGGCTACAGTAGACAAACGCACCTTGCCAAGCGCCTCACAGCTTGCCCAAGGGGCCTGAGTCGGCGGTGGACGCTGCAGGGAGGGGGCGTGGTTGGGGCGGCGGCGGCGGGCGGCGGTCACAGCTCAGGACGCCCCGCTCCCTCGAGGATCGCATCAGCACCTTACCCAGTCGCTCCACAACAATCAAACAGAGGGCGCGACAGGCGAGGCTGGGTTTGGGGAGCGCCGCAAGTGGCGGCCGGGACGGTGTCGGGCCACCGCACCGCGTGGCCATCTGCAGCTGAACTAGATTGCGGGCGCAATTGGACGGGCGGAGGCGCTGCCGGCGCAGCCTGCAGGCGCCCGCGGGCCGCCGCGGCCTGGAGGCCGCCCTGCTACGTCTCTCTCTTTTCAAGCAACATTGGCAGGGTGTAGGGAGGGGTGGGAGCGGCGCGGGCTGGCACAAGGCTGGCGAGGAAGAAGAACCGATGCGGGACCGCCTCCGTCGACAACCATGCAGCACCGTTGCACAATCCTGCTTCTCATCAGCCCAGCCCCCTGTGCACCTGCGCTGTGCTGCATCTGTTTCAAAGGGTGTGACGGGACCAGGGACAGAGGAGGAGCAGAGAAGGGAGAGCAATGACAAATAAGACCTGTAAGCAGTGCACGCCGGGCGTCGCCGCCGCTCGCCAGGCACGCTCAGTACCGGTAGTGGGCCGGCTTGTAGGGGCCCTCGGAGGGGACGTTGATGTAGGCGGCCTGCACAATAAAACAAAATAAAGTGGAATGGTTGGCACAGGAAAATACGGCGCAGCAGGCCAGCGCCAGCGCCACCCCCCCACAATTGCCACGCTCAGCGCGCACCTGGTCGGGGGTCAGTTTGGTGAGCTTGGCGCCCAGCTGCAGGCAGGGAGGGGCAGGGGTAGGGTGAGGGGGCGGGGTGGGGGCAGTTGGGTGCGCCCGTGATGGAGCCGAGGCAGCACGGCGCAGCCGCCGCCAGCAAGGCGCTGCCGCCGCCCGCCGACGCCAGCAAGGTGCCCCGCGGATGCGCACCTTGTTCAGGTGCAGCGCCGCCACCTTCTCATCCAGGTGCTTGGGTAAAACGTACACCGACTCGTAGCAAAGGGGGCATGGGTAGAAACAGTGTGAGAGGCAGGGCGGGCAGGCAGGGCAGCCGGCGCCCCGCCCGGCGCACCAGCGCACCAGCCGGGCTCGCGGCCTCCCCCCCTCCCCCCCCCCGCTTACCTTCTTCTCGTACTTGCCGCTGGTGCGCTCGTTCCACAGCTCCAGCTGCGCGATGACCTGCAGGCGGAGTCTCGGGGAGGAGCAGAGTCGGCACGGGCTTGCCCGCGCGCCCGCTGCCCACTGCACGCCCCGGCCCCGCCCGGCGCTCGCCTGGTTGGTGAAGGAGCACGACATGACGAACGAGGGGTGGCCGGTGGCGCAGCCCAGGTTGAGCAGGCGGCCCTCCGCCAGCACAATCACGCCGTGGCCGTCGGGGAAGATGAAGCGGTCGACCTGGGGCTTGATGTTCTGCCTGCGCACGGGCAACAGGCGGCCACGCAGCAACGCAGGTTGGGCAGCAGGCAGCGGGGGAGGGGGCTGCGGAGACGAGGGCCCAAAGCGGGGGCGAGGCGGGGGTGCGGCCAGCGCCAGCGGAGGCAGCCCCGGCACCCGCAAGTGTCGGCGGCCGCCGCCCCAGTGAGTAATTATCATGCACAACTGCGGGCGTTTTGTGGACGCACCTCTTGATGCCAGGCCAGTTCATGAGGCCGGCCATATCAATCTCGTTGTCGAAATGGCCGATGTTGCCCACGATCGCGTTGTTCTTCATCTTCGCCATGTCGGTGGCCTGCGGATAGGTGTGCGGGAGCGCCAGCGAGCGAGCGAGCGATGGAGGCCATTCGGGTTGCCCCAAGCGCGCTGCGCGCCCGCCCGACTTGTACCAGCCTCCCAATGAGCTACGACACAAGACGACCGAGAGCCAGGCCAAGAAGAGCCAGAAGATGGCCAAGACCCGCCTCGAGCTAGGGGACGGGGCAGCTGCCGCCCTGGCCCAGTTCCGGATGCAGGAGTTTGAGGTGCGGCTGCGGGCTGGTGCGCCCGGAAGATGTGTTGGGGGCGGGCAGGCGGGCGGGCGCTGCCGCTCATCCGCTCATGTGCCGCTCGTGTGCGAGCCGCCGCCCGCCGTCTGCCACAGAAACCCACATGCGCCCCGGTGTTGCAGACGGGCCTGGGCGCACAGCTGGCACGTCTCTACGAGGGGCACGGCTTTTCGCCCGCCGAGAAGGCAGAGCTGCTGCCGCTGGTGGCGCAGCTGGCACCGCCGGCCGGCGACGAGCGCTGGGAGGTGAGCGGGCCAGGCGGGGCAGGGCCAGGCGGCGCAGGGTTTTTGCAGTGTGCAGCCTGTGCAGCGAGCCGATCGCAGCGAGCCGAGAGTGTGCAGCCGAGAGTGTGCAGGCTGTGCCGCCTGTGCAGCGAGCCGACCGCAGCGGCGCGTGCGCAGGCTACACACCGCCCGGCGCGCCGCCCCGGCCCGCAGGACAAGCCCCACCAGCACCTGACCTTCAACCAGCTGCTGGCGGCCTCGCGCGAGGAGTGGGGGCGCCCGCTGCTGCGCAAGGCGTACAGCTGGCTCAAGGCGCGGGGCCTGGCAAACATCTTCACCGTCACCTCGGCAGAGCTGGTGGCGCGGTGCGGCAACCCACACCCGTTCCACTTTGACAAGGCAACGGGCGCGCTGGCCTACCAGCAGGTGCGGGGACGCCCAAGGTTTGGGGGTCGCCGAGCGGCAGGCCAAGGCCAGCATGCGGGCGTGCCTGCCCCAGCAAAGGCGCCCAGGCGGCAGCCGAGGCCTGCCAGCAGCAGCAGTGCACACCCATTCAGAACGTGAAGAAAACGCCCCCCCCCCCCCCCCCCCCCCCCCCCCCCGCTCCCGCCGCAGCCGGCGCTTTCCACCAGCGACGGCAAGGGCATGCCCAGCGGCCTGCGCCTGCTCTTGGACGTCGGCGACCTTCCCAGCGGCGACGAGCGGCCGCTGACCTTCAAGCTGCAGAAGCGGAGCAGCCGCGAGCCCCGCCTCTTCCAGCCCAATGAGAAGGTGGTGGAGGCGGCGCAGCAGGTGCACAGCACGCTCGCCGGCGCTGCCTTCATGGATGGAGCCATGGCAGGCAGCGGCGGCATTGGCGGCATGCTGCACGGCCGCGAGGGCAGCGACACAGCGGTTGGCGCCACGCTCAGCCTGGACCTGGCGGTGGCCCGCTGGGGCCGCAAAAAGGGCGAGCGCGGCCTGGCGCTGGACAGCACCAGCCAACGCGTGGCAGAGTTCTTTTCGGGCACCAAGCCCAGGAACCAGAACCCCCAGCAGGGCGCGCGCGGCGGCGGCGGCAGGTCAGGGCAGGGCAAGGCGGCCGAAAAGGCCGCCGAGCGCGCAACGGCCGCCGCCAGCGAGCTGGGTGTGGCCCTGCCGGCGGGCGGCGCCGTTGCCGCTGCGCCGGCCGCCCCCGACCGCATGCACTGCTTCTGGTGCCACGCGCTCACCCCCGGCACCGGCGAAACGTGCAGTTGGGGCACCTACAACCACAACGGCACGCGCCGCCGCGGGTGCGTGGCGTGCATCTCTGCCCTGAACCGCAACGTGCTGGGCAGCGAGCGGCCAGCGGCCGCCCTCTGCCCCGGCTGCCGCAGCTGCACATAGTGAGGCGCTGCCGTGCAGTGAAGGTGCAACCACTGCGGCTGCGGCGGCTGCAGCCTGCGGCAGCTGCAGCCTGCGGCACAACAAGAGCTAGACAAAGAGGGAGCCGAGCAGCAACCTGGAAACAAAACAGCTAGCAGGGCCTAGTGGCAGTTTGCTCTGCTGCACAATGGATTGCGTGCACTCTGTAAATGAATGACCAGCAAAATTGCCAGGGTGGCTGCGTTGGCAAGAAGAACAGGAAAGAAGAATCGCAGGAATGCCTTGGCGCAGACGCACGGCACCGAGGCCACGCACCATGATGATGTCCTTGTTGCCGGTGGTAGTGATGAAGATGTCGGCGGAGGAGACCACGTCCTCCAGGGGGGCCACCTGGTAGCCCTCCATGGAGGCCTGGGGGCGTCGGGTGGGGGCGGGGCGGGGTGAGGTTGGGCGTGTGGGTGGGGGGAAGGCGCAGGCAAGGGGTGAGAGTAATACTCACACGCAGCGCCACAACTGCGCACGCAGCCCCGCACCTGCAGCGCGCAGATGGGGTCGATCTCGGCGACGATGGTGCGCGCGCCGGCGGCCTTCATGGCCGAGGCGCTGCCCTTGCCCACGTCACCGTAGCCAGCCACAAACGCGGTCTTGCCCGCAAGCATGACGTCTGCACAAGGGGAGGCGACCAGGGGAGACGGTGAGGCGTTATGAGAGGCGCGTGCGTGTACGCGGGGCGGGCTGCGTGCGACCAGCACATCGTGAGCGTGTGGTCGAGAGCAGCGGGGTGCACGCCGCCAGGCGCGGCTGCGAGCCCGAGCGTGTCTCTGCGGGCAGCGGCGCCCCTCTGCACCCCCCCCCCCCCAGGCGTGGCTGCACGTCTCCCAAGCTCTCACCGGTGGCACGCATGATGCCGTCGGGGAGGGAGTGGCGGCAGCCGTACACGTTGTCAAACTTGGACTTGGTGACGCTGCAGGGTTGGTGTGACATGGAGGGGGGCGGCAGGGATGTGGAGGGGCGGCAGGGGCGCCGCGGAGCTGCCTTGCTGCGTGCAAGGCACGACCCAGGCTGCAGCAGCGGCGGCGGAACCCACGGGCAGCAGCAGCAGCGGAGCGCAGAGACGAACCGGAAACAGCAGCCCCGCCAGCAGCAGCGCCACCCCCCTCGCTGCCGCCCCCGCCGCACCTGTCGTTGACGTTGATGGCGGGGAAGAGCAGGGTGCCGGAGGCGGTCATCTCGTAGAGGCGCTTGACGCCGGTGGTGGTCTCTTCGGACACTCCCACCAGCTTGGCAGCCATCTTGCGCCACCTGGAAGGCATGGGCAGGTGAGGGCAGGGGGGCGAGGGAGCGGAGGGCGTGAGAGACGACGTGCCACGGCGGCTGGCAGGCGCCGCCTGGGGCACGCACGTCGGCGCGTTGGCGTCCACGACTGGCCAGCAGAAGGGCAACAGATGCTGTTGGCATGCTGCAGCCTAAACGTGTGACCTGCCAGCCACATCCTGCTACTGCCGCTGCGTGCGTGCAGCCCCGCCACTGCTGCTGCACGTGCGCACTGCCCAGCTGCGTGCGTTCTGCAGCAGCCGGGCATGTGTGCAGCAGGTGCGGCCGTGCTCAGCCTAACAACTGGATGGGGCTCACTTCTTGATGTCCTTGTCCAGGCCGTCGGCGATGATGCGCAGCACAATCTGGAACTCGGGGTTGTCGGTGGAGGTGGGGTCAGGGCGGGTGCCGTCCTTCTCAAACGCCTCCTCGGCCTTCACGCCCTCTGCAGCAGGGGGTGGATGGAGGGGGGTGGAGGGGTGAGCGACGGGTGGGCTGCAGCAGCGTCGCGGCACAGGCACCGGCGGCAACCTCGGCCGACTGCAGTGTGGCGCAGGTCCCAGCTGCATCATGCAGCTGCGGCTTCCAACGCCAGCGGCTGGCACCCGTGGCAAAGCCCGCAGGGAGCACCCAGATGCAACAGCACCCCAACTTGCTGCAGCACCGAACCCCCACCCACACTAGCTGCAGCACCACCCCCACCCGCACTAGCTGCAGCACCACCCACACACCGTGGATCAGCAGGGTGGCGTCACCGCCGTCGTCGACCAGCAGGTCGGGGCCGTCGCTGTTGGGCCAGGCCAGCGCCTGCGGCAGGCACAGGGCACAGGTGACGTCAGCGCAGCAGCAGGGGCGGGATTGGCGGGCGGTTGGGCAAGATGCTGGTAGGTGCTGCAAGGTGCTGCGAAGATCTGCTGGGATGCTGCGCTCGCCGCGACGCCGGGCTGTCTGTAGTACGAGCGAAGGCGCAAATGCAATGGCGCGCCGCAGGCCAGGCTTGCAGCAGGGGCGCAGGCAGCAGCCTTTGCTGCCGCCAGCCGTACCGCATGGGCAATTTGAATTGCAGGACGCGGGCGCGCTCGCGCCGCGCCGCCCCCCCGCAAACAGCCCCCTCGCCCCCCGCACCTGCTCGGTGCACCACCAGTACTCCTCCAGGGTCTCGCCCTTCCAGGCGAAGCAGGCGGCGGAGTCGCGCGCGACGGCGGCGGCGGCGTGGTCCTGGGTGGAGAAGATGTTGCAGGAGCACCAGCGCACCTCCGCGCCCAGCGCGGTCAGCGTCTCGATCAGCACCGCGGTCTGGATGGTCATGTGGAGGGAGCCGGAGATCTGGGCGCCCTTGAAGGGCTGCTTGGGGCCAAACTCGGTGCGGCAGGCCATCAGGCCCGGCATCTCCGCCTCTGCCATCTCAATCTCCAGGCGGCCGAAGTCGGCCTGGGACATGTCCTTGACCTTGTACTGCGGGGCGGCGTGGGGGAGCGCGTGGGGGGAGGGCCTTGTGAGCGGCAGCGCCGCCATCACCGGCCGCCAGTCGCCGATCGCAGCGCGCCGCGCGGCTATCCACCAAGGGCGGCAATGCGGGCATGCATCTGGGCGAGGGGCCACGCGCTGCGCGGCTCCAAAGCGCCAGAGGTTCGGCGCACCTCGCGGCCATTGGCCACCTCCACAGTGGTCATCGCGCTGACTGCCTGAGCCATCTTGGCGAGACTGGCAATGGCAGGGGGGAGGAGAAAGTGAGGGAGGGCGGCCTGCAGGCTTGACTTGGCCTCGGTGGCCCCGGTGTTCGCCAAATGCAGGGGCCCGATCGCCCGCATAGCTTCTCCAACGGGCTTGCGCTCACACACACACTCGCCAATTAAGCGCCGCCCTGCGCCCGCACAGGCCCGGGTGGAGCATGACTTGTTGTGCTTTTCCGCCCGCAACCGCGCGCCCGAGGCCCCGAGTGCGCTGCAAACTGCCATGCACTTGGGCAGCAGCGGCGCGGCAGTCCGCGCGCTCTGCTGGTGGGGGCCGCAACAGTGGCGGCGGCGGCGATTGCGAGCGGGGCGGCGGCTGGGAATGTGCGTGCCGGGCGGTCGTGGTGCAGGCCCTGCCAAGGATACTGTAGCATCCAATCTCTGCTACTCTTACGAGGCGTTTGGCATGCGAGGGCCTGGTGTGCTGCCCTGCCTCACCCCTTGCACCGCACTTGCAGTTGGCGAGCGGTTGAACTGCGGTTGACGAAGCAGACGACTACGCAGTGGGTGGCTGCGGCACCGCACAGCAGGGCATGAGAAGACTACACAGTGCTTGCACATCAAGTGGTCGCGCATTCGACGCAGCATCCTTCCATCACGCGAAAGCGCGCGCAGGCGGCTGTGGGCACACTGCTGTGGGAGCGTCGGCAGCGGCACGGCCACGGCCACGGCCTGGCACATGGATTCCTGGCAGTATGCAAGCACGAACACTGCACAATACATCATAGGCGTCCCAGCAGTGTCTACGTGCGGGCAGCCAACAGAAAAACTGCAGAGGCTCCACTGTGCTATGCCGCTCGCACAGCGGCAGCGTGCCGCCGCCGGTGTTCCTGACTTCCTCACAGCTGCTGTGCTCGCAGCCGCCCTTCTTCAATCTGATCACGTCGAACCATCAGTCGACAGCGCTCAGGCCCGGTGCACCGTGCCACAGCTTTGGAACGCGCCCCGGTTTTGCTGCTCGCCGCATTTTGCTGGCTGCCGCTTCCAGCTCAAGGTTCCGGCGAGATGGCCGCTCCTGGAAGGCTGCGCTGGGCGGTGTGCTTGCGCGGCTGGGAGCCGGCCGCTTCCGAGCTCGACTTGCTGCTTTCGTGGCTGCCCGCCGAGGAACGCACACAATGCGAGCGGTTCAGGCAGCCAGCCGACAAGCAGCGCGCGCTGGTCAGCCGCCTGCTGGCGCGGCGCGCAGCGGCGGTGGCGCTCGGCCTGCCGCAGGGCGACGCGGTCGTGAAGCGCACCCGCGGCGGCAAGCCCTACGTTGCCAACGAGCTGCCTGGGAAAGCCGAGGGCCCGGTACCAAACTGGAATTACAGCGTCTCACACGAGGTGGGGTCATGCTGCCATTGGACAGGGTTCGCAGGAGCGTGGGCTGCGGTTGCCGTCGGCATCGCCGCCGGTTGGCGCGTTGCCGCTCTGCCCGCCTTCCTGTATCGATCGCTGCTCCCGCGGCTACTCATACAGCCCCACAACCACCCTTTGTCCGCGTGCAGGGCGATTACGTTATCCTTGCCGCAGAGCCGGTGGCGGTGTGCGGCTGCGACGTGGCGGCGCCACGCGCCGCGCGCCGTGCCGCCGGCGGACGTGCAGAGTCCCTTGAAGATTTCTTCGCTTCCTTTGAACGCCAGTTCACGGCTGCCGAGTGGGACATGATCCGCGGGGCGGGCGTCGAGGCGGAGCAGGAGTCGGCGTTCCGGTGCGCTGGGGGGCCAGGGGGCGGGGGAGAGGGCCCTCGAGGGGCCGACGGGAGGTGGGCAGACACGCATGCCGCGCCCCCTCCTCTGTGCACTTTCTACAATACCAGTCGCCGCCACCCTCCAACTGGTGTGTCTGCAGCAAGCTGTGGAGCCTGAAGGAGGCGTTTGTGAAGGCCATGGGTCTGGGGCTGGGGTATGAGCTGGGCGACGTCGAGTTCGCGCTCAACGGCGGCAGCACAGGTGGGTGGCCCGCAGCGCAGGCGGGCGCTTTTCTGGCACAGGTGGGCGCAGTACGGCACAGGCGGGCGCAGCACCCGCTTCTTTTACCCACTCAAAAAGTTCCTGCGCTGCGCTGCCCGCACGGCTCGCCACGCGCTCGGTAGCTGCTGCCACCTGCCGCTCACTCGTGCTCTCCTCTGCCGCTCACTCAGCGCCCGCCCCGCCGCACCGCACCGCCCGCTGCCCGCAGCCACTGCGTCGGTGCAGGGGTCGCCCCACCGAGAGTGGGCCTTCCACCTGCACCAGCTGGGGGGTGGGCACTGGGCGGCGGTCGCTCGGGCGCCGCTGGCCGAGGTGGTGGACGCCTGGGGGGTGAGCGGGAAGAGGGTTTCCTGACAGCTGGCTGCCTGACAGCTGGTTGTCCGTTGGTGTAAATTTGCAGCCAGACAGCAAGCTGTTGTCGCTGCGGGCTCTCGCCCTGAACCCAACGACGCGGGCCTCCTCCCTCCCTCGCTATCTCGACTATCCCTCACGGTGCCTCCCCCCTCCCGTCTGCCATTCTGAACAGGGCTTCACAGCAACATTCAAGAAGACAGAGTTTGGCCCGGGGGAGTGGCAGGAGCAGCTGGCGGCGCCCGAGCCGGCGTTTTCGATGCTCGGCGTGGCCGACCTGGTGCCGCCCGAGCAGCGCAGCGCCTATGCAGCCGCCGGCGGCGAGCTGGTGTGAGCCTACGCAGCGCGGCGCAGCACAGCGTGCTCCGGCGGCCTCAGCACACCGCCCTGCCTCCCACGCCGCCTTGCGAAATGCCCTTTCGTTGTTTCACGTGCAATCGTGCTTTGCAGCTGTCCAACCACGGGAAGCCTATCGACACGGACCCCTTCCTTTCCTCACCACTATTTCCACCGCGAACCCTCACTGCCTCCGACCACCACCCCCATCCACTGCTGCACCTGCCCTACCACGCTCTGCATTGCCCGGCTGTCCAGCCACTCTGTCACTCCTGCGCTTTGCCTCATGCGTCAGAGAAAGCAGGTCGACGGAAAATGCTTTGGAAAAGGGATTGGCAGTGCAGTGCATAAAATTGGGGGGCAGTGCGTGGAAGAGGAGGTACCATCAAACAAAAAAAGGGGAAAGGTGGTGGCACGACGCAATGCAGGCGAGCGTGCATTCAGGCATGGCACTGCTATGCATCAATGGCTGAGGGGCCGGTCGCCACGCCCAAAGCGGCGCCACAGCGCGCACGCACAGCCCACCCAGTGTACAGCGCGGCAGCCAGGGCCACGGCGCCGCAGGAGCCCGCCATGAGCCACACAAAGGTGTCGGTGGCGGGCGCCGCCACGCCGGCGGCGTACGCCACCATTTGGAACAGCGACTGCAGGCTGCCCTGCATGCCTGACACGCTGCCCAGCGCAGCGTGCGCTGTGGTCTCCTGGATCAGCATGTTGGCGGCGAGGTCGAAGCCCCACAGGCCGCACCGCGACAGCACCAGCCCCCACACCAGGCAGTACAGCTGCACGGCGCGCGGGACGGCCGCGCCCAGCGCTGCCGCCGCGGCGGGCGCCACTGCCACCAGCACGCAGGCTAGCTGGGCCCAAATGGAGAGTGCGCCGCAGGCGACCAGCCCCATGCGGCGGTGCAGCGGAGGGAAGGCCAGCGTGGCGGCAATGCCGCTGAGGGCGCCAAGCCTGCAAGCGGGAGGGGGGCAGGCTCTGGTGTTGGGGGCTGCAAGCGAGGCACGCAACAAAGCTGAGCATGCGCCCGCCCGGTGCTGCAAGAGACCTGCACAGCACCACCAGCCCGCGCTCACCCCCGATACATTGCCAGCTCCGTCTCCGGCATGCCCAGCGCCTTGAGGTAAGCTGTCATGAGCGTGCCTGCAGGGGATGGATGTGTCGGGAATGGGATGTGTCGGGATTGAATGCGTCGGGAAAGAACAGCCGCAGATCGCAGGCAACAGCGGCACCACTTGCAAGCTGCTTGTTCCTGCCAGCACCCACCCCAGCTCATGACTGTCAGGTACACCAGCGCCAGCGCCGTCGCCGCAGCAGCCGCGGGCTGCGACGCGTACAGCGCCCACGCGCGTGCCTGCCGGCGCAGCGGGCCGCTGCTGCTCAGGCTGTCGCCGCCGCTGGGAGTTGCCGCTGCGCCCGCCTCGGCTGGTGCTGCTTCTGCTGCGGCTGCTGCGCCCTTGCTGCCGCTGCCGACGTGGCGGTCATTGCGGGCCAGCGCGGGGCTGCGCCGCTGGGCATAACGCAGCAGAGCCACCTCTGGCAGCCAGCTCAGCAGGTTCCACGCCAGCAGCGCAAGGGTGGCGCCAACCATGGGCCTCCCGCCGCCGTACTGCATGATGAGCCCGACCATGATTGGCGAGGCAATGAGGCAGGTGAGGTCTGCCGAGGGGCACAGCGGGTGGGAAGCCGGGGAGGGGTTTGCAGGTGCGGTGGGTGAAGGCAGAGCGAGCGCGGGCGTTGCGCTCTTACAGGCTGCCTGCTGCGGCACTGCCAAGACGAACCGTTGCCGATTCCAGCCCACATGTTCGCTGCATTGCAGCGCACTGGGGGAGGCAGAGCAGCCCGGCTGCAAGCACTCTTGCTGTATTGCCAAGCCCAAGTAGCCACCCACCTATTCGCTTCATCGCGGCGTTGAGGGA
The DNA here is from genome assembly GCA_002245815.2 of Micractinium conductrix. Classification (NCBI taxonomy): domain Eukaryota; kingdom Viridiplantae; phylum Chlorophyta; class Trebouxiophyceae; order Chlorellales; family Chlorellaceae; genus Micractinium; species Micractinium conductrix. The sequence goes on from LHPF02000008.1 coordinate 1,258,479, forward strand.
GGCCAGCGCAGCGCTGTCGCCAGCACACAGCGTCTTGGTCCACTCGCGCTCGACTGCGGTTTGATAGGTGGAGCAGGGAGGCGAGCGCGCGCGTCTGAAGGGGCTGCAGAGCCCCCCTTCTGCGGCGGCGCAGCATCGCATGAGCTCGCCTACAAACAACAAGATACAGGGTCACCAGCGCCGGGCCCCCTCCCATGGCACCCTCCAAAGGCCCCTTCCCAAAGCCTTGCCTGACAGCGTGCTCCCCAGCGCGCCAAGCGTGCTGACCGCCCCTGCCACCATGGTTGCTGCCAGCCCTGCCCAGTAGGCTGCGCCGCCGCGCACGCTGCTGTGCAGCAGCGCCAGCGCGGTCGCCGCGCTCACCGCCACCGCGCTGTTCTGCAGGATGTACATGTTGCTGGCAGCAGCGAGGCGTGGACGGCTGTCGACATAGGAGCCGACCGCGGCCCCGCAGGCCACCGACACCGCTGCATCGAGCAGCCCCCACAGAGCCACAAACGCCAGCGACGTTGGGTGCAGCTCTGTGTGCATGCGGGGAGGGGATTGGAGTGAAGGAGAGGAGTGGTGTGGGAGGCAGTCGACACGGTCATGCTGCAAACAGCTGGGCGCCAACCGCCGTCGGTCACTGCCGGCCCAGATGCTGGCCGTGCCATCACTGGTGTGCGCTGCCCTGTCTGGCAGCCACCATCTGGCACTTGCCTAACATGATCAAGCCGATCGCGAACTCCCATCCTCTCTGTCCCCAGGTGGAGAGAAAGTGGCTGGCCTGCGGAGAGCATGTGCATTGCAGTGTGGTGATGTTGATCAAACATCGGGAGCTTGGGTCGGTGCCGGCGGTTGTGGCGGCAGAACCCATCGTTCTGCAAGCATCGGCGCTGCCTTGGCTGCTGCATCAGCATTTCAATCCTTTGTAATATTACTGTATGCGGTCGAAAGGCGTGCCAGACAGCCCCAGCGGGCCGCTCGGGTTGTGAACCGCTCGCCTGCAACGCCAAGCGCGCCGCTCGACGTCCTGATAGAGCCTCAGAGCTGTCTGCCTCTAGCTCGAGCGCCTCGCGCGTGCTGCCATTGTGCAACAAGCCTAGCTCCTCCTCGGCATCGCCGTCTGACTGCGGCCCTGTCACTGCATCCATTGTTTTTCAAGCTGTAATTCGCATTGATCAGAATTGTGTCAACCACAAGCGTGCCAGAGCGCTGTGGTAGATGCGGGTCCTGCAGCCGCCCGCTGCGAGCGCTCTGCCTCTGTTCATCAGCGCCGCCGCTCTTCTCGTACATGCTGGATACACGACGGCAAGATTGCGGGTGAGATGAGCGGGGTAAGTTTATGGGCCCTACGACAGCCTGGGAGGCACTGGCGGCAGGCAGAGCTCAGGCGCCGGCAGCGAGCCGCAGGCCTGCCGCAGGCTGCACAGTCTCGCTTTGGAGCATTCAGCGGGAGCAGCATGCGCAATGGGTGAAGCAGCAACTCGAGAAGCATGTCAGTGGGCCATCAAGTGTGCGCGCAGGAATGTTAAACTCGACTCGTGTTGGTGAGAATGCCAGTGGGCCTGCAAGTGTGCGGGCAGGAAGCCGTGTCGATGCCGTGTCGGTGGGTGTATCAGTGGGCGTGCAAGTGTGCGGGCAGGAAGCCGCGTCACATGCCGTGTCTGTGATGACCAGCGACCTGGTACCTCCAAGCATTGACGCACAGATTTAAGACCCTTGCATTGTTGCCGTGGCCTGCACTGCCGCGTCATCAAGATCCGTCAGCTGCAGCCGGCGGCAGCGGCGAGTGTGGCGGCAGTGGTGGGCATCTGGGCAAACACAATGCCAGGCGCATGCTCCCACTATGTCAGCTCAGTGCTATAGCACGCTCCCAGCACTAGAACAAGGTCTGTTCTCTCCGTTCCCTGTGCCCAGAGCTCCCTTGCGACGCCTCGTTGCGAACAGCGGCTCCGAAATTCGGAACCCGCTCCTTCGTGATCGTGCTGCCCCAGCAAGCGCTCCGGTTGCGGGTTTCACAGCCGGTGAGCTGCCCTGCCCGCAAGGAGGGCCGCGGTCTCGACCGCTCCAACGTGCTGTCCCCTGCCTTCGCTGTTCGCTCCTGGATTTTGAGAGGCGTAGCTGAGCAGCCGCGGGTGCCGGCTCGGCGGGCGGGACCTTCCAGGTGCCGGTGTCGGCGTCGGCTCCACCATCGCTGCCGCCTTGCACACCCTTGGGCCGGCGCTGCTGCGCGTACTTCCTGCACTCATCTCCCTGCCACCTATGCCCCCATCCAGATGTGGCGATGCTGTCACAACCACGATGCAGAAGATGGCTGCAGGCAGCGCTGCTAGCGGCGCTGCTGCTTGCAGTGCTGCCGGGCAGGTTGGCTGCTGCCGCTGCTCAGGTGTGCTCAGGTGGCTCCTCTCCCTGCTGGTTTGGCTGGCTCTGGAGCCGGTCCCACATAGCAGCAGCTGCGCATGCAGCGCCCCTCGGATCCTGCCGCTGACTCTCACATCAGTGCCCACCCGTCCCGACCACTGCAGCACCGTCGCTTGCGCGACGGCAGCGACCGAGTTGCGGCGGCAACCCGTGCAGCAGAGGCAGCGAAAGAGGCAGAAGCAGCCGGCAGCACGAATGGCAGCCTGTGCTCCAAAGCAGTAGCAGAGGCGCGAGCGGCAGCATTCGAAGAGGAGCCCCCAGCATGGGCGGTCCGCGGCAAGCTGCGGCCCAAGGTGCGAGTGGCGTCGCTGGCGTCCAACCGACGCGCCGTGGCAGGCATCAATGCGGCGGGGCGGCGCTTGGATCTGGTTCTCTACGGGGATAGCATCACAAGCAAGATCCGCATGAAGTGCATGGAGGAGTGGCGGGCGGCGGTGGGGGACGCCTGGGGCGCGGTGCCGCTGGGCGTCGGCGGCAGCACCATCTGCGAGCTGACGTGGCGGCTGATGAGCGGCGGGGAGCGGCTCGAGGCAGACCCCAGGCTGCTGCTGCTGCTGATAGGTGAGGAGGGCGCGCGTGCGTGGCAACGCAAGCAACGCCTGTGCCGCAGCATGGCTGCCTGTACACCCGCCACTCTGCAGTGCAGCTGCATGCACACAGGACCATGGGCACTCGCTGCACCCGGCCATGTCCGCACGCACACGCCGCCGCTGGCTAACTCACGCCGCCGCCCGCCCCCTGCCCTCTTGCAGGCATCAACGACATGCCTCGAGACGAGCCCTCCCCTGCTGAGAAGATGGCCTTCTTGCTCGACTGGCTGGCGCGCGCGCACCTCACCTCGCGCGTCGTGCTGCTGCGGCCGCTGCCGACGGTACTGGAGGAGCGGGCGGCGGCGCTGCAGGCGGCGTTTGAGGAGGTCGTTGCAGAACACAACGCGGCACTGGCAGGCGGCGATCCTCAAGATAGCGGCGGCGGCGGTGGTGAGGATGGGGGAGACGAGGGCAGCGGTGGAGGCGCCGGCGGCGGCAGCAACGATGCCGCCAGGACAGCGCCGCTCGCGGGCGCTGCGGCTGGCGTGCTGCTCGCCAGCTGTGGCTCCGAGCTCGATCCACGAGACCCTGAGCTGTTCATCGATGGGCTGCACCCCACTTGCGAGGCCTACGCCACCATCCTCGCCTGCATTGGAGAGCTCACGGCGGGCCTGCTGGGCGACGACACCTCCGACAGCAGCGCCGATGGCTGCGGAGGGCGGTGAGCGCAGCACACTTGTATACGGCGCATGCTGCCGCATTCTTCCGTGGCGCCCCAACAAAGCCGGCATCTCCTTCATTCTTTGCACTCTGTTGTCCCTGTTACCGCGCCTTGTGACCAAGCGTGCATTTTCTTGTGTGCACTGCTCATCTCTTTGCAAATCAACAACCATCCTTACCGCTGCGTGACTTCCCGACCAACCATCAAACACACTGCTAGCTCGTGTGAAGAGCCAACTGCGGGCCATCCCTGCCGGTCGGGGCTGTCGTGCTTCACCATTGTTGACCGTGAGTGCTTGGCGTGGTTAAAACGACCGCCCGACCTGGCGGTGCCCTGAGGCATCGCGGCCACAGCCCGCGCGCCTGTGCGGCACCCATCTGCCCACGCTGTGCTGTGCTGTTGAGGCACACACTTCCCTCTGGCCGCTGCACCAGGTGGCTGCACCCGATACCCACGCATGCACTTCCCATCTCCCCCTGCGGCACCCATGTGTGTGTATGTGTGCGGTGGGCACGGTGAGGCGTGGCGCTGCCTGCGGCACCAGCGCTCGCAGTTGGTCCCCGGTCACAGAGGCCGGAATGTTGCGCTTCTTGTCGAATGCTGTCAAGTGGACGTCTTTGTCGGCTGCACAGAGGGCAAGCACAGCTGGTGAGGGGAGCAACGAGCGGCTGCCGCGCTGCAAGGTCTGCACCCAGCTACCGCCCGCTGCCCGCCACGCCCGCTCGCCTTCTGAGGACCGCAGGGAAGTAGGCGCGCCCGCCAAGCAAGTACAGGTTTCCAAACCTACACCACGTGCTGACTTGCTCTTGCCGCATCGCAGCCCCTGGCGGCGGCGCAGCCCCTGGCAGCGGCGCATGCGACCAGCACTGGCGTCGACAGCGCCCACGCGGCAGGGTCGGCGGCGGCGAACGCGGCGGAGGCGGCGGGCAGACGGGCGGCGGCGGTCGCGGGCGCTCGGCGCGCGAGCAGCACGATCAGCAGCCCCGCCAACTCGAGGGCGAGCCGAGCCATGTCAGCTGGGGCACAAGGGGTGCGCCCAGTCGACAGCTTTGAGCGACAGGACGCCTTGGCGCTGGCTGACAGCGCCATCTCACAGAAGCTGGTGGCGTTGGGGAGCGCTAGGAAGCTAGACGAGAGCAGAGGGGTCAGGCGGCAATCAAGGGTGGGCGGCTCGAGCGCAGCGCTTGGCGACGGCCCTCTTCTCTGCCCTCCGCACTTCCACAGACCAGACTCAATGAGCACCACTCGAGCGCCTTGGTCCTTCTCCTGTGCTCCTGCGGCCGTGCATGATGCTGGAGGGCAAGCCAGGCAGCCCCAGCCATGCCTGGGTGCGCCCTGCAGCTGTGGCCGCCACGCTGCTCATCCTCCTGGGCCTGGGAGCCTCGTCAAGGCTGCGCTCCTGCACCGGCAGCGGCTGTGGAGGCGGCGCGGCGCCGCCGTCGCCGCTTGCAGACGTCACTGTGCCGCCGCGCGCGGGCGCAGCGCGTGCCGCTGCCTGACTTGCAGCTTACCACGAGCGGCTGCACGCCAGCGGCGGCGCCGGCACCGGCAACGGCGTGCAGGCTGTGTCGCTGTCCTGTGCACCGCCGCCAGCGCTTGGCGCCTGGAACGCCACCAAGGGCTCAAAGGGCTTCTCCGCTGAGCCGCCCCGCGTGCAACAGAAGCGTTACCTGGTGTTGGCTGCGGTGGGAGACTCGTGGAGCGCCCAGGGCAACCGGTGAGCTGCAGCGCGGTCTGCAGGGCAGGGCCTCGCAGGAGCGCCGCGTTCCAGCACCCACAGCCAGCACCCGCGAGCAAACATCTCCTCACCCCTCCCCTTCCCACCCCGCCCCGCCCCTCCCCTGCCCCCCCACCCCCCCACCCTGCACAGCTGGCTGGACGTCCCTGCAGACGCTGCCTTTGATGTGGTGACTGTGTATTACGGAAACAACACCGCCTGGTCCTGTCCCGCGTGTTTGCACACCTTCCGGATGCCAGGCGTCAAGTGAGCAACTGTTGGGAAGGGGGTGCCGGGGGCCTCGGTGCTGCCTGCTGCCCAAGCTGCCTGCCGCCTGAGCGCGTCTTTCCCAGAGCTGTGCTCCGCCCTCGGTCTGCGGGACGCAGGGAGGGGGCAGCCCGACGCCTCTGCACCATGGCTCAGCCCCTTTCCTCAGTCTGCGCCCGCCCTCGGCCTCCTGCCCCCGGTGCCTCCCTGCACGCGCAGGTCTCAAGTCATTCATGCTGCGCTGGCTACACCGGAATGGAAGAGCCTGGCGGCGGCGGCGGGCCAGCGCTGGCGCTACGTGTGGCTGGCAGACAGCGATGTGGAGGTGTCTGCCTGCACCCTCACCCGCTTCTTCCGCAACGCTGAAGCAAACCAGCTGCTGCTGGCACAGGTGGGTGCAGCTGGGTTGATGCGTCAGGCCGGGGCGGGAGGTGCGACAATGGATGCTGCTCGCAGTCACCCCGCCGTGCCAGACTGCCGTGCGTCCACCACCGTCGCACGCCCTGCCCCGTTGTCGTGCACCCGCCTTGCCGGGCGCCTGTGGGACCGTGCGGGCGGCTGACAGCATGCCCTGCGTGTGCTTGTTGCCTGCCTGCTCGCCTCCACACGCCTTGCCCTCCTTGCCTCCACCCCTGCATCTATGCCCGCAGATGTCTGTGTGCCCGGGCGTCGCCAACAGCAGCGTGCTGTGGCGTGCCCTGTACCAGCGGGAGGGCAACGCGCTGCGGTACACCCCTTTGTGGAAATTATGGCTCCCCTGTTCGAGGCCTCCTTCTTCTCAGGTGGGTGGGGTGGGGCTCTGCCTTTGAACGACCTTTTACCGGTTGGGGGTGCTGCGCTCTTTGAGAGATGATTTAACTTCTCAGGCGGGACTGGATACAAGGGTGGCATGCCTGCCCACGCGCCTGTCCGCGCCTGCCTGCCTGCCTGCCTGCCTGCCTGCCTGCCCACCCGTTTCTCATGCGCGACACTGGCATGCCCTTCCAACTGCTGTAGTGGTCCACCCTTCCATGGCCAACTCTTGGACTGGTTATGGCCTTGACGTGAGGAAGGCATGTCAACAGTCGGTTTCTTTGCCTGCCTCGGGTTCCGTTGGAGCAGGTCTTGCACTTTTGGGTGCTCAAGATGCCTAGCAGGCGTGCTGCTGCTGACCGGTGGTTCTCATGAAGCGGGCCTCCCCTCACGCATGCCACCCCGTGATCCTCCCACCCCTCCGTGGCTCGCCCGCAGACGCTTTGGCCCTGGCTGCTGCGCTTCCCTCGCAACACCGTGGCAGTCGTGGATGCGTTCTGCATGGCGCACCGAGGGCGCGCTGGGCGTGCCGCGGCAGAGGCAGGCACGAGCGGCAAGGCTGCTGGGACGTCAAACTACGCTGCTGCCGATGTCACCTCCACGCACGAGGTGTGTGCTGGGGTGGGGCAGGGCTTCAGGGTGGCTGCCCTGCTGCTCAACTGGTGCTGCCTGCATGTCGTGCACATCGTGCGTGGGGACTGCCTACAGGTGCCCCTGCCAGGCCTGCCTGCCGAACCAGCCCTGTTTGCCTCCCCCCGCACTCCTGTGCTGCAGCCTGGCATGGAGCAGGGCGTGGTGCTGGGCGAGTGGAACTTCACGGCGGCTTCCCTTGTGTCCCTAGGCGCACCTGCCAACTTTTTTTGCTAGAATCAGCGCTTCGTACGCAGTCGTGCCGGCAGCACCGGCGCAGCAGCTGCTGCCGCACGCGCAGCCAGAGGAGGTGCTGCCTGCACAGTCGGCGCAGGTGCCTCCCCTCATCGGCTCGGTGCAGCCCACGTCAGCCGCAGCGGCGCATGACTGAACACGATCTGCAGTGTGTCGCAAGTTGCGGAGCTGCCAGCAGGCCTAGGCAGGCGTGCCCGCCGCTGCCGCGCTCCCCCTGTGTTCCCTCTGCCCCCTCCCCCGCAATGCCGCTTTCGAGTCGAACACCAGGGCTGGCGCCAGTGCACCACCAGCTCTGCCAGTGGCACCGAAGGGGGAGGGGAATGAGCAGCTGCTGGGCGTGTGGCCAGCAGCGACAGGCACAGTGACGGAGGCTTGCGGTGGGCAGCCTAAAGAGAGCGGCTTGCCCTGTTCCAAAGCAGGAGGCGGCTGCCGCGGGATGATGGGCGGCAGCGGTAGCGGGCTTGCCGTGAATTGAATGCGTGAGGAGGCACCAGGGCGCCGACGTTTCGTGAGGCGGCCGTGCTGTCGCTCCATTTGCATGCCCCGCTCGCTCTCTCTGCACAGTGCATCGACGCCAGGCCAGGCCTTGCGTACAATGCGAGGTCTAGCAGGGCTCACAGGCTCGTTCGCACCCGCCGAGCTGTCGCCGCGGATGGGGCGCAGCGCGGTCGTCGTGCCGCCTTGACGGCGCTGGCCACACGCCAGGCGCACCTTTGTCTCCGATGGCCCCTCTCCTGCTCTCCACCTCCTCTCCCGCCTTCAACCGCCTGGGCGCCAGGGGACGATGGGCGCAATCCCGGCCAGGTGAGGCGGTTAGGGCGCCTGGGAACCTGCCCAGAGCCGGGGATGCCGCTGTGGGGAGCTGTGCGAGCCCGTTCGTGCCCACGCGCCCACGCCGCCACCCGCCGCACCCGCTGCCGCCCATGCAGCTACCCGCGCGAGGCGCCGCGCGAGCCGCGGCTGCTGGGCATGAAGCTGCACCACCTCCTCACCGTCAGCATGCTCGCGGCCATCGCTGTGTCGTGCTGGAGCGGCGGCGGCGGGCTTGCGGCGCCGGTTTGACCCTCGCTGACAGCCGCCCCGCACGTCGGCGGGTGCGACCGCGCTGCAAAGTATGATCTGTCGCACCTAACCCAGGCTGCCGACCAGCGTGTGCTGGGTCCCGTGCAGGTGCGGGGGAGGCGGGGAGCAGCGCCTGTGGGTGCTGGCACAGGCGGTGGGTGCTGCTGCGCGGGTTGTGGGTGCTGCACCGACCCGCGGGCCCTCTCTGCCTCCATATCCCCCCCTTTCCCCTTGCCTCGCCTCTGTGTGCACCGGTCGCAGCTGCCATTGCCAATCATGCGCTCCTTTGTCGCGGCCACTGCCACAGCCAACTCGCGCGTGTTGCTGGTCAAGAGCATGCGCGGCTGGCGGCGGGTGGGTACCCAGGGCTCCCAGGATGTGCTGAGTGGGTGCCGCAGAAGGCGGCCGGGCACTGCACCGCACGCTTCAGCTGAGCTCACCCCCCCGCACCCCGCTGGAGAGAAGCTTTGCGAGCATCGCTGCCCGATCGCGTGTCGTGGCCTGATATGCCTTCCCACCTTGCACAGGGCATCCGCACCGTGGTCTTTACCAACTCGTCTGGCGCGGCGCTGGCGGCGGAGCAGGCCGAGGGCGCCTGCTGGGGGGAGCACTGGCGGCACTACCCCGACTTTCCTGGTTTCAACGTGATCCGCAAGCACGGCGACCCGCTCACGGCAGCAGCACCCGTGCTTGCAGCGGCACAGCTGGCGGCGACGGGCGGAACCCTTCAAGTGGCTGCTGTACGGGGGGATGTGAGTGGGCGGGAGGAGCGATGCAGTGCTGTGGGTCTGTGCCGCCACCGCTCGACCCCGCTCTCGCTGCAGCGCCTGCACCCAAGTTGCCGCTCCCCACACCGCCCTGCCACTGCAGGACGACGTTGCTTTCTTCTGGCCGGCGGTGCTGCGTGCGCTGCAGGGGCTCAACTCTGCCAGTCAATGCTGCACCGTGGCCGGCTGCAACACCCCTTCTCCGCCTGGTTTGGCGCATGCGTCGATTTACAAGCCAAGCATGCTCTTAAGACCTGAACTGCACTGTGCCTGACATGGTTGCCGTTTCAGTCGCTGCTGACAGGCAAGCTGCGATGGCAGCGCTTTCCCACGCACGCGCCCGTTGCGGCCATGCACGGCGGCGCCGGCGCCATCATCAGCGCCGGCTTGCTGCGGCATCTGAACGTCTCCTTGTACCAACGTTGCGTTACCGGACAGGAGGCGCGCAGCGGGGGGCCTGACAAGTGCAATGGTAAGTTCCTTTAAGCCGGCCGTGCTTGCGTCTATCAGCTGCTGCTGCTGCAGCTGCTGCTGCTTGTGCCGACCATGCCAACTGCATCCATTGCATCGAGTGTTTACTCCCACTCGCAGGCAGCGACTGCCTGGTGCTGCAGTGCCTGTGGCAGCAAGGTGAGCGGCGGCGCAGGCCGCAGGGCCAGCTGTCAGAGCTAGGGGACAGCCAAGTGGCCAGTGCACTGGTAACGCTTCCCACTGTCTCCCTGCCTTTGGGCGTTGGGCGCGCTTACCCTGGCTAGGAACTGCGGCACCACGGCAGCCCCCCTTGCCAGCTGTCTTCCTGCATCAACCAAGCCGCCGGGCCCACCTGTCGACCGCCTCTGCCGCTCTGCCCGCCCCCACAGGCTTTGGCTACACAGACCCAGGCTTTGAGCTTCGCCACCTTGGCATGCTGCTGTTCGACACATACAGGGCCAAGTGGAGCGAGGTGCGCTTGCATGGACGCATGCAGGGCTGTCGCGCTGCTGCATGTGCGCACCACCGAGGGCACCACCGAGGGCACCCAGGGGCGCCTTGCTTGCCTCTGCTGCACCGCCCCCTGGCCTGCGTCAACAGCTGCCGCCTCCTCGCTCCCGCCGGCCCCGCTGCTGCACAGATGCAAGCCGACCTGACCAGCGCGCGCTGCTGGGAGGATGCAGGAGTGGGGACTGCCAGCTGAGGCTGCGCCACTCAGTGTCTGCGCACTGCAACGGCGGCAGCATGCCCAGCATCGCACAGGGCACCGCAGTGCTCGATCGCATTCTGGCATCTGCTGCCGATCACGCCGACACGCTGCAGCCGCTGGCGGCGCTGGCAGCGGCCCTGCTTTGAGGGCTCCCCGCCCTCTTGTTACCCTTTCTGCTGTAGGCTTTGCAGAGTGAAATTGCGCGTGGAGTGCCTTGCAAAGTGAAGAACAGATTATGAGATGAGGGCTGCAGGGGACAGCACATGTGTGTTGTGCAAGATGACAAAGGGGGGCTTATGCGGGCACGACACAAATGAGCCATTCAGGATGCCAGGCCCAGCGCTCAATCCTGGGGCAGCCACCCTTGTGCTTCCTCTGCCCGGAAGCGTGATTGGTAGTCAGCCGGCCAGAGGTTGCCCCATCGCAAGCGGCGTGCCAGGCGGTAGGCTGCCGTACCGCCGGCGTCTCGCTGCGCCGCCGCTCGCGACACCACCTGCCGCAGCAACACGCCGCCGCCGCCGCCGTGCTGGCCGCTGCTGTCGCTGCTGCTGTGCACGCTGTGGTCTGACGCCGCGCTGCAAAGGTCCAGCATGACGTGACCTTTACGCTTGCGTGGCGTGCGGATGGCGCGAGACCAGGCGCCGCTGGCAGCACGCGCCGCAGCCAGCCGGCTCCTGTGCTTCCCAATCCACACGTTCCCCACCCATCAGAGTATCCAGTATGCCCTCTGACAGCGGCGCCAGCGCCCAGGGCCCTGTGCGGCCGCTGCCTGCCGCGCCCCCGCTGCCGCCCGCTGCAGGCGCCGCCGGTGCTGCAACCGCGCCCGCTGCTGCTGCCGCCTGCTGTTGCGTTGCCGCTGCAGCCACAAGCTCACGCTCCAGCCGTGCTGCCAGCTCAGCACCGCCTCCCTCCTCATCGTCTTCCTCTGCAGGCGGGGCATTTTAAAGGTGTGGGTGCTCGACATGCACGCTGCATGCGCTCCTTGGGCGGCACGTGGGACGACTGCACGAACCACACACGGCAAGCACTGCTCGGCCAGCAGGCGCTGCGTAGAAACTGTAGCAGCAGCTGTGCCCAAGCGTCCCTCCCAGGAGCGCTCACCCTCCATGACAGACTGCAGCAGCAGGCGCCGCGTGGCTGCATCCAGCCCGTCCGCTGCAGCAGCAGCATGGCCTGCGCTGCCTGCTGCGGCCGCAGCTCCAGGCGGCTGCTGCGCCTCCTCAGCAGCCGACAGCTCGCAGCCCATGCCGCTTTCGCTGTCGCTTTCCTCGCCGCTATCGCTTTCGCTGCTGCTGCTGCTGCTGCTACTGCTGCTGCTGCTGCTGCTGCTGCTGCTGCTGCTGCTGTCGCTGCTGCTGCTGCTGGCAGCATCCTTGTTATCTGCGCCGTCGTAGTCCGCCACCCACCAGCCGGGCAGGGCCTCAGCCTCGAGCAGCTGGCTGCGGGCGCGCTGGATGTAGCCAGAGCCTGCAGCAAGGCGGTCAAGGGTCGAAGTGAACCAAACCTGTCGTTCCCTGGTCTCGCAAGCCCGTGCAAGCTCGCTGCCAAGTTAGGGAGCTCGTGTTGCCCTTTGCTGCGCCTCATGCGGCCCTTTCCCCCCACCTGAAGGGGTGCCTGGCTCCACCAGGAGGCTCCACGCCAGGAGGCTCCACGCCGCCGGGTGCGGTGCGCTCCCACAGCTCCCCCACCAACCGCCTGATGACGAGGAGGCAGCAAAGGTGTCAAGTCTTGGTTGCGCGGCAGAGCACAGCAGGGTGCGGGCGGGGTTGAGCGCATATGCGCAGGCGCTGCTGCCAGTGCCAGAGCCGGCGTTGCTCTGAGCCTCTGCTCTCATACATTCACCAACCCTCACCTGTGCATCGCCCTGCACAACTCCAGCAGCTAGCCAGCTAACAATGCCGCCCCAGCTCCCAACCTGACATCTCCCAGCCTGCCTTGCCCCCTCCCCCTCCGCACCTGCGCTCTGCATCTCCCTGCAGCTCTCCATGCACGTAGCCAGCTGTCACCAGCTGGTACTGCTTCCCCTGCGCTGCGCGGTACCGAGGGGGCAGCTTGTACATCCAGCGCAGCCGTGGCGGCGGCGCCGGCACCCCTTCCTCCTCCGCCTCCTCCTCCTCATCGCCCTCGCGCTCGCTGACAAGCCGTTCTGCAGCTCCTGCCGCATATCTCGCTGCTGCATGACCGCCGCTGGCGCCGCCGCCGCCGAGGGGCCACACCGCCGCCGCGGCCCACACCGCTGTGCCTGGGCCAGACCCAAAGTCCAGTTGGGAGGTGGGCCGCCAGCCGGGGCGGCGCCCCGCCACGTCGCACAGCGCGCGGTGCAGCGCGGCAAAGCAGGCGGGCAGGCGGGAGGCGGCGTAGGCCAGCGCAGCGGGGGTGTCGTAGAGGGTGCCGCCGTCGGCGGCGCGGGCGCCAGCGTGGCCGCCGCCGCCGCCGCCTTCTTAATGAGTGCCGCCTGCTCGCGCATTTCTCACGCTTTCACTCATCTGCGTGATCTCACAAGCGTTCTTTGACAGCTCTCGACCCGCAAGCCGGCAAGCTCAGCGGCAAGCTCTGGGTAGAGGCAGCGCTATGCGGCTCGCTGCCCAGCGGAGCTGCAGTGTGCCCAGCACCTCGGGCAGGCAGTTGGCGCAGCCGGCGGCGGTCTCGGCGGTGCCCTGCCACCTGCGGGCGAGGCCGTTCTTGGCGGGCGAGACGCCGCTCCCAGCGCGGCGGCGGGCCGTCCAGCAAGACCGGAGCTCCGTGCAGGTTGCAGCTGTGGCGGCCCCCGAGCAGAAGGCGCAGACCTATGGCGGCGGCAAGGTGGTCAAGGTGCGCGGCGGCGGCGGCGGCGGCGGTGCTGCCTTCACGTCTCTCCTGCCCTGCTTGCAACACTGCTGGGCCATGCGTATGCGAGTGCACAGTGCATGTGCTCTCAGCAGCTGCAACATGCAGCCACCCGCTCCACTAGCCACCGTAGCTGCATGACGGTGTTGCTGCGGTTGCCAGCCCACCTGTTGGCCCCATCGTCGTCCCTCCCCAGCACCCACCTGCTCCGATTACCGTACGCACCCATGCGCTCTGCCCAGGCGCCTGAGGCAGCTACTCCTCCATCACTGCCACACGCACTTTCGTGCACCGACTGGCCCATGTCTCTGCTGCAGGTGCCACCCGAGCGTGTGCGCAACTTTTCCATCATTGCCCACATCGACCATGGGAAGTCCACGCTGGCGGATCAGCTGCTGATCAAGACCGACACGGTGGAGAACCGCGACATGCAGGTGGGTGCTGCAGCAGCTGCTGGCGTGGTGCATTGGATGCATACAGGTGCATTGGATGCATACAGGTGCATCGGTGCAACAGGTGCTCAAGCTTTCGTGGGGCTGCAATTTGCGTGGCCGGGAGAGGAGGCAGGTGCTGCACATGCAGCATGTCGCGTATGCCTCGCTTGCGCTGCTCTTGGCGTGGGATCACGCGCTACGCCTCAACAGCAAGGCAACGCCTGCTGCAAACGCCGCGCAGGCCCAGTATCTGGACGGCATGGACCTGGAGCGCGAGCGCGGCATCACCATCAAGCTTAACACAGCCCGCATGAAGTACAAGGCCAAGGACGGCCAGATTTATGCTTTGAACCTCATCGACACCCCGGGGCACGTGGACTTCAGTTACGAGGTGTGTGTGTGTGTGGGTGGGTGGGCGGAGAGAGGGTTTGCGGTTTGCTGTGCAGCTGCAGGCGGGTGTTGGGTTGTTGCGCAGCAGCGGAGTGGGGTGCAAGGGCGGGGGCGGCCAGGGCCCGCCAGGCCTGTGCACTGTATCCGGCTGACACCGATGGATATTTGGGTTCCCCCTATGCGGCGGGGAGCAGGCGGAGGAGAGGATGGGCAGTTGGACGCGCCCGCTCAAAGCTGTGCCTGCCAACGCGCGTGCCCACCGCGTTGGTGCCCTGCTGAGCGCGCTGCCCTGCGCCGAGTGCGCTGCGACGGACCCTCATGTGGCTGCAGGTGTCCCGCTCGCTGGCCGCCTGCGAGGGCTGCCTGCTCGTGGTGGATGCCAGCCAGGGCGTGGAGGCGCAGACGCTGGTGGGTGGGTGGGTGGGTGGGTGGTCCCCCTACCGGGCGGACAAGCGCGGGAGTGCTGCTGCTGCTGCTGCTGCTGCTGCTGCTGCTGCTGCTGCTGCTGCACCGCGCGCCGCTGCGCTATTGCAGTGTTGATGCTGCCGTGCTTGGGGTCCTTGCCGGGTTTTTCGTCATCTGCTGCCCCTGCCACCGTGGCTGATTGGCGTCGCCCTGTCGACTTGCAGGCGAACGTGTACCTTGCCCTGGACAACGACCTGGAGATCATTCCCGTGATCAACAAGATCGATCTGCCAGGTGGGCACCTCCTCCTTCCCGCATCCAGAGCTGCAGCGCAGAGGGCACCAGCCGCAAACCGGCGTGCAGATTGGCAGATTGGCTGAGCGCGCATGGCGGGCGGGCGGCGGGGGATGCAGGGTGCTGTTGCCTGCGCGGCGCAGACGACACCCTCGTCCTGCATCCTGCTTCCGCCCCTTAACGTCACAAGCCCTCCTATGCTGCAGGCGCCGACCCCTGGTGTGTGAAGCGCGAGCTGCCTCGTAGCTTCGTCACCCGCGCTGCTTCGTGATCTCCTCCTCCCACGCCCGCATCCCATCCACCCTGCTGCCCACAGGCGCCGACCCGGAGCGTGTGAAGCGTGAGATAGAGGAGGTCATTGGCCTGGACTGCAGCAACGCCATCATGGCTTCGGCAAAACAGGTGGGTGGGGGTGGGGGCTGGGCTGCAACAGCTGGCGTCACAGCAGCAGCTTGGCGTGCCCCAGGGCAGAGCACAGGCGGCAGGGGGGAGCGTGGGTGCGGCGGCGGCGGCGGCGCGTGCAGGGCATCATGATTGTGTGACTCTCGAAGCATGAACGGGCCTGTGGACCCCTACCACTCACTTTCTCTCATTCCCCTTGCTGACAGGGCATCGGCATCGAGGAGATTCTTGAAGAGGTGGTGCGGCGGATACCCGCGCCTGCCGACAACCGTGGCCGCCCGTCACGCGCGCTCATCTTCGACTCGTACTACGACATTTACAAGGTGGGCCGGGCTGCTTAGTGTGCATGCAACGCAGACGCACCCTAAACGTTGCAGTTGCTTGTGTGGTGACTGGCGAGCGCTTGCCCTGTGCGCCATAGTCCCATGGCCTCCGTTGGCACTGACTTTACAAGTGTGTGCGCACCGTGCCGTGCCTGGTCCGCAGGGCGTGATTGTGCAGTTCCGAGTGATGGATGGCGAGCTGCGGCGGGGGGACCTGGTCAAGTTTATGAACACAGGTGAAAGTCGGGGGGGTGGAGGCGTGCATGCATGCAGCTCTGGCACGGTGTGGCACGGTCGAATGGGGTGGATGGTGGGTCGGAGACCCTCCCTGGGGCGGGACTGCTGCTGCACGGCTGCTGCTGCTGCTGCACCCCTGCCGGCCACCGCGGCTTACTGCTGCTGCTCTGCCCCTGCCGACCGCTGCTGCTTGCTGCCGACCGCTGCCGCTTGCTGCACCTCGTGCAGGCACGGAGTACGATGTGCTTGAGCTGGGCGTGCTGAGCCCTAAGCCCGTTGAGGTGGGTGGGTGGCAGTCGGGCTGCCCGTTGGCTGCACTAAAACCGCCGCTGCGGAGTCAAGGGCACAGCTGCTGCTGTCGCCAGCTCCCTGCTGTCTTCCTCTTCACGCTGCCGGCGCGTGCGGCTCCCCCTGCCGCCAGGTGGATGCGCTGTATGCTGGGGAGGTGGGCTACCTGGCAGCTTCCATCAAGCAGGTGGGTGGGCGGAGCAGCGGCTTGGTATATGCAGGGCGCACCCAGATGCGTAGCTAGGGTGTGTGATTGCTGGCGGCGTGCATGTCATGCTTGGACTACCTGTCGGCTCTCCCATCAAGCATGTGGGCAGCATGCAGGGGCGCAGCCTGCGGCAGGCGCGGCAGGCATGTGGCAGGGCTCGGTGAGCTGCACCGGCGCGCACCCGAGCGCTGCTGGCAAGCATGCACTTGATGCTGTCTCTGCGCCCGCCTCTGGCCCTTGCGTCCGTGCCTGCCGCAGGTGGCGGACGCGCGCGTGGGTGACACCATCACGCTCAAGAAGCAGCCAGCAGAGACGGCGCTGCCTGGGTACACAGAGGTGCAGCCAATGGTGTTCTGCGGCCTGTTCCCCACGGGTGGGTGGGGTGGGGCGGGGCAGGGCGGGGCGGGACGGGACGGGACGGGGCAACGGCTGGGAGCCAGCATGGTGCAGCGTGCAGTCGAGAAGAGTCCCATTTGCGTGCAGCAGCGCAGACACCTGTGGGCCGGGCAGGGCAGGCGGGAGGCGCGCAGGGCGAGCGTGTGCATTGGCCAAGCGTCGCAGCTCCTCCCCTGTGGTCGGGCGCTGCTGCGCACACGCTGATCAGCATGCTCCGCTGCATGTGCTGTACTGCCCCCACGCCTGTATGCCCGGTCACCCAACCGCCTGCGCTGCCTTGCGTCGTCCTTGCTCACGCAGACGCTGACCAGTACCCCGAGCTGCGCGAGGCGTTGCTCAAGCTGCAGCTCAACGACGCGGCCCTGAGGTTCGAGCCTGAGGTGGGTCGGGGCGTGTGGCTGCGTGCGTGCGTCATGCGTGCGTCATGCGTGCGTCATGCGTGCGTGCGTGCGTGCGGGGCGGCGGGCCAGCCCTGCTTTCGATCTCTGCAGAACCCGGGCAGGGCAGCCTGACCAGACAGGGCGATTGTGTGAGCGCCGCACACGGCGAGCTGGGGGTGACTGGAGTGGCAACGCGTGCGTGACGCCGCGTTGACGATCACCGCATGCCGCCCCTCTGCTGCTGGCCTGCCCGTCATGCAGGTGTCGTCTGCCATGGGCTTCGGCTTCCGCTGCGGCTTCCTGGGCCTGCTGCACATGGAGATCGTGCAGGTGGGTGGGGTGGGGTGGGGTGGGGTGGGGTGCGGGGCTGGGGGGGGGACAAGGTGGGGTGAATCTCCCTGCCTGCGGGGAACCAAGTGGTGGCGTTCAGTGTGTGGAGGTAGTGACGGGGTGCATCTCTCTGCCCTTCCCTCCGCTGGGTACCCTCGTCCACTCACAACAACACCCCCCTGCATTATGCCTGCAGGAGCGGCTGGAGCGCGAGTACGATCTGGACCTGATTACCACCGCACCTACGGTGGGCTGGCAGGACGCCCTTTGCTGGGGGGAGCGGCGTTTTGGGATGGCGTGGGGGGGCGCCGTGCCTGGCGCGCCGCCCCCCGACGCACCCCCTGTCTCTCCCGTGCCCCCCTGCCTGGTCTGCAGCAAAGCGCCGTGTATTGTACATGTATGTGTTTCGCTGCTGGCCACTCCCTGCGTGGAGGCGGTCCTCAAGGCGGTGAACCCCATCGGGGAGGACACGCTCGAACCTAACCCAGTGCCTTTTCGACACCTGACTGTTGCAGGTGGTGTTCAAGGCGATCAAGAACAACGGGGAGGAGATCATTGTGGACTGCCCCTCCAAGCTGCCCGAGGCCAACCGGCTCAACTCCATTTCGGAGCCCTACGTCAGGTGCGCAGCAGCAGAGTGACAGTGCAGCACAGGACAGGGTGCCGCGGCACAGCACAGCGACACGCAAACTTGCTTTTGCAATGGCACAATGTGTGCTGTTCTTGCAGGCTGAAGGCCATCAGCCCGGAAATGGGCAGCAGCATCGTTGCCTGCAAATCAACGCATTAACCTAGTTGCTGCCTTTGCCCGCAGGCTTGAGGTCATCACCCCCAAGGAGTATGTGGGCAGCATCATGGAGCTGGCGCAGCAGCGGCGTGGCGAGTACGTGGACATGCAGTACCTCACAGAGACGCGCACCACGCTGGTCTACAAAATGCCGCTGGCCGAGGTGCGGCCGCTGGGGGGTGCCTGCGGCGGGCGCGCTGGTTGGAACAGCACGTGGTTTGCCGTCTATGTGGAACGTGCCGCGTCGGTGCACGGCGCGCCTCGCCTCGCAAATGCACGCGCGTCGGCAGCGCACACGGCGCTTGCACGCCCCTGGCCCACCCTGGCCTGCGTTGCCTTTGCCTGCCCTGCCTGCCAGGTTGTGACCGACTTTTTCGACGCGCTCAAGTCGCGGTCCCGCGGCTACGCCTCCATGGAATATTCCATCACTGGGTGAGCTGGGCGCTGCCTGCAGCCACGTCCTGGAAGTCTTGCTTTCGAGGTCTGGGAGCTGCTTCCGTCGGCGTGCTTACTCTGTATACGACTGCTAACCGCTGGCGTGCCACTGCCGACTGACTGCTGCCACGCTTCTCCTGCAAACCGCTGTCACGCATCCCCCTTCTTCACCCTCTCCCCAGCTACCGCGAGAACGACCTGGTGCTGCTCAACATCAAAATCAACGCCGAGACGGTGGAGCCCCTCGCCAACATCGTGCACCGCGACAACGCCTACTACGTGAGCTTGGTTTGTGGCTTTTGGGGGCTCGTCGTGTCTCTCTGTTGTGTGCTAAAAGTTGTGCTGTGCGAAGGACAGGGGCCTTTGCTGCCGATCAGCAAGCCGGCCAGGCCGTGGCCTGCCACCGGCTGCTGCCGACACCCCCTGCAGCTGCCCACCGCTGCCGCGCGGACAATCCCGACGGGGGTGGCAGCCAGACCAGGCCTGCAACGCACAAAAACCACGCGTCTGCCTCTGCCCCGTCGGACTGGTGCAGGTCGGCAAGGCGCTCGTCAAGCGGCTCAAGGAGCTGATCCCCCGGCAGCAGTTCAAGGTGCCCATCCAGGCGGCCATCGGCAACCGGGTGGTGGCGTCAGGTGCGCACGCTGGGCACTCGCTTGGGGTGGGTGGGTGGGTGCCGTGCTGACCCGCCGGCTTGTGGTCTGCGACCGTGCTCGCTTGTACTCCGGCCCCCGCCGTGCCCTGCTCGCCTGTCTTGCTTGTCCCACAGAACAAAGTTGGTGCGCGGCGGTCGACACAGCCCACCTTTGCAAGCAGTTGTGCACCAGTTCTGCACCGACAACCTTGCCTGCCTGTCGTTCTTCTCTTCTTCTCACGCTGCAGAGAACATCCCCGCGCTGCGCAAGGACGTGCTGGCAAAGTGCTACGGCGGCGACATCAGCCGCAAGAAGAAGCTGCTGAAGAAGCAGGCACGTGGTGCTGCCGCTGTGCATGCTGCGCTGGTCTCCGTCTGCTGTGCATGCTTTGCTCAGTTACGCAGCATGCCACGCAAACCTATCTTTCCCCCCGACGGCCACACGCCTCCGCTTGCACTGCTGCGCGCACACGTCATACCTGTGCCATGCTGCATCGAACCGTGCTGCTGCGCCTCCTCTCCCTGTGGCGTGCAGGCTGCGGGCAAAAAGCGGATGAAGTCGCTGGGCAAGGTGGACGTGCCACAGGAGGTGCGCTTCTGCGTGGGGGTGCTCGGGGCAGCAGGGGGCAGGGCCGGCGTGCTTCGGGGCTGGCGCGGGCCAGCAGGGGCAAGGGGATGGGGCCGGCGTGCGTCTGGACTGTCTTGGGATGCAGGCGGCTGTCGACAAGCGTGCACCCGCCCAGCATTCATGCTGATGGGTGGCTCCAGAAGGGCGCAGGACTTCGCGCAGCGCCTTGCCTGCCTCTGGTCGCCGCCTCACTCCCCAGCACCTTGCCGCCACCTCCCGTCTGCCCTGCAGGCCTTCATGGCGGTGCTGCAAATCAACCGCGACGGCGGCGGCTCGACCGACGAGTGAGGCTGCCCTGCGATGCCTCGTGGCGCTCCTTAGCTGGCCGCCCTCCGCCTGCGCGCGGCTCCGCGCTGCGCCGCCCTCTGGCGCGCTGTTTGCAGCCATCGTGGCTCCCTGCAGCACTGCAAGCCTCTGCACACCGTCGCAGCAGCGCCCTGGCATTTGCCCTGTACTCTTGCCCTCTTCACCCCCCACCTCTGCCTGCCTGGCTCGCCACCTTTCGGCACATGCCCCCTCCTCCCTGCCTGACCTCCCCTCTGGCCTCCACTGCACGATTTCATTTGCTTTGGTGCTGCCCCTTCCCCTGCCGCCCGTGCAAGAGGGGAGCGTTTGATGGGCCGGGGCTAGGGTCCAGGCTGGGGCATCCAGGTTGGGCTGAGGGCACCCGAGGGAGCACGGCTTCTTCAGCACAGATGAGGGCACTGCCTGGTGCGTTGCCTTCCTACCGCGCCTGGTGTTGCATTGAGCGGATTGACATGGCATCCCAAGTCCCCACCCGCGGTACAGCACCGTCAGGCATATTCGGCATATCTGCCATTAACAAGCGTTGGCCTAAGTGCAGTGGGCTGGAGTCCACCCGGTCACAGGTACTCGGCGACGTCGTCCATCAGCTCCTCGTGCAGCGCCTGCACGGCCCGCCGGTCCGCCGCCGTCACCCCCAGCGCTTCGTCGCTCTGCGCCCACACCTTGGCCCACTGGCGCGCCATCTTCTTGGTAAGGCTCTCCACGGTTTCCGGCGCGTCGGTGTCCTGCGCAAGGGCAGCGCACGGCGGCCGGCCAGGTCGAGGCCGGGAGGCGGCAGCAAACTTGAAGGCTTTTGGGAATGGCCGTCGGGTGTGGCATCCAACCAGCAAGCGGATCGCCGCAGCATCAGAAGCACCAGGGGCAGCTGCGTCGGCGGCACCGGAAACGGCAGTGGCAGCGGCAGCAGCGGCAGCGGCAGCAGCGGCAGGCCATTGGGCAGAGCGCGGCCCACCATGAACCAAAACGTGTCTTGGCTGGCCGCCGCCGTCACCGCCAGCAGGTGGGAGAAGGCCTGCTGCCATTCCTTGCGCCGCGGCAGCTTGTCCACTCCCTTCAGATGCTCCTCGATTACTTCCTGCAGCAGAAAGCACCCACTCACGGTCGCGGAATCAACGCCGCCGTTTTGGATGCTTGCATGACGGACATGTCGGTAACATTCTAGTGGAGGGTGCTGCTCGGCCGGCTGCATCGCGCACATGCAGTTCCCGCGTTCAGGGCGTGACTCTCGCGCGTGCCAGCTGGGCCCCCGCAGCCCCCGCTGCCTCTGCCACCCGCCCGCCCATCTGCCCGGCGTAGCTGTCGGAGGTGCGCAGCATGCGGAACTGGTCGTCCGGCCCGTCGCGCCCCACCATGTCCAGCTCTGCATGCACATGGTTCAGGCAGAGCAGGCAAAGCAGGCAGGCAGGTAAGCACCTGCGCGACAGGCAGGCAGGGAGGTGGCTGCATGTCTGCACAGCAGGCCGCCAGGCGCCGTGCGCCTGTCGGCACGCCAGCGGGCAGCAGTGAGAGAGTGTTTGGTGGATGCCCCCCAGCGCATCTGTCGCCGCGCATGCATGCTGGACGAGCTTGATGCGATCGGCGCCTTGCACAAGGCCAGCTGCTGCCCAGCCGCAGCTTGCCCCTGCAGCGTGGTTCCGCAGCGCCGCGGCTGCCAAGCTGCGGCTTGCCCTGCCCCTCCCGCCCACCTTCCGCGACCTGCGCAAACAGCGGGTTTGCGGGCGTGGGGCACACCACCACCGCCAGCTGGCGGTACTGCTCCAGCGTTGGCTCGGCCTGGTCGTCGTCCAGCTCGATCTGGCCCAGCACCAGCACGTGGTCCTCGCCGCAGTGCCCACCACACTTCCGAGGGCGTCTTGGCATCGGCGGCGGCCCGGCGGCCCGGCATCCTTGGCAGCGGCGGTGGGCAACGGCGGCGGCGGGTGGCGGTGGCACGGTGGCGGTAGCTGTGGCGACGAGAGCAGCCTGCAGGGGAAAGCGGTTGTGTGCATGCGCTCTGAGAACCTGTGAATAATGAAACAACAGTGTAGAAGGCAAGGGAGGGCGCACAGGCACTCACCGGCAGGCGGCTGGGCTGGCGGAGACGCCGATTCGGGCTGCCGCAGTCGACACGAGTGGTAAGAAGAAGTGATCGCAGCGTATGGCGCGGGACCACGATAACTAAACGCGATTTGCCAGGTTGCAGAGAAGAAATTTGGCTAAGGGCCTTCGGCCCGTAGCCAAATCGGCCCTCTGTCAGCCCCCTCCCCTGTGGGAACCAATCAGGCCGGCAGGTGAGAGAAGTTGGGATGCCGAAGGGAGGTTCGAACGACGCCGGTATTGCACATGCCCAGAAAGGTTGTCGGTGCTGCCGCCGGGGGCTGCCCGCCGTCCTTGCGCCACAGCAGCTTAGCGGCCTATCACTTCCTTACAGTGCTGAAAAGTGTGCCGGGGTGCGGCATAAAATCAATCAGAAGACCGAAAGGCATTGGCAACATAATTACAGGGGGTGGCAGTGCAAGGGGCAGGCGCGCCAGGACGGCACGCGCTCTGGCTTGCGCAGGGTGTTGCGATGGCGCACTGACCCAGGGGTGCCGCTGCCCGGGTTGGTGGGCCCGCGTCGTCACTGCAGCGACTGCAGCAGCGCGCCCAGCCCGGTCAGCGTCAGCGTGTCTTTCACGATCAGGCTGACGCCGGCGGTCATGAGCAGGAGGAACCCCCCCGCCATGATGCCCTTCTCCAAGTTCTCGTCCATCTTCTTGCCGCCACGCAGCGCCTCCAGGGCGATGAAGACGAGGTAGCCACCTGCGGGGGAGGGGGGGGCAGGGAGCGGGTCGGCGGGTGGATGGGTGCGAGCAGGAGGCGACGCGACGTTGGGAAGGGGCACAGAGGTGGGATGGGGGCTTGTGGAAGCACGCCGCGGTCTCTGCGACTTTCGGGGAGAGGACGAAAGGGCGCGTGCTCAACCGGCCAGCCAGCCAGCAGCGGCAGCGGCGGCGGTGGCGTCAGCCTGGGCCCTCCTGCAGGGTGTGCATACCCACCTGCCACGGGGGGTGGCAAGGCGCTGGCGTCAGTCGGCGGGAGGTCAGGGCAGCGGCGGTGCGGGGGGCGGCGGCTGCATGCCCGTGTGCACCAGCGCCTTGCCCAGCCACTCCAGGTCGTGTGTGAATATCCAGATGCCGAGCAGCACCATAAACGCCTGGCCAAAGGCCGTCACCAACTCCTCCACATCCCGATCCAGCTGCCGCCCAGTGGCGCCTTCCGCGCCCGCCAGCAGCAGCGCGCTGCCTGCCCGGCACGAGGCGCCAGGGGGGGCGTGGTAGGCGCCGAGGGCGCGCGAGCGCGTGTGCGCAGCATGCCAGGCAGAGGCAGCACGAAGCACACCACCCAACCACCGGCCGGCCTCTTCGTCGCGGCAACCCCACTGCATCCTGGCGGCCAGCCTCCCCTGCCCCACCAAGCAGCAGGCATGCAGGAGGGAACTTGCTTCGGCAGCAACGCGCCGGTGCAACCAACTCCAAACATATTGCAACAACACATGCCAACCCACCGTCCAGCGCGGGCAGCGGCAGGATGTTGACCACCGCCAGGTTGATGTTGACCAGGGCCGCAAACTGGTAGAGGCCGCCGCCGCCGGTGCGCGCCACCTCCGCGCCCGCCGCCTGCAGGGGAGGGAAGCAGGGGCAGAGGGTCGGTTGGTGGTGTGCGCGCATGTACAGGGGCGAGAGAAGCGCCTGGGAAGGGGGGGGGGGAGCGAGACATAAGTGCGCTCGGCGCTTCTCTCCACGCCGCAGCCGCGCGCCACGCATGCAACCACAGCGTGCGAAGCGCAGCGCGGCTCACAATGATGGCGACGGGCCCAGACACGTTTTTGACGGTGTTGCTGAAGTTGGTGACAAACTGGTAGAGGCCCTTGCACACAAGGCTGGTCAGGGTGGCAAACTCCTCTGCGGCGAGGGTGACAGTCTGCGGGAACGTGGTGGGTTGGGAGGCTTGGGAGGGCGTCAGGGCGGGGGTGGATGGGCGGCGTGGGGTAGGCTGCGTGTGGCAGGGATGACGGGCAGCGCAGGCAGCGCAGCAGCACATGGCGCCGGCCGCGCTCGCCCCGCCCGGCCCCGCCGCCGCTTGCCTGCACCGGGCCGTCTGCCTTCTTGCGCAGGATCTCGGCGTTTGCTGCCAGGGAGATGCCGATGCGGCCGCCGCCGTCGGCGCCGCTGGGCGCCGGCGTGACGGGGATGTTGAGCAGCTGCCCCTGCCGGTCCACCACCATCATCAGCTCTCGGCCAGGGTTGTCCCTGAGGCAGGAGGGTGTAGGGGAGCGCGTGCGGGGTTGAGGGATGCGCAAGGTTCGAGGCTGCTGCTGCTGCTGAGGCTGCTGCGGCGGCCAAATTGGAGGGTTCAACCAGCCGCCCACCCTCCCCCCGCTGCTGCTGGTGGTTCCCCTGCAGCGCCCGTCCGCGCGTGGCGGGGGATGCAGGCGGCGCAAGCAGGAGAGTGCGGGCGCTGCCACGGGCTCACTTGATCATGTCGACCACCCTGCCGACCGAACCGGGCTGCGGCGCCACCTCCAGTTCCCCGACGCGCAGCACAATGTCGCCCTGTACGCACGCAAGCAGATGGCGAGATCAGAGGTGGAAAAGCCGGCCGGAATGAACCAACAATGAACCCACCACCTCCAGTGATCTTCCACTCAAAGCGTCACCTTTAGAGCTGGCAGGTAGTGGGTGGGGCATGACAGCCGAGCGGGCGGCAAGCGCGCCACCGGCTGCACACTTGGCCAGGAGCAGGCGCAAGCCGCTGCCCGCAAGGTCGTCGTGCTGCCCTGCCCATGACAGGACGGCTGCCAGGCGTGCCCAGGGCTACACCCATGTGACCTTTGTGCCGCTCGCTCACCCTCCGTAGGCCCGCCCGCCCAGCAATGGTCGTCTCTTTGATGTCTCCCAGCTTCACCCCCGGCTTGTACACCGGCTCGGCAATGCCGACGGTGCCGGCCTGCAGGCGGAGGGCGTTTGCAGGAGCGAAAGGCACGAGGTGAGGCGCCAGGCCAGGGAGAGGCGGGCAGGGAGGAGCGACGCGCGCCTGCCTGCCGCAGCATGCAACAACAGGTCCTTTACAGGGCAGTACAGCGCAGCCTCTGTAAGACAATGCTGCGCACTACAACCAGCAAGCACCCAGAGCACGCGGCGCTCGCCTGCAGCAGGCAGATGGTGAGGGCCAGCGCCATGTTGGCCGCCACCCCCGCCGAAATGACGGCTGTGCGGTCCCCCAGGGAGCGGTTGCGCAGCAGGTCGGGGTCGTCGGCTGCGGTGGGGTGGACAGCGCAGCGCGTCGTAGGTGGGTGGGTGGGCCAGGTGAAGGCAGCCACACCAGGCTCCTCTGCAGCGAGCCGTGCCCAAAATATCAGCCCTGGTTGCACGCAGCCGGCGCCCGGTCGCAGTAAAGCTGTGGCACGGCCGGGGAAAAAGCAACGCTTGCTCACGCTCGAAGGGGCTCTCGGGGTCGTCGTCTGGGAATGCAACGAAGCCCCCCAGCGGGAGGAGGCGCAGCGAATACTCCACTTCCTTGCCCTGCAGCGGAGGCAGGGGGCGGCGGCACGGGGTGGGTTGGCGGTGGGGTGGACAGCGGTGCCGGTCCACGCCGCCGCCGTCCATGCAGGCATTCATGCCACCTGCTCGGGCCACAGAGCGTCGGCCAACTGCTGCCATCGCCGCCACCTCGGCGCACGCGTCGCCGCGCCGCCTCAGCGCACCTGCCACTTGAGCAGCGTCGGCCCAAAGCCGATGCTGAACTTTGTGACGTGGATGCCACGGGTGATGGCCGCCAGGAAGTGGCCCAGCTCGTGGATGCCAACTGCGGGGCGTTACAGCAGTGGGGAGGGGGGGGGGGGACGATTGGTCACGGCGGCGGCAACGCGTCGGCCGTGCCTCCGCGAAGGGTGGCGACAAGGGATGCAGGCACGGAGGGGAAGTGCACTATGGCTTGACAGCGGCTTGATCTGCTTCCCTGCTGGCGCACGCCCCTGCCGCACCTGTGAGTGCCAGCACCCCAAGCGCCTGCAGCATGGAGGTCGGCCCAGAAATGTCAAAGCCAGAGCCTGCAGCAGGGGTGGAGAGGCAGGGGGCGGGGTGGGGTGGGGTTTGGCAGAGGACCACCGGCGGAGGACGCGAGCTTGCGAGCCTGCCACACCATGAGGCAGCGTGAGCACACGACCCTGACAACCAGCAGCACCACGTGCATGTCAGACGCGCATTGTTGCAGCGATCGTGTCAACCCCGCGCACGCCTGCCGACCGCCCCGCACACGCCCCCCCCCCCCCGGCAACCTACCCAGCAGGCCGCCTCCAGTGACGGCGCCAAAGCTCAGCGCCATGGTGCCCGCTCCCTTCCACCCCGCGAGCCAGCTGGCCGGCATCCAGCGCTCGCCATGCTGCTGCTGCTGCTCCAGTGCTTCCGCAGGCTGCTGCGGCGCCACCGCCTGCGCCCGCTCGCTGGCCGCCGGCGGCAGTGCTGCGCCACCGTCCTGCTGCCGCGGCGCAGCTGCTGCGAGCCTTGTGTGGCTTATCACCGAGAAGGGGCGGGCGGGGAGGCGCACCAAGCTGTGAGCGCCTCCCACCTGCCGCTGCTGCTGCCGCGCTGCCTGCAGCGCCTGCCGGCCGGTGGCCAGGGCAAGGACACTGCTCATGATGGAGTCCTTGTGGTTCCGCTGTGGTTGCTGACGGTGCTACGAGGAGTGTCGGTGAAGTGCTTGCTGGGTGTTTGCGGTTGTGGTGCGTTGAGAGGAGGGCGCTGATCGTGGGATTGGGCTTGTAATTGCGCCGGCCTCAATCCAAGCGGCAGCATTCGTCGAACTTCGCGCGCTGCCTGCTGCGCTCTGGCGGCGTCTCTTCCCCACCCCGGCTGATCGGGCAGCCGACGCACTTCAAAGAACCATCTACAGCGCGCATCTCGGGCCCCTGCCCCTCCCTTTTCACGCAGCTCAAACGCGCAGCCAGCTGCGCCCCCTCTGCAACGCTGCTGGCCCTGAGGGCCGCAAGACTGATTGTAGCGGGCCTGCAGGCGGGGCAGGTAGCGCCAGCAGCGGCGGCGAGGCTGCTCGGCGGCGGCGGCGCCGCCTGGCGTTGCGGCGCGGGCGGGCGAGTGCCTGCTGCGGCGGCGGCCCCCTTCCTCAGTGGCGCGCGTGCTGCGTTGTGGAGGCAGGCGTCCCTGCTCGGCGGTGGCTGGAGACAGGCAACAGGTTCTTTGAAGATGAAGAGCACAGGCACCAAGGACATCGCGTCCTTCTTCATCCGTAAGCCCAAAACCGCGGCGGCGGCGGCAGAGGGCGAGGCGGCGGCGGCAGCAAAGGCGGAGCTTCCTGCCGGCGCTGCCAGCAGCCCCAATGACAACGCAGCGCAGGCGGCGCAGCCTGCGGCGGCACCCGGCAGCGCAGCCAAGCGCAAGCCAGAGGAGGTGCGGGGCGAAGAGCGGGGCAGGCAGGCGGGAGGGGGAGCAAAGAGGAGCGACCAGGCGGGAAACGGGCGGCAGGGCGCAACGCTGGCACGATGGCTTGTGTGTGCATGACGCTGCTTTGGTGTTACCAAGATCAACAGCAGCAGCTGGAAGGCAAGTGCGGTTGGCGCTGCCTCATGGGGGGCTAATCCCAGCTCGCGAAACCGCCTTCCTCGCAGGCTGCGCCCGCTGCCGCCGCCGCTGGAGAGGGCGCCGCCGGTGCCGGCAAGAAGCTGAAGCGTCTGCGGAAGGCTGGCGCGGACGACGCAGCCCCTGCTGCCGCCCTTGCTGCTGCCGGAGACCTAGAGGACGCAGAGGAGGGCGCTGCCGCCGCGGTGGGCACCGCCCCTGCGCCGGCGCCAGCGGCGCCAGCGGCGGCGGCCTCGCCCCCCAAGCGTGCGCACAGCCGCTCAATGTCGCCCCCCAGCGCCAGCAAGTCGGACAAGGGCAAAGCAGCGGCGCGCGGCGGCGGCAAGGGCAAGAAGGCCGCGGCGGCAGCGGTGATGGATTCAGAAGGAGAGCTCGAGGTGGAGGACGGAGGTGAGAGCTTACCATACTCTCTCAGCCTAGCTTCACGCCAGACATGGCCAGCCGGCACGAGCGTTGCCGCCTCTGAAGGGCACCGTGGCCAGGGGAGCTTGTGCGGGGCAGCCAGCTTGGAGCATGACAGGGAACCTTGCCGGGGTGAGCGGCCCCCTCTTGCTGCCTGGCTGTACCCGCAGACGACGACACAGCCAGCTCCGGCAGCGAGCTCGAAGACGAGGGGCCCTCGCCCTCCCGCGCCACGCCCTCATCCGCCAGCAAGTCGGCGCAGAAGAAGCGTGCCAAGCCCGCTGCAAAGAAGGCTGGCGCCGCCGGCAAGGTGGGAGCGGGGTGCACCGCAGGGGCCGAGTGCGCGGGCGTGGAGGCGCCGGCGTGACGCCTGCCCATCTCCTGGCCGCACCCGCTGCACACCCCTGTGGCCTGCGCATGCCGGCACCTGCGCGTGCACAATGCCTGGGGTCGCCTCTCGTGTGCAGTGCGGCCCCAGCCTGTCTGCTCCGTCAGGATGCTCGCTTCCCATTCGATGTGCTCACGCTGTGCTCGCGCTGTGCTCGCGCTGTGCTGCCGCTTTGACGCAGGTAGATGGAGTGGGCGCCGAGTCCATTCGCATGGCAGCAGAGCACAACGCTTTTGATCCCAGGCAAGCTTTGGGTCGGCACACGTGCTTGGGGGTGCCACCAGCTGCGACGCGGCCGAGCCACAGGCAAATCACTGCGACACGGTTGCCTTGCATGAGCTTGTTGTGAGAAGGTCATGCATCCTGCCCCCCCCCCCCCCCTACCCCCCCCCCCCACTCCCCCCCCCCCACCCCCCCACCCCCCACACACACACCCACACACACCCCACCCACCCACCCCACCCCACACACACACACCCCACCACCACCACACACGCCACCAACCCACCACCAACAACCCACCACCACACCCCACCCCACACAGCTCGCTAGTCAAGTGGGAGGCAGACAAGCCCGTGCCCTTCGGCCTGCTGGCAGACACCTTTGAAGGCATTTCTGAGACCACAAAGGCAAGCGGCTAGCCGCTGAAATGGCTAGATCCTGGATTGGGTGGTGGTGGTGGTGTGGTGGTGGTGGTGGTGGGGGCCGCGGCGCCGCCGCCGGCGACGGCGACGCCCTGCACCAACTGTGGCGCCTTGTGTGGCCGGCAGGCTGGCGAGCGCAGGACTCGGGCTCTGGCAAGGTCCCACCCTGATGCCCCACCCCCACCCCCACCCCTCCCTGCAGCGCTTGGAGCGCACCAACATCCTCATCAACTCCTTCCGCGCCGTCATTGCTTCCACCCCCGAGGACCTGCTGCCCATGGTGGGCGGCTGCGCTGTGCCGCGCTGCGCGGTGCGGGTGCCTCGCGCCTGTGGTGGCTGGCTTCCACACGTGTGCAAGCGAGCGGGCGCCGCCTCACACCGTGCCTGCCAGCCTCCCCCGCCCGCAGGTCTACCTGTGCACCAACCGCGTGGCGCCCGCGCACAGCGGCATCGAGCTGGGCATTGGAGACGCGATTCTGATAAAGGTGTGGTGGTGCCTGTGTCCACACGCTCACGCTAGGTGGCAGGGCCACAGCTCCGCGCGTGTCCCCTGCCCACTGCCCCGTGCGCCGACCTGCGCTTTGCCTGCCACCTGACCCCGCAGGCGCTGGCGCAGACCACCGGCCGCAAGGAGGCCAGCATCAAGACCGACTATGCTTCGGTGGGTGTGGGAGTGGCGATGCCTTGCGCCCCTTTGCCCTGCCCAGTGCCTGCCCAGGAGAGGCCTGTCCAGGAGCGGTGGCTGGGTGCAGAGGTGGTTGGGTGCAGAACAGGGGCTGCAGGGCAGGCTGGGAAACGCCGCTCACGCGCCCCTCCATCTCCCCGCGTATCCCTCCAACCATGCCTGCTGCCGCGCCCTGCCGTGCGCAGAGCGGAGACCTGGGGCTGGTGGCCTACGCCTCCCGCGGCACGCAGAAGACAATGTTCCCGCCGCCGCCGCTGACGCTGCGTGGGGTGAGGCGCGGGCGGAGGGTTTGGCGGCCGTTCCGACGGAGGAGCGGGGCCCTGCTGCTCTGTCTATTGCTAGTAGACCTACTGACCTGATGCACCTAGCCTTGCCGGCCAGCTCGCCCCACCACGTATGTTTCGCGGTTTCCGCTGCCTGTCCCGCTCGTGTGTGCCAGGTGTTCAAGGCGTTCAAGGACATTGCGTCCACCAGCGGCGACAAGAGCCAGGACCGGAAGAAGGCGCAGATTGTGAAGCTGCTGGCCAGCGCCAAGGGGCAGGAGGCGGGGTACGTCATGCGTGCGCTGCAGGTGCGGGGGCGGGTTGCGTGGTGTGCAGCTGCAGGTGAAGCCGGGAGGGGCGGCAGGCTGGTGGGAGCAAAGCGTGGCAGAGCGTGCGTGCAGCCCTGCACGGCACAGGAACATGCGCTGCGGACTGGAGCGCGGCTTGCCTGCTGCTGACCGCCTGCCTGCCCACGCTGCACGCTCCCCTGCCCTCCCACCCACCCATCACCTCGATTGTGGTTCAGGGCAAGCTGCGCATCGGGCTGGGAGAAGAGACAGTGCTGGCGGCGCTGGCGCACGCTGTGGTGCTGCAGCGCGACGGGGCGCAGGGCACCAACGAAGCGCTGGCGGGGCGGCTGGAGCGGGCGGCGCAGATCGTGAAGCAGGCGCGTGTCATGCCGGCTGGGAGGCCAGTGGGAAGAGCGTGTGTGTGTGTGCGCGCTCTGGCAGGCTGGCCGTGTTCTGTGGACTGAAGGCTGGGTTGTGGGGGGCTGTCTGAGCGCCCCCGCTCTGCCAGCACCCCCCCCCCCACCACCACCACCACCACCCCACCCCCCGTGCTCCCGCTCCCACCCCCGCTCGCGGCGACGTGCTGCCGACCGCTGTTCGCCCCCCTGCAGGTGTACAGTGAGTGCCCCTCCTACGACGAGATGGTGCCTGCCCTGCTGGCCTACCCCATTGAAGAGGTGCCGCAGCACGTGCACTTCAAGCCCGGGGTGCCCGTCAAGCCCATGCTGGCCAAGCCCACCACGGGTGGGTGGGCGGGGGCGGCTGGGTGGGCGGCTGGGCGGGTGGTGCGACATCATGCGAGGGCACGGGCGTGCGGCGCAGAAACCGAAGCTCCCTTTCCCGTGTTGCGATGCGCACGCCCTGCCCAAAGCTTGCTCCCATCAGGGGCGCGGTCGAGGTGCTGGTGAGGCGGACACAGCAGCAGCCCCCCCCTCCTCCTGGGGTCCTCCCTCGTCCCCTGCCTTGCCGCGACATGCCCCAGGCACGCTGCACAGACCCCCGACGTCCTCCCTGTGGCCCGGTTCCCCGGGTGCCGCTGCAGGCGTGGGCGAGGTGCTGGACAAGTTCACAGACCAGGAGTTCACTTGCGAGTACAAGGTGTGGTCCCTGTGGGAAGGGGGCAGCAGGCCAGGGGTTCGTGTGTGCATGTGTGCGAGGGTGAGGCGGGCGCAGGGAGCAGCAGCGGCGCAAGGCACGTGTGGAGCGCGCGGGCGCGTCAGTGCTGCTGCTGGCCGCACCCTCGCCTTGGGCGGCTGTCCGTCCCCATCCTCCCGCGCCCCTCCGCTGAGCTGCTGCTGCTGCCGCTGCCGCCCCTGCTGCCCCTGCCTGTGCCGCCGCTGCCGCTGCTGCTCACTCTTGGAGCGCATCCCTCTCGCTGCCCCGCGCTGCCCCGCAGTACGATGGAGAGCGCGCCCAGATCCACGTGCTGCCTGGCGGCGTGGTAAAGGTGGGAGGGCAGAGGGCAGCGTGCGTCCAGCGTGTGCGCGCGCCGCGCGTGCATGCGGGCGTGCATGCGTGCAGCCTGCGCTACGCCACGTGCATCTCCAGCCGCAGCAGCAAGTGCCCTCCTCTCATTCCTTCACCAGCTGCACGCCGTGCGCCCGCCCGCGTCCTGCCTGCAGATCTACAGCCGCAACAGCGAGGACAACACCACCAAGTACCCAGACATTGCGCGCCTCATCCCCAGGCAGCTCAAGGAGGGCATCACCAGGCAAGCGGTGTGGCAGGGGGGGGGGGGGGGGGGGAGAACGCGGGACGCCCGGTTTCGCTGAAGCCCTGCAAGTACTCCCTCTCTCTGCGCTGCAGCGTGGTGCTCGACTCGGACGCGCTGCGCCTCAAAGGCGCCTCGTGGTGTCGACCACACGTGGTTGCTTCTGTTGGGGGGATACCAAACTGAGTTGGAAGTCGTTGCCATTTGAATCTCCACCCTGCAGCGTGGTGCTGGACGCAGAGGCGGTGGCGTTTGACCGGGAGGCGGGCAAGGTGCTGCCCTTCCAGGTCGGTGGCGTTGGGAAGAGCAGCGCGTTCGGTCAGCCTTTCATCTGCGCAGCACCGCGGCAGCGACGGCCTGCCAAGTAAAGCCGCGCATCGCCCCGTATTGCCGCGCACACCCCTCCTCGCTGCAGATCCTGAGCACGCGGGCGCGCAAGGACGTGGTTTTCGAGAACATCAAGGTTGGGGAGCCCGAATGCACAAGGGGGCCATGAGGGCGGGGTGGATGGGTGAGGAAGGATGGCGCCAACGCACACGCCCTTTTGCGTTCAGTGTCTGCATCTCCTCGATGCCTGCCGCTCGCACCCCGTACGCTCGCTCGCGCGTGTTTGATGCAGGTGCAAGTGTGCACCTTTGTGTTCGACTGCCTGTCCATCAACGGCCGCACGCTGCTCCGCGAGCCGCTCACCGCCCGCCGCGAAGCCATGTACAGCGCGCTGGAGGTGTCGCCCGGGCACCTGGAGTTTGCCACCGCCAAGGTGGGTGGCGGGGCCGCAGCCACACGAATGCAGCTGGGCTTCGTGCGTTCATGCATTCATGCATTCATCCCCAAAGCGCCGCAGCAGCCCAAGCGTGTGTCGCAGCGGCCAGCCAGCCTTCCCGGGCATCCCCCAAGCCTTGTGCCTCTCTCACAGCCAGGCGGCGCACCCCGGCCCTCGTGCCCCCCCCCCCCCCCCCCCCCCCCTCCCCCCTGCTGTTCAACAGACCTCTCGTGACATTGAGGAGCTGAATCGCTTCCTGGACGAGTCTGTGGAGGCAGGCACGGAGGGGCTGATCGTCAAGACGGTGGCAGGTGGGCGGCAGGCAGGGCGAGGGGGCAAGGCGGCGAGGGGGTGGCCTGCGCAGTGTGTGCGTGAAGACGCGTGCTGTGGCTGCCTGTGGGCGCTGCGAGGGCTGGTTACGGGGCTGGGAGGCAGAGGAAGAGGCGACAGCAACATTTGCATGTGGGCAGTGGCCGCCGCGTCCATTTGTGTTGTGGCGCACCATCCCGTGCACTGGGCCATCTGTTAAGTTCCCCAACAACAACTGTTAAGCTCCCCTCCCGCCATGCCCACAGATTACTACGAGCCCTCCAAGCGCTCGTCCCACTGGCTCAAGCTCAAGAAGGACTACCTTGAGGGTGGGTGCGGGGCCGCTGCCGGCTGCCGCTGCTGCCGGCTGCCGTCGCTGGCTGCCGGCTGCTGCCGCTGTGGCTGTGCTGCTGTTGCCGCTGCTGCTCTCCTGCTGCTGCTGCTGGTCCTGCTGCACTGTCATCATTGGGTGGGAGGCGGAGGGGGCAAAGGAGGGCAGGCGTGTTGCGGGATGCAAGCAGCGAGATCGGGTGAGCTGGCGCCCGACTCACAGCATGCCCACTCCGCACATCATGCCCCCTGCTGCCCCCTCTGCAGGCGTGGGAGACACCTTCGACCTGGTGCCCATTGGTGCTTGGTACGGCAAGGGCAAGCGCACAGGTGGGCAGGCAGCGATGTCGGGTTCGGTGTGCGGGTTGCGTGGGGCATGGTGAGCAGCTTTGCGGCTAGGCTGGGCTGTTGCAGGGGAGGACCCCCCCCCCCCCCCCGCATGCCCTCGCACGCATGCCTCGACGCCATGCCCTGCTGCAATGAACGTCCTCTGTGTGCCCTGCAGGCGTGAACGGCGCTCGCCTGCAGGCGGCGTGCAACCCCTCCCCCCTGCCCGACTTGCATCACTCCAACGCCATTCCCCGCTGCCGTGCCCTCCGCTTCCCCTGCAGGCGTGTTTGGTTCGTACCTGCTGGCGGCGTACGACCAGGAAGGGGAGGAGTACCAGACCATCTCCAAGATCGGCACCGGCTTCAGGTGGGTGGGTGGGTGGGAAAGGGTCGGCGTGGGTCCGGCACCGTGCACGGCACTGCCTGCTGCTAGCCCACCGTCGGCGGGTGCCCCCGTGCTCACTCACCGCCTTTAGTGCGGCGCGCCCTGACAGCGTGCTGGAAAGGGGGATTCTCACGGGGCTGGCCGAGTGGAGGCAGGGCCGGCTGCAGCGCTTGGCTTGCCATGCTTCCGAAGCGCCCGCCAGCGCTCACGTCCCCCCTTGGGCACCCTCCGCCGCCCGCGTTTTCCTTGCAGCGACGAGATTCTGACGCAGCTGGCGGAGCAGATGCAGGGTTACGTCATCCCGGAGCCCAAGCGCTACTACCGGTGGGTGGGGTGGGCGCACTGCACGCGCGGGTGGGTTGGTGGTGGTTTGCGGCTGGCTGGCTGGCACCCTGAAGGGTTGGCGATGGGTGGGGTTGGGAGGGAATGCGTGGGCCAGTTGGGGGTGGGTCGGTGGCTGCGTGGGGGGGGCGGGGGGGCGGGCCACCTGATCTGCGCCCGAGAGCCGACGCCACGGCTGCTGCCAGCTGGCGCGCCGTTGCCCGTGCACGGTCCGCGCTGTGCGTCTGATTTGCGTCACCTCTGCTGCGGTGTGCAGGTACGGCGAGACCCTCATCCCGGACGTTTGGTTTGACACCAAGGTGGTGTGGGAGGTCAAGTGCGCCGACCTGTCCATCAGGTGAGCTGCTGTAGTGTCGCTGGC
The DNA here is from genome assembly GCA_002245815.2 of Micractinium conductrix. Taxonomy (NCBI): domain Eukaryota; kingdom Viridiplantae; phylum Chlorophyta; class Trebouxiophyceae; order Chlorellales; family Chlorellaceae; genus Micractinium; species Micractinium conductrix. The sequence goes on from LHPF02000008.1 coordinate 1,293,321, forward strand.
CTGGTGGGCAGGGCACAGCTGTGGGAGGGCAGGAGGCACAGGGGCCGCAGGGGCTGCAACAAGTCCCCCAGCAGCTGCTGGCCCGCCAGCCGCTGCCAGCACTTACGCCTGCAGGGATTTCCGGTGCCCTCACCTCGCCCCGCGCCGCGCCCCCCTGCCCCCCCCCCCCCCCCCCCCTGCAGCCCCGTGCACAAGGCAGCCGTGGGCCTGGTCGACCCTGCCAAAGGCATCTCCATTCGGTGGGCGACGGGTGTGCCCCGGGACGGCTGCGGGGCAGCCTTGCCTGCTGCTTGCAACACAACATGTGCTGCTCCTGCTGTTCTGCAGCAAGCCCTGCTGGTCCTGACATTCTCAACGTTACATGGCCCGCCAACCCCCTTCTCCGTGCAGCTTCCCCCGCCTGGTGCGCGTCCGTGACGACAAGGGGCCGGAGGACGCCACCTCAGCGGAGCAGGTTGCTGACATGTACCGGGCGCAAGCGGTGCTGCAGCAGAAGGGCGGCGGCGGCGGCAGCGACCAGTGAGGGAAATGCGTGCACGTGCAAACCCTGCCCTGGGCTGCGGCAGCGGTGGTCGGTGGCGGCGACTGAGGAGCAGAGGGCACTGCATGCTCCCACAGCTGCCTTTGCCATCTCGCTGCCTGCGTCCAACCACCCTTCAATATTGTCTTGCATCAGAATAACACACAGTAACGGACGCAATGCAGCCTCCCCCTCAGTCAGTCCGTCATCCGCAGCAGCTGGGCCCGTAGGGTCCGCGCTTGGCCGCAGATGGTCTGCTGCCGCTGCTCGCCGCCGCTGCTGCCGAGCGCTGGCAGCGCCGGCACGCCGCGCCCCACTGCCTCCACGTCCTCCAAGAAGGCCAGCAGGTCCGCTGCCAGCGCATCCTTGAGCACCAGCATGTGCTTGGCGGCCTGGTCCAGCAGGCACAGCAGCGCCAGGCTGGCGGCGTGCCAGCGAGGCGCGTCCAGGTGCGCCGACAGCGGCTCCAGCGCGCGCATCACGCGGGTGATCCCAAACTCGAAGTTGCCTGGGCAGTGGGCGGGTGCACAGGCAGGGCACTCGAGATGGAAAGCAATGCACTAGGGGTGCGACATCACACAGCGCAGAAGCCGGTGCGCGGCACGCAAGGGAGATGGGGGGGCATTGTGCATGCTTCCGACTCTTGTGACCTTCCATTGGCTGTCCAACAACCCCAACTAGACGCACTAAGCCCCAACGCACCCTTGGCGCAGTAGAGGGTGCCTATGGCCAGGTTGGTGAGCGACAGATGGGGAGGCACGCCGCCGGGCGCGCCCTCACTGCCGCCCGTGCTGCCGCCCGCCGCCCCCACCTCATCTTCCAGGCGCCGCAGCAGCTCCTCTGCCACCTCGTTCTGGCTGCCTACCACGTGGCACACGCACAGGTTCGCCAGCGCGGCGGGCGGGACGTCCAGCAGGCTGCCGCCCAGCGCGTCGCCGCCGCTGCCGCCGGCCACTCCGGGTGGGCCGGCAAAGTGCGTGACCAGCGACTGGTACAGCTCTGCTGCCTCGCCCAGGCGGAAGCCGTCCTCCTGAGCCACCAGGGCGTGCGCCAGGTTGAGGCGCCAGGTGGGGTGGTCGGAGCAGAACTCGGCGCTCTGCTGCAGCACCTCCTGCGCGCGCCCAAACGCGCCCGCCTCCCAGTGCAGCTGCGCCAGGCTCATGAGCACTGTCGAGGGGCAGGAGCGGTGAGAGTTGAGGGGGGAGTGTGAGTGAGGGGTGGCCAATCAGGGCATCCGCCAGCTGCTGACAGCTGCCGTACACCAGATGCGCAGGCTGTGCTGCTCCCCCCCAACGCTGCCCCTCCCCCGCCCACCCCCACCTGGCACGTAGGCTTCCAGCGCTGCTTCGTACTCCTCCAGCCCCGCAGCGGCCGCGCTGTGGTCGCCAGCCCACCTGGCGTCCTGCACCGCCTTGACCCGCTTGCGCAGCCCCTCAATGTGCTGCCCCGCAAGGGCATCCAGCTTGGCGGCTGCCGCACCGGGGCCCTGCCGCACGCGCGCCAGGCAGGCCTCGTACAGCGGCAGCAGGCCGGGGGGCACGCTGGCAGCCACCACGGCGGCGTGCCCCTCCAGCAGGCGTTCCGCCACCGCAGCCCGCTCCTCTGCGCCGCCCAGCCCGGCCGCCGCATCTGCGTCCGCCCCGGGGCGGCAGCACAACGACAGCAGGTTGCAGGCCAGCTCGGGAGGGAAGGGCGGATGGGCCAACAGGTGCAGCAGCTTGGCCAGGCCGGCCTGGCGCGCTGCTGGCCCGCCCCCTGTGCCGCCTGCCAGCGCCACCAGCGCCTGGTTGTGCAGCGTCACAGGGTCCAGCTCCTGCTCCTGCCGGGGCGGCATGTCGCTGAGCGCAGCGGCAGCGCCTGTGCGGGTTCCCGGGGAGGAGGAGGAGAGTGGGAGCACGAGCACAGGGAACAGTCACGGTGACAGCACTGAGCCTTGCCCTCAGTGTTCCGTCTCGGATGCATATATATGCACAGCTGCTACTCGCCTGCCCGCTGCCTAACCCCACACCAACGGTCACTCTCACCCGCTGCATTGCCCAGCTGCAGCTCCACCGCTGCGCGTAGGTTGAACGCCTCCACCAGTGCTGTGGCCTTGAGCTTGGCGCTGTTGCCCACGCTGCGGGCCTGCAGAGCATGTGCATGTAGCAATGTGCGACGCTGCAGCGGCCGCGACCACAGCATGCTGCGCAGCGCCGCACCCACGGCACGCACGCTCCGCCCAGCCCCACCAAATGCCCTCGGCTCCCCCCCCCTGCAGCACCCACCTCCATGCCCTGTGTCTGCGTGCCTATGCCCAGCTCCGGGTGCTGGCGCACCCCCGTCTCCACAATGTCTGCCAGGCTGGCCAGGGCGCCCCCGTAGTCCCGCCTCTGGTACTGGCACGCCGCCACTGCGTACGCCAGCTCCGGCGAGGCCCCCACCATCTGCGCTGCCTCCCCGAACTGCGCCTGCGCCGCCGCGTGCTGCCCCTCCTTGTACAGCAGGCACCCCGCGGCGGCGGTGGCGGCTGCGTCGCCCGCGGGCAGCGCATCCAGGGAAGCGCGGCAGCCGCGCAGGTCGCCTGCCTCGTACTTGATGGCGCACTGCAGCTGGCGCACAGCCTGTGCGCGTTCATTCGGAGCGAAAGGTGCGGCGGGAGAGATGGGAGGGGGGGAGGGACGCGGACACACTAGGCTGCATTGCTGGCCGAGCTCCCTGCCACCAGGCGCTGCCGCTGGGCAGCACCCGCATACCTGCGGGAAGCCGTCGACGGCGGCGGCGGCTCGTGCGGCCTCTGCAAAAGCCCCTGCCTTGCACAGGCTCTGTGCGCGATACAGCTGGTACTCTGGCACCTCGGGGAAGCGCACCGCCAGCGTTTCGTACCTGTCCAGGTGCAAGAGCATGGGTGCGAACAGCGGGTATGAGGCACAGCACGTGGAAGGCATTCGTGGGAATGGGAGGAGAGTGCAAGATGGGTGCCTGTGGTGTGATTCGTGACGGTTTGTGGGGAGCGCGCATGCTGCAAGCTAGGTGCACGTGCGCTGGCCCCAACGCCGCCCCTGCACCCACGTGTGCGCCGCCGCCTCGTACTCTTCCTGCTGCCAGTAGCAGTGCGCCAGCAGGGACAGCGCAGCGCGGCTGCCAGGCGACACCTGCGAAATTGTTGCGTCGTGTTCATTGAGCAAGCAATGGGATGAGGCCCACACGTGCAGCCCTCGGCACTGCAGACCCGCTACCGCCGGCACCACGCCGCCGCCCGCGCACCCGCAGCACTCCCTGCAGCCGAGACACCGCCTCGCTCAAGCGGCCGTCGCGGATGGCGCCGTATATGAGGCGCGTGTGTCCTCCGGGCGCGCCCGGCGGCAGCAGGAAGGTGGAGGTGGAGGAAGCCATGCCCGTTTGACCGCCGCTGCTTGGCTTGGGAGCTTGCCTGTTCGACCGGGCAGGGCACCTGCAGTATCGGAGCTATACAAATTCTGCTGCATATGAGCGACGAGCGTGCAGCGGACTGAGCCAACACATGTGTTGCGTGCTGCATGTGTTGCGCCCGATGTAGTGCTGAGGCCTCTTCGCCGGGTTTGCCAGCCTGCTCGCGACATTGCCTCTGCGAAAGATTACCGCCATCGTGCCGATCCAGCGGGCGTTCTGGGAGCCCTGCCAGCCCTCAGCCTCTCGTTCACGCCTCGCCAGCCGCCCTCCGACCGCCAGCAGCTCACACACGCTTCTGCGCGCTATGATGCAGCAGCTGCGGTGCTGCCGCTGCGCCTGCGCGGCTGCCCAGCCCGCCACGCGAGGCCCGACATGTGTCGCGCTGCGCAGCGCGCCCCACCGCCTGGCCTTTGACCCCCTGCAGCACACCAAGCGGCAGCAGGCGGCGGCGGCACGTGCGGCAGCAGACAGCAGCAGCGGCGCCGCCGCCGGCGCCGGCGGCGGCGGCGACGAGCAGGCGCCGGTCAAGTAAGCTCGCCGTGCTTGCTGGGCTGCCCTGCGCTCAGTCACGCTTTCCTGTTGCATCAAAGAACGGGCTCCATCACGGCCGCCACGCCTCACTGCTGCCGCCGTTGCTTGCTGACGCCGCCCGCTCCTTCTGCCGCCGTGCCGCACCACCCTGCCGCAGCCCGGCGCTCGCAAAGCTTGCAGAGATGGACAGCGTGGCGCTGCCCGACAACTTCTGCATCATCGAGAGCCCAGAGTCGGTCAAGGACTTTGCGACGCTGCAGGTGGGCAGGGACGTGCGTTTGGGCACAGTGCGGCAGTGGACTGGATGCCAGCAGGCCTGCTGGCCCCGCAGGCCGGGTTGCAGAGGCGTGGGCGGGGGAGCCTCGAGGCGTCAACCAGCGCGCCCTGCTGACCGGCAGCGCGCCCTGCTGCTCCGACGCTCCCACATCGATTGACAGGTGGACGAGATTGAGAAGAACATTGCAGCGCGGCGCAACAAGATCTTCCTGCTGATGGAGGAGGTGGGTCGGTGCCGGCGGAACTGGGGGGGGGGGGGGGGGGGTAGACCGCACATGGCGTATGAACGAGCTAGGCAGGCAGAGGAGAGCAGCGCATCCGCCGCCCGTAGGCGGATCCTTTGCTGCGGGCCCTGCCGCCGGCGGCTCACCCCCGCCGTCTGCCCCCCTGCCCCTCGCCTGCCAGGTGCGCCGCCTGCGCATCCAGCTGCGGCTCAAGGGGATCAGCGAGGAGAAGGAAGACATACTGTCGCAGGTGGGGTGGGGTGGGGGTGGGGGTGGGTGGGGTGTGTGTGGGGGGGGTGGGGTGGGGGGGGGGGGGGGGGGGCGACGCGGTGGGGAAGGCTCCTGCAGTCTTGAGCGGCGCGTGCTGCAGCCGCCGCCGCCGCCGCGGCAGCCGCAGCTGGGGCTGCCGGCTGTCGGCGCTACCTGCAGGCAGCAGGTAGCAGGCAGCGTTGGCAACCGTGACAGCAACCGCAGCTGGTGTGGGGTCGGGAGCTCCAAGCGGTCAGCCACGTGGCCACCCCTGCCCACCCGTTGCCCCCGCCCCCCTCCTCGCCTCCCCCCGACAGGAGGAGTACCCCTCCAGCATCCCCTTCTTCCCCCCCATCACCGAAAAGACCATCCAGCTGTATTGGCGGCTGTACGCCTTCACCGTGGCCTTCATCATCGCCTTCGGGGGGCTGGTTGCGCCCGTGCTGGAGCTCAAGCTGGGCGTGGGAGGTGCGCGCCGGTGCTGCGCAGCGCGCGTGCTGCGCCCGCCGCTGCCGCCGCCGCAGCTGCTGCTGCTGCCGCTGCTGCCGCTGCTGCCTGCCGCTCCTGCTGCTCCTGCTGCTGCTGCTGCTGCTGCTGCTGCTGCTGCTGCTGCTGCTGCTGCCCCTCCTCCGCCCCTGCTGCTGCCCCCCCCGCTCCTGCTGCCCCTGGTGCTGCCTGATGCATGGCTTGGTGCCGCTGCCGCCGCTGCTGCTGCTGCTTACCCTGTGCCCGCTCCTGCTGCTGCAGCTCAAAGGCTCAAAATGCCCCCCCCCCCCCCCTTCCTTCTTGTTGTGCCCCCGGCAGGCACTTCCTACATGGATGTCATCAAGCTGCTGCACCTGCCCACCCAGCTGGCGGAGGTGGACCCCATTGTGGCCTCCTTCTGCGGCGGCAGCGTCGGCGTGCTCACCGCGCTGCTCATCGTGGAGGCCAACAACGCCAAGATGCAGGTGTGGGCGGTCAGACTTTGACAACGTTGGCATCGATGCGTGCGTGCGGGAATGGTGTGCATGCTGTGCTGACCGCGCTGCTCATCGTGGAGGCAAACAACGCTGGGCGCTGAGGCACCGTCGCATAGTCTGCCGCACCGTGTATGAGCTGCTGGGGTGATGCAGTGCTGACCATGCTGCCTGTGGCTGCCGACTCTTGCCGCGGCTGCCGACTGTTGCCAGTCCCCCCCCCCCCCCCTCCCTGCTCCGCGCCCCCCCCCCCCCCTCCCTGCCTGCGCCGGCCACTCACACTGCAACATGATGTCCACGCTCTCGGTGCCGCAGGAAAAGCGGCGCTGCATCTACTGCGAGGGCACCGGGTACCTGACGTGCGGGACCTGCGTGGGCACCGGCATGCTGCCGGGCGGCGACCTCTGCGCAAACTGCGCCGGCACTGGCAAGGTGGGTGCGCCGGGCTGGTCGCCGCAGGGACTGCAGCCGCCGCTGCTGCTGCAGCGGGACGCGCAGGCGGGCGCCACGCTTTGTGCTGTGCACCGGCACGAGGTTCCCTTGCAGGGCTCTGCCTTTGCTGGAACCGTCGTCACAGCGCGTTGGGGTTCGCCTGAACAAGGTTGGCCTGCGATCGAACATGGTCAAAAGGTTTGGCCTGAACAAGGTTGTTCAGTCCCCCCCCCCTGCCCCATCCCCGCCCGCCGCAGGTCATGTGCACCTCGTGCCTGTGCACGGGCAAGAAGCTGGCGACGGAGCACGACCCCCGTGTGGATCCCTTCACCCTGGGCATGGACTGAACAACCTCTGGCCTGAGCAACCTTTGGCTGCGTTCGACCCATGGCACTCGGTTGTCCAAGCATATTTACCCCGGCCTGTGCACCGGCAAGGCGCGTCTGGGCACGCCTCGGGACCAGTGGCCCCCGCACCAGCAGCCCCGTGTTGCCCCTGCTGGGCCTGGCCCGCGCCGCTGTCACACCGCCCGCTGCTCGCCCACGCAGCTTCTCCTGGCCCGCCCTCCCCCGTCCCTCGCCGTGTACCGTTTTTGGGTTTTTCCTCTCCTCCCCGAAGCTTCACTGTCCTGCCTTTCATATCACTGCCAACCCTGCTGGCCACGCTTGCTCTGCCCCCTGTTTGCCGATAGATGACAGAATCATGGTACTGAGTAGCGGCGCCGCGCCGCCCTGTTTCGTGTCCCTGCTGCTATTTTGATCGTGCAATACGAAGAGAGAGACTTGACGTGCACGCTTGGGGCACAGGTCGCCCCGAGGGACGGCGGTGTTACAAAGAGGGCAAGGGACAGCGGGACGGGGAGCGAGGCTGCAGGGAGGCGGCATCGGCAGCGAGCGGTCACGCCGCTGCCACTTCTGCCGCCGCGCCCTGCCCTGCTTCACCTGCACCCGCCGCGCCCTGCCCTGCTACCCTGCTACCGTCGCGTCCTCCGCTGCCTCTCTGTACAGCCTCCGCGCCAGCGGCGCCAGCGGCGAGCCCCACAGCCGCTCTGGGCGTTCGCAGCCGACGCCCGGGGTGAAGTCGCCGGGCGGCGGGCCTTGCCCGGGCGGCAGGGGGCGGTACCCCTCCACCTTGCTGCGCAGATCCTCCGGGATGGAGGAGGCGCCGTGGAGCGCGCCCACCAGCCCAGCCCGCACACAATGCACGCGTTTGTGTCGGTGTCGCCGCCGGCCGCCAGCGCGTGGCGGAGCGCCGCCGCAAATGTGCTGCGCCGGCGCAGGTGGTAGAAAGCTAGCCATAGGGCGTGCGCCACAAAGCCGATCTGCCGGAGCAACGGGTCGGGGACGAGAGAAGCAACGTGGTTGGGGTGCTGGTGGGGGCGATGGGTGGGACAGCTGTTGCCTGCTGTGCGCTGCTGCAGCGTGCACCTCACCCCGGCTGGCCCCAACGCCGACCAGCCCCACCACCACCGCCGCTGCAACTCCAACTGTCGCATCTGCACAACTCCCTACACAGATCAACCAGCTCCTTGCAGCGTCCCACCTGCTCTGTGGCCTGGTAGCCTGCCATGCGGCACCGTCGTCCCTCGCATCTGCCAGCCAGCCGCGCTCCTCCGCGCTCGCGTGCGCCGCCGCCCAGCCCTCAGCCACCGCCACCGCCCCCTCCGCATCGCCGGGCCTCCGCACCAGCGCCGCCACGGCGAGCACGTATGCCGCGTTGGCGTGCTGGCAGGCCTTGCTTGGGTGGGACAGCGCTGCGTCTTGCATGGCGGCCTCCGCCGCCGCCGCCACGCTCAGCGTGTGCGCCCAGATGGCCAGCGGCGTCCCCCGCATTGTGGCTCCGTTTGCCTTGCTGCCCAGGCTGCCAGCGTTGCAAACGTTTGCCTGCAGCGTGTGAGAAGAGGGAGATGGGAAATTGCACGCCCTGTGACGAGCGGCCGGTGCTGGGGCTAGCCTGTGCCGGAGGCCGGTGAGCGCGCGCTCTCTTCCTGCACAGGTGCTGCAAGCCAGAGGGTGCTGCGTGCCTGCTGCGGCGTGCCTGCTGCGCTCCCGCAGAGAGGCCGCTGCTGCTGCTGCGCCTGCTCCCTTGCCTGCACGGCCGCCGCAAAGTCTGTGGTGTGTGCAAAGTCCAGGCTGAAGGCCTGGTGGGTGGTGGCCCCCACGTCAAACGGCTCGCTCTTGTTGCACCACCTGGCAAGTGGAATGGAGTGGGAGCGGGAGGAGAGGGTGAAGAGAAGCCAGGGCGGGTCGTGCACTTTGTACGTCGGCCGGGCCTGCTGTGGGGGGGACCAGCTTTAAGCAGGCAGCGGGGAGCGCGGGGGAGACGGCGGGGCACGCAGGCGAGCGGCGGCGGAGCGCGCAGCGTCCGCAGCGTGATGCCGCCCACGCGCCCGCCGCGCCACCTCCCAGGCGTGCGTTGGCCCGCTGCTGCCTCACCAGGCATACTCTCGTGCGACCGCGCTGGCGGGCAGCCCCCCGCTGGGCGCGTGCCCAGCCAGGCCATGCGCCTGGCAGAGGGCAAGCTCAGTGTCGTCGGTGAACTGCCCAGGGCCTGCGGCGGAGCAGGCAGAGTAAGAGGTAAGGAGCAGCATTTGGAACTTGCAACGACACAGCGGGTAGCAGCTTCCGTGGCGCGTAGAAGACGGAGGGGGTGGGGCGGATGCGACGCCTGGGCAACGTGCAGCGGATCGGCACGCGGCCCAGCACCGCGCCCCACCGCACTTGCCCACGTTCCAGCAGCCTCCTCCGGGCAGCATCAGTGCTCGCTCCAGAGCCTGCGGGGTGACCTCATCAAACTCCAAGTAGGCTCCAACTGTCACACAGGAAGCACGAAGGACTTGAGCGGCTCCGTGGCGGCGGGAGTCGAGAGGCGGCGGGACGCGGCGACGTTGGCGGAGGGAGGCAGGACAGCGCAAAAAGCCTCGTGACGGCGACCGTCGGCCGGCCACCGACCTGCCCACTGCTGCGCCCACTGCTGCGCCCACTGCTGCGCCCAGCAGAGCGCCCAACGCGGCGTCAAGTCCCGTCATGGTTTGCTTGCACCTCTGCTCCCGCCTGGCCGTGCGTATCTGTTTTTTTGACCAAATCGGCGATCGACGCAACCAGCCCCGGGCGGGGGGACGCAGTGTGAAGAGCGCAGAAGTCCAATTGCAATGCAAGCTGCTGCATGCACATGAGGTCGCCACACACCCCCTGCATTTTGTAGCAGTCGTATTGACCGCATGGCAGTGGCGATGGCGGCCTCGAGACACGCAGCGCTCTGGCGCCCTGCCGCGGCAGCGCTTGCGCACGGCAGGCCTGCCCTCGCTTGCAGAGAAGCCTGGAAGGTGCACAGGTCGCTCCTGAGCTCCGCCAGGCAGCCTGCACGGCGGCAGCTGGTGGTAGCGGCGGCAGCGGCGGCGGAGCCGCCGCCTGCCGCCACAGCAGAGCCCCTCGCCGCTGCTGCCGCAGATGATGTGCTGCCTGCCAAGCGTGCTGGAAAGCGCAAGGTGGCGCTGTACGTAGGCTACGAGGGCTCTGCCTTCCGAGGTGCGACGATAATAAAGGGGCGGGATGCGGGCCGCCCTGCATGATTCCAAGCATGCGCACACGCTTGCACGTGTATCCCACCACACACCCCACGCACACACCCTCCCTCCACGTCGCAGGCCTCCAAATGCAGCAGGGGACGGCGCCAGATGCCACCATCGAGGATCGCCTGGAGGAGGCAATATTCAAAGCAGGCGGCATCCTGGCGAGCAATAGAGGGCAGCTGAGCAAGGTGGGAGAAACTGTGCGGCAGCAATTCAGGGACGGGGGGGGGGCAGTCCATACAAGAACACAACGCGGTTATTGTCGTTTGACTTGGAGGCAGCTCAGCACGGTGGGGACCAACATGGCTCAAGGGAACCAGGGGGCGGCAGGGGCTGGCGGAGCCCCCCTGTCTCCGTCACCGGTCACTGCCCCTGCTGTGCAGGTGGGCTGGAGCCGCAGCAGCCGCACAGACAAGTCGGTGCACTCGCTGTCGACCGTCATTGGGATGAAGATGGAGGTGCCGGTGGAGGCGTTTGATGCCGACCCAGAAGGGCAGGAGCTGGCCGCTGTCGTCAACTCACACCTGCCGCCAGAGGTGCGCTGCCACGTGGTGCCGTGTGCTGCGCTGGGCGCGCTTGCGGCGTTGTGTGTGCATAAGTGGAAATGGAGATGGGTGGACTGCCTGCTGTAAGTGTACGCACTGCACGCTGTGGTCCCGACGGGCAGGAGCTGGCCCCCACCACCCCCGCCCCCACCCACCCACACACACCACCACCCGCAGGTGCGCGTGTTCAGCATCCAGCGCGTCAGCAAGAGCTGGAACGCGCGCAGCGAGTGCATCCGACGGACGTACAACTACTGGCTGCCGGCGTCGGCGCTGGGGCTGGCGCTGGACGGCGGGGAGGCCGATGCGGCGCGGATGGCGCTGCTGCGCGCAGCGTGGGAGCGCTTCCAGGTGGGTGGGTGGGCGTGGCACACAGTCGTGCTGCTGTAGCACTGTGAAAAGAGTGGATAAGATGCATGGGGGCGAAATGGGAGCGTACAGTCGCTCTGCAGCTCCACCGAACTGTAGCATGGAGCAGAGGCATGAGAGCAAGCACTGCGGCTCGCTGTTCGCCGACCACGTCTCTCTCGTCACCCCTCCCTCCCCCTCAGCGCACCAAACCCTTCTCTTACCCCCCCCCCCCCCCCCCCCCCCCCCCCCCACCCCACACCCCCCCACACCCCCCCCACCCACCCCCACCCACCCCCACCCACCCACCACCCACCCCACCCCCCACCCCACCCACCCCCACCCCCACCCTCCACCCTTCTTCAGGGCACCCACCCTTTCCACAACTACACCAAGAGGAGGCTGTACCGCGAGCCCGCTGGGCGGGACCGCGCCAACCGCCGTGGGGTGACCCGAGCTGACCGGGACAGGCTCGCGGCAGAGACTGAAGGGGAGGAGGCGGACGAGGTGGAGGAAGAGGCGGCAGCGGACCAGCCCGGCGGCAGCGGCAGCGGCAGCAGCAGCAGCACTGGCGGTGGTGGCAGCAGCGCAGGTGGCGGCGGCAGCGGCGGCGCTGGCAGCGCAACGACTGGCGCGGCCAGCAGCGGCGGCGTCGACGGCGGCGGCATCGGCGTCGACGGCAGCAGCGAAGCGGCGCCGGTAGAGCGGGGGCGGGTGCAGCTGGCGTGGAAGCACGAGAAGGATGGGGCGGACTTGGTGACAAAGCGCCACTTCCGGTGAGCGGGGCTGGGGTCAGTCAGGGTTGGTCTTGGTGTTGGGAGCTGCACCGGCCTGGGGCATCCAGCAGGGTGGGGTAGGGTGGCGCATAGGCAGGCACATGCCGGCGCGGTTTGTCTCAATACCCACCTACCTCCCTGCTGCCTGTCCTCCCCCCCGCCCACCAGCTATATGGAGTGGTGCAGGGCAGACACTGAGGTCAAGCCCCTGGTTCCCGGAGGCCAGCCCTGCGTGCAGCTCAGCCTGACGGTGGGGCCCCGGTTGGGCGGGGCGGCGCACAAGCGCTCTCTCTCTCTTGCCTGCACCGCGGGCGGCTCCTGCTGGCTGCCTGCCTGCATCCGTGCATGCTGCATGCATGACCGCGTGCGTCGTGCGTGCTGCCATTCCCCTCTGGCATCACGGTCGAGCAGCCGTCCACGGCGCCGCGTCCCTCTCTCCCCCCCCCCCCCCCCCCCCCCCCCACCACCACCACCTCTCCCCTGCAGGGCGGCAACTTCATGCTGCACCAGATCCGCCACATGGTGAGTCCGCTGGGTGGGCGGCGGGTGTGCGCTGGGCTCGAACCACGTCGCCGCGCCACCTTGCAGCTTGCGCCACTCCACCACACACTGCCCTCCCAAACTCCCCCACCCTGCCTAACCCTCTTGCCCCCCCAGGTGGGCGCCGCGGTGGCGGTGGCGCGGGGAACCATGCCCCTGGAGTTACTGGAAGCGTCCCTGGCCACCCCCGCCCGCGTCAGCCTGCCGCTCGCGCCGCCCAGCACCCTCATGCTGATCGGAGCACAGTTCAGGTGGGCGCTTTGGCGGAGGGCAGTGGCAGGGACAGCCAGCATAGTCTTTCGTGCGACCTGCCCCTTCCCCACCTCAGTGGCCCTTACCCACCGCCGCCACGGCCCTGGCTGCCCCCTTTGCCTCCCCCCCTGCAGCCCCTTCAAGCGCAGCTGGTCCGGCCAGGCGGCGGAGGCGGCGCGGTGGACGGGAGAGACCCTGGAGCTCAAAGAGCGCGGCGCAGCGGCGCAGCGCAGCTTCCTGCAGCAGGTCATGCACCCCGCGCTGGACCAGATGCTGGCGGGAGAGGAGTGGGCACAGTGGTGCACCGACCTCGACAGGTGAGCAGCCGGCGCACCATGCAGCTGCAGAAGGAAGTGGATGTGCAAGAGATCCAGGTGTTTTTCCAGGATTTGTGGCAGCTCGATGTCCCTCGCCGCTGCCCTGCTCTGCCGCCCCTCGACGGGGTGTGGTGGTGCGGTGCCACGGCTCTGGCGGCGCGGCACAGGCAATGCTGCGTGCGCTCGCCCCGCCCTGCCAAAAACAGTTGATGATCAGAAACCTGTGCCTCGCTACCCCTCTCCTCCCCCCCCCCGCTGCTGCTCAACAGGCTGTGGTGCGACCCAGATGAGCTTCAGGAAATGCTGAGCACGCACGCCACGTGGCGAGCGGCGCGGCAGGAGGCAAAGGTGCAGGCGATGCTGGAGGAAGCGGCGGCGCTCGAGAACAGGGAGGAGTGAACCGTGCTTGGCAGCTTGGCAGGCGCACCTCGCCTGCTGTAGCCATGTGAAGAATCCTGTGTGAAACTGATGTGCACGGCACCAGCCATGCTGGTCTTGCTGCAGCAGCACATGTGCCCCTGTGGTAGTCAAGGCATGTGTGTGGCACGGAAGTTACAGCGGGGATGCTGAGTGGGCGTGAGTAGCGCCGCACAGCCGCTGCGAGGAAAACAACGACGACTAAAGCGGGCTGGATGAGAGGGCAGCTGCATGGGCTCTGTAGCAGCGGAAGGACACAGTGTGGCAAGGGGTGCCCCGGGGGCGCTCGGCAGGGAGGGGCGATCAGAGGGAGGGAAGGGGCAAGGGGCGGCAGAACCAGGAGATCAGTCTCGGCATGCATCATGAAATCAAAACTGGAAGGCTTGGTGAGCACAGGAGGTTGGGCACCACAAGGGTTGAAGCAGGGTTCAGGCGCGGCGGGCCCTGCTACCACGGCTGCACGGACCAGTTGCTGCCGCTCGCGCTGCGCAAGCAGATGTGCGCGCTCTGCGGCAGCCAGGACGTCCGTGCCGGCAGCTGCAGGCACCTGCTTCACAGCTCCTTGAGCGGCACGGTGAACGAGTTCCGAATGTTGAGCAGGTCCGCCGAGTGCTTGCGCCACTGAATCGACTTGGCGTTCACGGACATGATGTACAGGCGGTTGCCTGCAGCAAAGGAAAGCAACGCGTGTAATTGTTTGTGTGCGAGCGAGCGCCACTGGACCGACGCTGGCAAGATGTACAGGCGGTTGCCTGCGCGTACAAGGGGTGGCGTGGGAACGAAGAGTGTGTGCGTGTGTGGTGGCGGTGGTGGTGTGTGTGTGGTGGTGGTGGTGTGTGTGGGGGTGTGGGGTGGGTGTGTGGGGTGGGGTGGGGGGTGGGGTGGGGTGGGGTGGGGTGGGGGGTGGGGGGTGGGGGTGGGGGTGGGGGTGGGGGGTGGGGGTGTGTGTGTGTGGGGGGGTGGGGGGGGGGGTCTCCACCGAGCACTTGCGCTCTGCTGGACCACCGCGGCGTTAAATTGGAAGCAGCACGTCACACAAAACTGCACCCCATACCTCCAGTCCACCCTCGCCTCCCCCATCCGGCCCAGCCCCACCCGTGGCTGCTGCGCTGACGAGGCGGTGCCGCGACAGCTCGTAAATGTAGTAGGGCTGCCCGTCCTTGGTCACCTCCTGCACAGCACGACCACAGCAGGCTCATGTCAGGCCCAGCAGGCCCAGCAGGAAAGGCAGAGGCCTCGTAACTGCAACACGGCTGCCGCGCCTGGCCACCTGGCGGTGCAGGCATGCGGTGCATGCCCGGGACCAGTGCATGACCAGGCTGCCACGCCCAGTGACTTGCTGTTGTCTCCCACACAGCAATCGGCCGGCACTCCAGGCGGCTCCCTCCCCCCCCGCATCCCCCCCCACACCCGTCCCCAGACTCGGCTTCATGCTTTCTAACGAGCCTCCCATCCCTGCCCAGCCTCGCCCGCACGTCCAGAATGCCCCCCTCCCCCAGCGGCTCCCCAAGCCTCACAGCAGGCCTCGGCCCCAACCCTCCCCAGGCTCGCCTGCACGTCCAGAATGTCCTCCTCCCCCAGCGGCTCCCCGTACAGCTCGGGGGCAAAGCCGGAGATGAGCACCTCGGGGGACCCCAGGTCTTTGATGGTGACGCTCGTGTTGAAGGGGATGTCCTGTGTGGGGGCAGCAGGGTGGGTGGGGTGGGCGCAGGCACCGTCTACGCCTGGGGGAGGGCGTGGCGGCACACCGAATGCAGCGCGCGGAGTGCGCCAGACAGGGGTGCAAGCCAACCCATTCACTCGTGCAACGCCCGCTCTTGCAGGTGCAGCACACGTGGCAGCAAACTCGTGCAGCGCTCGCTCTTGCTGCGTCCCTCTATATGCTGCCCCTGAAGCCCTCGCCACCTACACTCCCCCCGCTGCCGCAGCCGCGTCTCCCATTTCCAGCCTGGGCCCACCTTGAAGCGTGCCACCGGCGCCACAACCACAAGCAGCTTGCCCTGCTCGGGGCTGTAGTAGCTGCACGCGCCACGGGGGGGGGGGGACCGCAAAGGGGGGTGGCGTGAGGCGAGGCGCCGCTTTGCCGGGCCGCTGCCGCACCAACGCACCGCCTGCCTCCCTGGTTGCTGCCGCTCCGCTGATGCCGCAGCAGGAAGCGCCGCAACACACCGCTGCACACTCACCGCATGTCGATTTCGGTGCCGCCCAGGTCTGCGATTGACACGGGCACCTCGTCCCACCCTTGGGGGACCTTGAACGAGTAACGCTCCACCTCGGTCCAACCCACGCCGTGGCCGCCTGGCAGCCGGGGGTGGGTGGGTTGGTGGGGGAGGCAAGGTCGGCATGATGACGGCATCGAGGCTGCCGTGCAGCCTGCATGCGGCGCAGGCGCACAATACTCCAACCATGCGGGATGTGCCCAGGCGGCACAAGCAGCGGCCCACCGCAGGCGACCGCTTCCTGAGGCCCGCCTTCAGCCTCTCTGCCACCCCCCTCACCGCTCTTGCCCTCTGGCCGCTGATACTTCATGTAACCCTCAGCATCGGGTCCTGTCACGCCGGGGATACGCCCTGCGGTGATGCCCTGGATCGCCACCGCTGGCTGTACCGGTAGCACTGCCGCGGTGGCCACTGCCAGCGCAGCGCTCAGCAGCAAGCGACGGTCCAGCAGCGGGAGGGAGCCGGCAGCAGGCGCGGCCGGCGGCTCGATGCACGGAGGCGGGTGCGGGGCGGCGGCGGCGGCGGGCTGCCGCTGGCGGCGGGTGTGCGCGGCTTGTGCCGCCAGGGAGGAAGGCTGTGCGGCGGCTGACACAGCGCGCATGGTTTATCCTGCCGTGTGTGAGCGGCTGAGGCGCCAGCGAGTGCGAGCGGGTGCGGAGCAGGGGTGTACCTGCGCTGTGAGCGCTGCCGGTTGGGCACAACAGAAGACAGCGCAGCTGCGGCCAAATTGCCAGGGGAGGGAAGGCTGTGGAGAGCTGTGGCCTCACCCACAGCATTTGCTCAGCAGGTGCCCGCAGGCAGCAGGTTTCGACGTAGCGAACTCCTCCTTGGGCGTGCGCTGGATTGTAGCACTTGTCCGATCACAATGCCAGCGCTCGGACCCGGCCAGGGCTAACGGCGCCATTTTCTTAGGGCACCGAGTACGTTTCCTGGCCCGTGCGGCATGCTGGGCGGCGGCGAACCAATCAGTGGGGAGTTAGGCGATGCCGCAGAGCAGGCACCGGCAAGCCCTGCCTCCCCTCGCACTTCGCCCGGCCTGCCCCCGTCAGACCGCGAGCCCTCGAGGCTACAGTCTGGCAGGCAGAGTTCAGGCGGTCGCAGGGCGGCGGTAAGCGGGCGGGCAAGGCAACCTGCCTGTTGTGGTCGGCCGGCCTTGCAGCACCGCTAGGAGAGGGCCAGGAGGCGGCCGTGCCAGTGCGCCACTGGCTGCCACCCATGCATTCCAGGCCATGCGTGCGCGCATCCTGGCTGAGCTGTCCGGGCCCAGCCCAGGTGCGCTGCTGGCGGCGGAGGCGCAGAGCGAGCGGTACTGGCGCGCGCGGGTGCTGCACTGGACCGAGCGCATCGCCGACGGCTTCTACGAGGTTGCGACGCCAGAGCTGTGGAGGGCACGCGCGGGCGGTGTGCCGCTTCTGTGCCACCCTGCCCACAAGGCGTGCTACGTCCTGGTGCTCCCCCTCCCTTCCTCTCCCTCTTCCTCACCACCACTGCCACTGCACCACCACCACCCCTGCCACCAAATTTACACGTCACTTCTTGCTGCAATGCAGGTGCACGGCACCTACCCAGAGGTCTGCCCGCCCACAGAGTTTCCCCAGCTGGCGGCACTGATGCAGGTAGGCAGCGGGCTCGGCACAGCAGGTGGAGCGCGGCACCCTGCCGGGCCTGAACCTGCACGGTTCCTCGCTGCCCCGCCATGCCTGCTGCCGCCGGTTGCGCCGTTGCTGCCGCTGCCGCCGCCCGCCCGCCGCTGCGCCGCGCCTCTTCATTCCTCCACCCGCCGCTCCGCTCGCCGCCCGGCCCACAGCTGGTACCCAAAACTGGGTTGACGCGGGAGGTGTTGCTCGTGGACAGGCGGCACGACAAGCACCTGCGGGCAATGGCGGAGGAGGCGGCCGAGGCGGTGGCGCGCGCAGGCGGCGTTGGCGGCGGGCTGGCGCCCTTCCAGGCGCTGGCCAACGTGGTGGCGGGGCACATGGGCGGTGCGCTGGTGAGTGCGCTGTGGTGCATCGCCGACCAGTGCACCCCATCGCTTTTTGGGAGGTCACGGCGGCGTGTGGCCTGCCTGCGGGCCACCCTTCCTGGCGCTTGGCAAACAAATTTTGCGGCCTCATCGGTGGAGAGGGGCGTCGCCGCATGAGCGTTTCCCTTTGCCAGGGCAGGCTCAGCTTTGCCAGGGCACGCTCGCCCCCTCACGCCGCGGCACCCCACTGCCCCCCCGGTGCCTGCCCGGCCCGCAGGAGTCGCAGCCCGCTGCGGCAGAGGAGTGGTGCAGCATGATCAACAGCTTGAAGGTGCAGTCCGCCTTGTGCGTGGTGCCCATCGGACTGCTGCACATGGGTTCCGCGCGTCACCGGGCGCTGCTCTACAAGGTGCTGGCCTCAGACTTGGGCCTGCCGTGCCGCGTCACCAAAAGCCGCTGCGTGCCAGGTGCGGGGCGGCAGGCTGCTGTGCTTGCTTCATTGTGGTGGGGGACGAGGAGACGGGGGGGGTGCCAGGTGTGTCAGCGCCGCGCCACCGGGTGCAGTGCGGCGCTGGACGCACCACAGTGTGAAAAGTTGGTGGCTGCCAGGTGCGGCCGATTCATCCGCCGCCCTCCCCGCCTCCGTTTCCTCCCGCGCCTGCTTGGTTGCAGGCCAGGACTGTGAGGCGGCACAGGCGGCGATCCTGTGCGACGGCGAGGAGCTTTACATTGACCTGCTGGCACGGCCAGGTGCGTGGCGTGCTTGTGCTGCATGGGAGGTGCAGGGCAGTGTCGGGCACATACATCGCTGCAGCATGGTCATGCGGTGCACTGCAGGGCAAGGCAGGGTGGGGCAGGGGAATGGCAGGTGCAAGAGATCTGTACCAGCGGCCCGCCGCGCTGGCTGCTGCGTGGCATCAAGTCACGCCGTCTGCTTGCCCGCGCGCACCCCCCCCGAATGCGTCCCTCCATCTGCCTTCCTTTCCTCGTTTTACCCCTTCTATGTGCAGGCGAGGTGTCTGCTGTGCCTGCTGACGACCAAGCGGCGGCGCTGGCAGAGGTTGACGCGCTTCCCCCGCTGGATGCTCAAGTTGCAGATGCCCTGAGGTAAGATGGGGCAGCGTGAGGGGGGGGAGGGGGAGGGGGCCTCCCGTCCCCGGCCGCTGATGCAGGCTGGTATGGGCCATCTAAAGTTCCAAGCCGGTGGGTGTTCTGTCGGCTGTCCCCCCCCCATGGTGCTGACGCTGACGCTTCCATGGCTGCCCCAATGACGTGCTGCAGCGCGAGCCTGCCACCCGGCTTGCTCGCCACCAGCGCGTTTGCTTCCCAGCCGCTGCCCGGGCGCCTGCGGCGGTCAGGCTCCCGCCAAAAGCTGCTGCCCACGTTCACGTCTGTGCCCATCCTACCGCGTGCTCCACGGCACACCAGCGGCAGTGGCGGGGGCACGCCACATTGGGGGGGCACGCCGGTGGCGGGCTCTCTCCTGATGGCGGCAGCTTCCGTGCAGCTGACAGAAGAGGATCGGGCACTGCTTGACGCCTTGGACGCACCAGCACGCGGCGCGGGGGCAGCGCAGCAGCAGCAGCAGCGCGCCGCAGCAATGCCGGGCGGCACCAGTTTCACATCGCACACCTTGCCCCTGGCGGCAAACTGCAGTGGGGAAGCAGCCGTTGCACCGCCAGGCCTCCCCCAAGCCGAGTCGTTGGAGCATGCGCTGCACCTGGCGGCAGCAGCGGCGATGGGCGGGGACAGCCTGCTGCTGCGCAGCAGCGCCGGCGCCGAGCGCCCTGCCGACCAGGCAGTCAGCGCGGGGGGTTCGTCTACGGGCGCCCCCCGCCGAGCCAGCACTGGGCGGCCAGAAGGTTTGGCTCGTTGGGACAGCCAGGGCCTGGCGGCAGCGGAGGGGCAGCACAGCCTGCCACAGCGGGCAGTACGTGGAAGCTGCGCCAGCGCATTCCCAGGAGGTGAGCCCTGGCAGTATGGCTGCCGGGCATGCTGCTGCCCTCCTTCTCCTCGTGTATTGCTGCTTCGGTTGCTTGAGTTTGCCTTGCCCTGGACTTGTCGTCCGGCGTGCTCATCGCAAACTGCTGCCAGTTCGTGCACGGCGCTGAACCACAGGCCTGCCGCTTGCCAAACATTCCTGCATGCCTGACCACCTGCCTCTGCTTCCGCTGCCTGCAGAGCCGTCTCCTTCCGCTTTGCAGCAGCCCAGCCCAGACGAACCGCGGGCAGCGGCGGAACATGCACCTGGCACGCCTGCCCCACCCGCGGGCATCGCTGCTGGCGACGGCGGCGCCTCGCCTTTCGACTCTGCGGCTCTGTCGTCGCCTTTCGGCGCTGTGGCGTCCCCCTTCGGGGCGCAAGACCAGCAGGCCTCTGCGTTTGGTGCAGAGGAGCAGCAGGCAGCGTTGGAGGGTCGTCCCCCGCCGTTTGCGCCTGGTGGCGGCGGGGCGGCTGCGACGGCGCCTGGGGCGGCGCCTGCGCCAGCAGCGGCAGCGGAACATTCGGCGGCAGTCAGCGGCGGCGAGGAGGACGAGGGTATCGAGCTGCCCATTCCCAAGTCGGCGTTCAGCTTTGGACGCAGCGGCGCCCGCAAGCTGGGGCATGCACACTCAGCAGTGGCGGAGGATGCGTGGATTGACGCGGCTGTAGAGGACGAGATGAGCCCAGCAGCAGGCGCCGCACCACCAGTGGCGGCTGCAGCAGCGGAGGCCGCGGCAGCGGCAGCACTGGCGGGCGCGGCGGCGGCGCAGGCCCTGCCGCAGCGGCAGCACTCGCTGCGGTCTCTCGGCGAGTTTGAGGGGGTGAGCGGGCTGATTGATTTGAGCAACCGGCTTGATGGTGCTGGCAGCGGCGCGCCACGGCCGCCGCTGCTGGCGCGCCTGGCGTCGCAGCTCGGAGTTTTGCAGCAGCAGCAGCCGGCATCGCACGTGGCAGCGAAGCAGCAGCAACAGGTGGAGCAGCATCAGCAGCAGCAGCAGCAGCCAGAGCAGCAACAGGAGCGGCAGCCCGCGTTTGGCTCGCCTCTGCCCTCTGTGCGGGGCAGCGACGGCGTAGGCACGCCGCGGCGCTCGGGCTCAGCAGCGCTTGAAGCCCTGGCTGAACTGCAGGCGGCCCAGGCGGCTCGGTCATCGGCGTCGACCGGGCCAGACGTGGCAGCGTTCCCCTCGGCGGGCGCGTTTGCAGCGCTGCCTGCGGCGCACCCGCCGCACCACCCCTCGCTCCCCGTCGCGCAGCGGCGGCGCTCCACGAGCAGCGGCGGTCTGAGCGGCACCCTTAGCTTCGAGCTGGGAGCGCCGCACTTGGAGGTCGATGAGAAGACAGGAGAGGTGAGGGAGAGCTGTCGCCAGGGGGAGGGCCCTGCATGGGGGTGGGCTGCAAGGTGGCCCATGCTTCGCCCGCCCAACCTGCCGCTTTGCCTAGGAAGCCTGGCAGCCTTCACTGGCCCGCTCCCTTGCCTGCTTGCCCCGTCACCTCCTGTTCCCACCTGCCTCCCTGCCCACAGGCCTTCCTTGTGCAGCAGGTGGTGCGGGCGCCCTCAGGGGGCTGCGCCCAGGCCTCGCGCCAGCCTTCTGACAGCAGGTCGGTCGTGCCGTTGGGCACGTGGCTTGCGACCACCCCACAACAACCCCTCGTTTCTGTGCGGGGAGGGGATCGAATGGTGCGCCGGCAGCATGCGACAGCGAGGCTGACAATCACACACACGCCGCCCCAGTCTGCTGGCGAGCAGCACAGTCGCCCACACACCCAGTCGCCCACACACCGCCTCCCACCCTCTTCTTATCATTCAGCACCGAAACCACACCTTCGGCCGGAAAGCCGATGGCACTAGGAGTAGCTATTCGAGCCCTGGCCATTCAGCCACTCACCCACCCACCCACCCACCCTGCCACCCACCCTCCCACCCACCCTCCCACCCACCGCCTCCACCCTTCTGCCGTCTGTCCTTCAGCACCGACACCACGCCTTCAGCCGGAGACCTGATGGATTTAGTGGAGGCGCTGAGGGCGTCTGGCGCGCTGGACACAGGGGTGCTGACGCTGCACAGCGTGCCCCCCTCCAACGGCAGAGCGGGGGCGCAGCAGCCGTTCGGCGGCGCGCCGCCGCCGTGGCAGCACCGCACCTTCAGCGAGCCCCTGCAGGGCCTGCAGGGCCGCGGGAGGTCCAGCAGCCTCGAGGGGGCCGCCGCGGGCGGCGGCAACGGCACGCCGCCGCAGCCCCGTGGGCCGCCCCGCCAGCCTTCGGCGAGCGCCAGCGCAGCCGGCGGCGGCGCGGCCCCGGCCTCTCCAGGGCTCTACGGCCACTCCGTGGGTGGTCTGTCGGTCATCCCGCACATCCACCGTCGCTCCTTCGACACTGGAGGCGTGCAGCCAGGTGGGCTCCCCTGGGTGCGGGGTTAAGAGGTTGCGGTGTCATGTCCCCGCCTGGCGGTCTGCGCCCGTGCTTGGACACCCCCGGGTGTCACCGGTGCCTCCTCCCCCCCCCCAAAAAAAATAGCAGCAGCTGCACCGGCGTGCCTGCTCGGGTGACGCGCCGCCGCGCTTCACCAGGGGTGTGCAGTATACTGCGCTGTCGAGACATCCTGGGGCATGCATGCAGCGCTGGCAACCCTCGGCGCTGCCCTCCTCACCCCTTCCTCGCTTTGTCACCCAACCTGACCCTGACCTCTGCTGCAGCTGGCCCTCGGCGGTTGGTGCCAATCGAGTGGGAGCAGCAACAGGCGATGCTGCGCGACGGCGGCGGCGGCGGCGGTGCCGCCGAGGAGCTCGTCACGGCGCGGCGCAGCGCCAGCGGCAGCGACGCCGGCGGCGTACTGCCCACCCCTTTTGGGGGAGGCATCCCAGAGGGAGGGCCCCTCCCGCCCACCGCCGCCCAGCAGCTGCAGCTGGCGCAGCAGCTGGCGGCAGCGGCAGGGACTCCCTTTTCCTCTGGCCTGCACGCTGTGGCGGCAGGCGGCATGCTGTCCCTGGGTGCCATGCAACTGGCGCAGGCGCAGGTGGCGCAGGTGGCGGCGGCGGCGGCGCGCCCCCGCCGGAGCGACAACTCGTCCCTCACAGGGGGGACTGGCTCAGGTGGGTGCCCTTGCTGCCAACGCCCCTGCATCTCTGCCCTCTCGCAGCTTGTGTCAGTGCTGGGGGAAGGGGGGGGTCGCACTCGAGGGCGGTCTCCACCCTGCCGGTGTCGCTGTGCACGACCTGCAGCGCAGCCAATCCTGCCGGCCACCGCTGGTGGCACCATTCCCCCGCAGGCAACGAAGGCTCGTCCCTGCACTCCGCCGCCTCTGACGGCGCCGCCCACGCGTCAGCGTTCGCAGGTGCGTGCTGCCAGCTCTGCCGTGTGCGCTGCACGCGTCGTGCTGGGCAGATGCGTGCTTCGGCAGCAATCTCGCTTGCAGCATGGGCGGCCGGCCACGATCACTCTTGTGGCTGCTTCGAGTGCCCGGAAAAGACCCTGTAGCTGCTTGCTCACGGCTGTCGCGCAGCCCGCTGCCCGCTGCCCCGCTGCATGTCCGGCGCTCGAGAGGGTTGTCAAGGTTGGCGCAAGTGCTTGCGTAGATCCTGTTGTCCAACGTGTTGCCCCTCTCATTTGGAACCTGTTGCTGCCCCCCCCCCCCCCCCCCCCCCCCCCGTCCCTGCAGGCCTGCTGGAGGGCCTGGAAGAATGGGAGATCCTGCCCGACGAAATCGTGCTCGGCCCGCGCATCGGCATCGGCAGGTGCGCAGCGTGCGCGCGCCAGCGACGCAGCCCATCGGTCGGATACAGTTCGAGTCCCCGGGATGGCGCGCGCACATTGTCGGGAGCTTGTCGCCGCTCGCAGACTGTGTTGGGCGTGGGCGCATGTGTTGCGTCAGCATGCTGGGCTCATGCACGCGCGTCGTGTGCCGACGGCCTCCTCCCGCTCCGCCTCTCCAACCTGCCTGCCTGCCTGCCTGCGCAGCTTTGGCGAGGTGTACCGAGGCATCTGGCGGCAGACGGACGTGGCCGTCAAGCGCCTGCTGGAACAGGAAGTTTCGCATCAGGTAAGCCCCAGCTTTTGTGCCCTGTTGAAAAACATCCTGGTTGACAGTTGTGGGATCTGGCGGCAGGCAGCTGCGGC
The DNA here is from genome assembly GCA_002245815.2 of Micractinium conductrix. Classification (NCBI taxonomy): domain Eukaryota; kingdom Viridiplantae; phylum Chlorophyta; class Trebouxiophyceae; order Chlorellales; family Chlorellaceae; genus Micractinium; species Micractinium conductrix. Next base: position 1,316,964 of record LHPF02000008.1, read on the forward strand.
TGAGAAGCGTCTGCCTGGTCAGGTGGCCTCCCGTTCGGCACGGAAAGGTGTGGGCTGTGGCACGCCATCGAACGCTGCGCCACAGGGCGCGCTCGGCAGCCTGCTGCGGCAAGCAACTCCGCCCTGACTCGCGGCGGCCCCACCGGCCGCGCAAGCGCGTCGCCCCCTCTGCGCTGTTGCTCAAGCGTGTGTCGCTCCCTCTGCTTTTTGCGCTTCCCTTGCCCGTTCCCCAGATGCTGGATGAGTTCAGGCAGGAAATCAGCATAATGAAGCGCCTGCGCCACCCGCACATCGTGCAGTTCGTGAGTGGCTGGGGGCGGTGGGGTGGGTTGACGTGGCAGGCAGGCGTGCGAGCGCGTTGGAGAGGCTCGTTGCCGCATGGCAAGGCGGCGGCAACGGGAAATGGTGTCCCCTCTCACATGCCTCTTCTCCTGTGCCCCCCTCCCACGCCTCTGGCGCAGCTGGGCGCCGTCACGCAGCCCCCCCACCTCTGCATCGTCACCCAGTTTGTACCGCGCGGGTCGCTCTTCAAGCTGCTGCACCGCACGCCGGCCTTCAACCCCGACGAGCGCCGGCGGCTGCAGATGGCGCTGGACATCGCGCGCGGCATGGTGAGCGCCGGCCCCAAGCTGTGTGTCTGCTCCTTGCCGCTGCTGCTGCTCTGTTTGAGCGTTGGGGGAACAGACAGGTGCCTGCCCATCAGGGAGAGTACGCCGATGCCACGTCTCAGATTCTGCCCCCCACTCACCCACCTCCGCCACCACCCACCCACCCCATCGCACCCTTCCCCCCCGCCCCTCTTCAGAATTTCCTGCACACCTGCAAGCCCCCCATCATTCACCGCGACCTCAAAAGCCCCAACTTGTGAGTCTGCCCGCCTACTTGCCCACCCGCCTTGCCTCCCCGCCGATCCTCCTGCCCGCCTGGTCTGCCCGCCTGCCCGCCCGCCCAATCTGCCCGCCTGACTTGGCCTGCTGCATGCATGCCCCTCATATCTGCTGCAGGTTGGTTGACAAGGACTTGACTGTCAAGGTGGGTGGGTGGTGGGCAAGGGGCGCGGGCGGGAGCTGGAGAGGGCCTGCTGCAGGCGAAAAGTGGGGTCTCCGCGGCTGCGCCAAGGAGCGGCCAGCCGTCCCTGCTCTCCTTTCGGGGCCACCTCGGGGCCACCATGCATGGCCTCGGCCTTGTCTCCCTGTCTCATCACCTCTTCGTCCCGTCACCACCACTTGCTCCATCTACCACTGCTTGCCTTGATCGAGACGTGTCTGCGACTTTGGGCTCTCCCGTGCCCCTCACTCCCCCGTCCCTGCGCTTGTCACACTCACAGGTCTGCGACTTTGGGCTGTCCCGTGCGCGGCGCTCCACCATGATGAGCACCAAGAGCCAGGCAGGCACCCCCGAGTGGACCGCGCCAGGTGGGGCTGCGAAGGGGGAGGGCGGGAGGCAGGGAGGCAGGGAGGCACGCCCGAGTGGGCCGCGCCAGGTGTGTAGCCGGGGAGATCTTGGTGGGATGGGATGGGGAGGGGTAACAAGGCCAGCTTTGCTGCTCCCCGCCTGTTCACTGCGTTCACTGCTCGCCCGCCTTTCCCCTCGCAATGCGCCTCCCATGTAACCACCTCCTGCCCGTTGTCCAGCTGCGATGCATTGCCTGAGTGTCTCTCCGAGGGGCTGAGCCGTTGACTGGGATCGAGACGTCCTGCGCATCCCCCTGCCCCTTGCCCAGAGGTGCTCCGCTCGCAGCTCTACAACGAGAAGTGCGACTGCTACTCTTACGGGGTCATCCTGTGGGAGGTGAGGCTGCTGGGCGATTTGTAACCGTGTTTTTGGGTAGCAAGGGCGCGTGCGCCGACGCGCGCCACGCCCAACCGTCCTGTGCCCCCCCCCCCCCGCGCCCCCCCCCCCCCGCGCCCCGCCCCGTCGCCGCAGCTCTTCACCAACGAGGAGCCCTGGCAGGATAAGTCGGCGATGCAGGTGGGGCCGTGTGTTGCTGTCCTCCCTCTTGCGGGGGCGGCGTCAGGGGGATGGTGGGGCGTCATGGGATGTGAAGGTTACTTGGCTGCAGAGAGAGCGAAGAAAGCATACAGAGAGCGTGTGCTCAAGTGTCGTTGACCGCCCTGGCCTGGCGAGCGGGTCGTGCAGGGGTGGGGTGGAAAGGCAGGCGGTGCCGTGTCGCGCCACTCTGCATGCGCTGCTGGGTCGCACGCTTGCCTGTCGTCCCGCCAGCCTGCCACCCCCGCGTCGACCCGGCCTCCCCTGGCGCCCCCGGCTCTGCTCCCCTCTTCGCTCCCAACAGGTCGTGGGCGCGGTGGGGTGGAGCAACATGCGGCTGCCCCTGCCTGACGACGTGCCCCCCGCCATGCGGGACCTCATACTGGAGTGCTTTGGAGAACCTGCGGGGCGGCCCACCTTCGGGTGAGTTGCGCTGGGTTGCACTTGTGGGGCCAGGTGGGCCGCCTTTTTGGGTGTCAGCGGGCACTGTTAAACCTCAACTGTTTCGGAGTGCTGTAGCGACCCGCCTGGGGGTTGAAGGCAGGGGCAGATGGTTGGCAGCAAGGCGGCGCCCTCTACCTCTTCCAAAAGTCTTCTAACACGCCCCCGCCTGCCCTCCCCGCCCTACGCCCCCGCCTGCCAGTGAGATGATCCCCCGACTGAAAACGATGATCAAGGCGCTGGGGCCGCCGCCTGGCCACGCGCGGGGCAACTAGCGGGCGCCGCGCCTTGTGCAGCAGCAGCGCCACCTGGCACGGCAGCAGCGTCCGCGCCGCGCGTCGCATCTCGTGCGCCTGCACTGTACACGGCGCACGCTGGTCGCAGCGTGCGGCGCGGCGTGGCCCCTGCCCCCACGTACGACCCTTTGCCTGGCCTGCCCTCCTGGTTGCGCCAACGAACGTCTCGCCCAGCGGAACGTGGCCGCCTAGTGCCTGCCCACCCTGTGTACCACAGCAGGGCACGCTCACCCTCGCAGCGGACACGCTAGTGGACCCTCACACGAATGGACTACTCTTACGGCAGGCAAGAGGCCCGCAGGCGCTGGCCGCGGCACCGGCAGCGCTCACCAGTGGCAGTAGGGGTAGCCAAAGTGCAGGCCGGCCACAGGGGCGGCGCAGAGTCTGGCTGGTCGTTGCTGGCGTTGGCGTAGCCCTGGGGGGGGGGCCTGGGTGGCGCCCTGCAGGAAAAGGCGCACATTCACATGCACATGCTAATCTGCGTCGACAGGTTCCTTTGGTTGGACAGACGGATGTCATGCAGTAGAAGGATGTGCGCCAGCATTCCCGCCAACGCAGCGGGCAGGCCACCCTCCTTCCAGGCCCGGCTACGCATGCTGCAGTGCCACCTTCCCAGCAGCCAGCAACCAGGCAACGCAGCGCAGCAGCAGCACGCACGTTGCAGCCGCCCAGCACTGCGGCGTCGATGTTGTCGTAGCGCGTCAGCCTCGTGGTTTCCATGACGAAGAGGGAGCCGTTGTGCCAGGCCTGCCAGGGGGGTGTGCGCCGCAGCTAGTCGCATGAGGCGCGGTGGAGCCGCGGGGAGGGCTGCGGGTACATGCACATGGGGCGCAGGTTTTGCTGCCCGCCGCCCTGTCGCCCAACCGCCCTGCTGCCTAACCGGCAAGTTGCCGGCCCTGGGAGCTCTGGGAGCAAGCCCTGCATGTACACGGGGCACGGCGACGCACGAGGCGCACAACAGCCTCGCTCACCACTCCGTTTGGAGTGTCCTGGTTGGTGAGCAGCCTGCAGACCGTCTCTGCAGCATGGTGGCACGACATGCATGGCCGAGGTCTGCCGTCTGTGTGGAACAATCCCCGGCACATGCAGGACGGCGGGCAACCAGGCGGCCAGGCAAGCGAGCGGGCGGGCGCCGGGCGGGCAGGCAGGCAGGCAGGAGGTCTCTTCAACCACGCACCATTCTCCATCGGACCCGTGGTCAACAATGGCATGCACCTGCAGGCATGCGGGAGACGCAGGGGCAGGGAGGAGGAGTAGGACGGGATCCGTCGGTTGGCTGGGCCGGCAGTCGCAAGGCGCAAGGCCGGGCAAGCTGAGCACGGAAGCAACCTTGCAGCGCTGAGCACACCAGTCAGCGCTTGCCACCAACAAAAACCACCCCCCACCCAGCAAGCCAGCCAGTAAGAGCGGCAGTGCTGAGCGGAGCACCCCACACGCACATCCCAAGTCCCGAACGCCCCCTCACGTTGCCGTTTTCTCCTGTCTCGTCCGAGCCCACGTAAACAATGGTGACGTTGGCATTGGAGTTGCCGCTCAGGGCCAGGCTGCGCGCTGGGGGCACGCTCTGGTTGACGTACAGCGCGATGCGGAAGCCAGGCGGCAGGCGGACCAGGTGCAGCGGCAGCTGCGTCACGTTCGCATACTGGCGCTGATGGTACACGTCTGCGGGCGCCGGGGGAGGCAGTGTGGGCGTGTGCTCTGCCTGGCGGCGGCACACTGTGCTCACCATTTCAAGAGTCGTGGCCTGCCCCCGAATAGTGATAATCAAGCTGCAGGTCCCCACACTACGACACCCGGACAGAAGCAGGCACAACCCTGTTGCCACGCCCCAGGTGCAGGCGAGCGTTCGCGCACCTGCCGCCGCCTTGTACCCTTGGATGCCGCCCCCACCCACGCCCTCGGAGCTGGCTTCGGCCTCGGCCTCGGCTGCAGGAGCCGGCTGGGCCTGGACGGCTGTGGGGGCACCATGGCGCCCCAGAGCCAGAAGGAGCAGCAGCGGCAGGAGGGCGGCGGGAAGGCGAGCCATCTTGCTGTTGGCGAGGTGCCTGCCTTGGACTGGCGTGGCAAGATCTAAAGGTGAGAGCAGCAAAGGGCCAACAGCACGCCCGGCCGACTGCTTCAGGACCAGCTGCCGGCCGAATGAGACCTATGACGAGATCCTTGGGGGGAGCAGCAGCTGACGAGGCGAGCGCTGGGGGCAGAAGGTGACTAGGCACTACCACAGCATGAACAATCCGATAGATATTTCATAAGGCAGCGGCTCTTTCAGCGCTGCCAGGCAGTGGCGCTTGCCCAGCGCTGCGCGTGACATGGGGCGAGGCTCTGCCCTCTGCCACCGCCACCGCCCGTCTGCAGCTGCCTGCTCCGTGGCATGCTCGACACCGCCTGCTGCCCTCCGCCCCTGCTGTGCTTAGCTGCCTCAACTGGTCTGGTCGTCCTGCCAGTATCCTATTCGACTGTCTCTCCACCCGCAACGCAGTGGTAGCCCCCCTGTCACAGATCCAACGCTTTGCTGCATGTTAGCTGGCAGCGTTACAACTGCAGGACCAGGCCACCAGGGCCGAAATGCAAGCACCTGTGGGGCAAGCAAGCTGCGTGCTGCTGCTGCTTCTGTGTGTGGTGTGCTGTCAAGTAGCGGCGCGCGGGCGCCGCATCAAGGGTGTGCTGTGGGGGGGGGGGGGGGGGGCTATGCGGAAGGCAGGCGGGCGGCGGCGGGAAAGCGCCGCCGCCGGCGCTGCTAAAACTCGGTTTGCCGGCAACGGCGGCGCCGTAAGCTGGCAAGAAGAATTCGAGAGGGGTCTTGGGAGGCTGATGCGGGTTTGTTGATGCGTCTGGGCGTGGTTGGCTGGCTTGGGGGTAGGGAAGACGAGCGTACGAGCGTATGCACGGGTGGGTGGCAACGGTGTGCGACGGCGCGGTCGGGGGAAGCGCCGCTCCTGCATGCGTTGGGAAGTGTTTTGGGGCAGTGCGACGGAGCGGGGGGGGGGGACAAAAGACGAGGCGCTACGACACGAAAAGATGGGCAAAGAGGGTAAGGAAGGAGGGGGGACGAGCGGAGCAGGGGTGAACAGAGCAAGCATTGAACCGAAAGCGGTGGTGGACACGCTGATCCGAGGTTGGCCTGAGAGCACAACAGCGCCGCAGCTGGCGAGCTGCGCGCTACGGGCACGCTGCCGGAGGCGCCGCACGGCCGCCGCGCAGCGGCGCAAGCGCAGCGGCGGCGCCGTCTTCACAGGGTGCCGGCGTCCTCAGAGCGTGGCCAGCGCCAGCGAGGAGGGCGAGAAGGCGCGGTCCAGGGTCTTTGAGATGCGGGTGCCCCAGGCGACGGGCAGGATGTCGCGCAGCGTGTCCTGCGGGGCGCACGGGTGGAGGCAATTTGCAGGGTGAATGGCAGATGCGGTGCCAGGGTGGCACGCGGGAGAGTGATCGCGCGCAGTCTGCGGTGCCACTTCTCGCCACGGCAGCAAGCAGGAGGCGCCGCAGCACCAGCAAGAGAACTTGCCTGCTGCCTGCTGCTGCTGCTGCCGCTGCCGCCAGCACTCTGCCATGGCCCGCCAAGCTGTGCTCACCCCCCCCCCCCCCCCCCACACACACACACACCCACCCACCCACCCACCCACCCACCCCTTACTGACCATGATACGGATGTCAGGGTTGAGCTTTGTGGACCAACCCTCCAGCACCATGGTGGTGATCTGCAGGTGAGGCAGGAGGCGGCCAGACAAATTCACACTTGCAGGCGGGCAGGCGGGCACCCGGGAGACGGCCAGACGCACGTCGGGTGAGATGCAGCGGCCGGGCCAGCACACACGGCACTGTTATGCGGGCGGTGCAGTAGGCCAGCGATGCAGCAGCGGCAGCAGCAGCACCACCATCCCACCACCACAAAACAGCAGCAGAGGCAAACCCTTGCTCCCGCTCACCACGACGGTGCTGACGATGCCCTTGAGGTGCACTTGGTGCTTGCGGATGGTGTCCATCATGGTGGCGATCACGTCGGGGGTGTTGGTGCGCAGCAGCTCGGGGTCCAGCCCAGCAAAGATTTGGTCCATGTCGTCGCTGCGCATCGCGGAATCGAAGCAGCAAGCACAGCTTAGCTGCAAGAGCACTACGGCGCCGCACGCACGCTGCACTCGCACATGCACACACACACGTGGACGAACGTGCTGGCTGGGGCAAAGCAGGCAACCACGCAGGCCGCTGTGTCACACTGCATGCGCACAGCGCGTATCAGTGCACAGCCTAGGGGCCTCACCGGAAGGCGGCGGGGTTGGGCGGGCGCTCCTCGGTGAAGGTCATGATGGAGTCCGCCAGCTCGCCGCCGTTCATGCTGGTCAGGCCCTGCAGCAGCCACAGGGACGGCGACCGCGGCGCGGGCGGGTGTGAACGGGCTGGCGCTGGCAGGGCAGCAGGCAGGGCGAGGGGCGCAGAGGGCAGGGCGGGGCTAACAGCGTGCGCGGCGCGTGGCAGGCGCGCTGCCTTGCGTACCGCCACCCCTGCACGCGCGCTGCTGCAGCGCTGTCGAACGAACGATGTGACAACTGGACGGCTGTATGGAATTTGCACACATGCATGAGGGGCGCACCTTGAAGAAGCCCACCAGGTTGTGCTGGTCTTCGGTGCTGAGCCTGGCAATCATGCCCACGTCCAGCAGCACCAGCCGCGGCAGCTTGAAGTGTTGCGCCCAGGAGCCCAGGAGGCGCGAGGCCAACCCGCCTGGGACTGGCTCCTCCAGGCGGACCAAGATGTTGCCGGGGTGCTGCAGGGGGGGGGAGGGGGGGGGAGGGGGGGGGGGGGGTGAGAAATATGCACAGCCAGTGGGCGGACCAAGATGTTGCCGGGGTGCTGCAGACGGAGGGGAGGGTTGAGAAATATGCACAGCCAGTGGGCAGTGCACACTGGCCAAAGCCGTATTGAGCGAGGCCGCATTCTAGGTGGCCACGCAGCAGGCGGGGGCAGCCCCGGGGTCGAGCTTGCAGCACGGCATCCAAACCCACACTCGCCCGGCCAGCGTGGACGCAGCTGTCCTTGTGCAGCCCTGCCTGCCCCCGCCACTTCGCTATCTGTTTGATACAAGCGCACATACAGCGACACAAGGGCGGGCAGCTCACCAGGTCTGCGTGGATGAAGTTGTCCTTGAGCAGCATCTTGAGGTAGCAGTGCAGCCCCAGGTCTGCCAGCTTGCGGTTGTGCTTCCCCTGCGTGCCAATGTACCTGCGCAGCACGGGCAGGAATACAGCGAAGAAGCGTCAGCACCCGCCAGTGTGCACCGCGAGCGCCGCTGCTGCCGCCCTCTGCCTGCCGCCTGCCCGCCTGCTGCCCGCTCGGCGGCAGCAGCGCAGCCAGCAGCGGCACCGACGGCGCGTCGAAAAACTCACGTGCTGACCAGTTCTCCCTCCTCAAACGTCTCCACAAGCACTTCGCTGGACACCAGGGGCGCGTCGGCAGGCTGCAAGGGGCAGCAACGTGTGTGGACAGGGAGGCATGGGGAGGTAAGAATGAGCGCCCGCATGGGCACAGGCCGCGCGGTGTGCATGCGGGTGGTGGAGGGCAGGCACACGCAGCGGGGGGTGTTTGGGACAGCGGGGCGGGGTGGCCAGGAGGAGCGCATGACCAGGGTTTCAGACGTCACGAGGCACCAACACAAACGCCACCCCACACGTGCACCCACCTGCGGGAACGAGACGCCGGTCCAGTGGCGGAAGTTGCGAGAGAAGGCGTCCAGGTGGGCTGCCTCGGTCACCAGGTCGAGCTGCTCGCGCAGGGGGGCGCCAAACTGCACGGATCGAGGGGCGCAGGGGGGGGGGGGGCAGGAGGGAGCATGAGAGCGGCAGCGACAGGTGAAGGTGGACGGGACGGCACGGATCCTTGTCATACATCAGCGTCGTGCCTGCGTCGCGCTCTGCTACCCGAGCGTGCCGAACGCCGGCGGCGGCGCCACCACCAGCAGCAGCGCCCCACCTACAAAACGCATGCACACCAGTTCCCGGCGGCGACTTGCCGCAGCACAGACACCCCACTTGCCTGCATCACGCTCTCCTTCACTTGGGGCGTGCCCACCAGCGGCAGCGCCGCCAGCAGCTGCGCGCCACGTCGCATGAGCGTGAAGTCTCGCTCCATGAGGGTGCCCACGCCAGGGTGGCGCACCTGCAGAGGCAGAAAGGAAGTGCGCCGGCGGGCACAGGCAGTGTTGAGCAGGGCCACCTGATAGCGTGACAAAGCGCCTGCGGCAACGCATGCACATGCATGCACACAACTCCCTGCTTTTGCTGCCAGCAGGTGCCATGCTCCCTCTCCCTGTATCATCGCACCTTGACCGCCACGTCGCCGCCGGCGCGGAACAGGCGCTTGCGGTGCAGCGGCAGCAGCCCGCCGCGCGTGCGGTTGCCCGCCAGCTTGGCGCCGCGCTCCGTCAGCTTGGCACGGTACACCTGAGCAGTCGACCCAAAAAAGAAACAGGGTTGAGACGCGCAGGCAGATGGAGGCTGGCTGCAGCACAGGCAGTGGCGGCGGAGCACCGCGGCGGCGGCGGCGGAGCACAGCGGTGGCGGAGCACCGGCGGAGCAACCGGCCTCGACGCCATCTCGCGGGCTGCAGCCCCTGCACGTCTTCCCCCCCTACTGCGCACGCACCGGCCGGGCACAGCAGTTGCCCCACGCACGTGCCCAACAGCCCGTCCACCCCCGCCGCCCACCCACCTGCGCGATGCTGCCGCTGGCCACCGGCTGCGCCTCAAACTCGCTGAACAGCTCGTGCAGCGGCTCCCCGAGGGAAGACTCCACCGCCGCGACGGTGTGCCGGTAGGCGTGGGTGGGCGCCTTGGTCTGCAGCGCCGCCAGTGCGTCGCAGGCGTCTTGGGGGAAGAGGTCGGGCCGGGTGGCCGCCCACTGGCCCCACTTGATGAAGGCGGGCCCCGCGTTCTCCAGGGTCCACCGCACCAGGTCCAGCCAGCGCTGGCGGTGCGCGTCGCCCAGCAGCAGCACCGGCGCCGTCGCCACCGCGGGCAGGAAGAGGCAGAAGAGGTAGAGGCCGCGCAGCGCGATGGCAAGCTCCTCGCGGAGAGCCGCCGCGAGGCGCGCGACCTGCGCGCTGAGCTGTCCCAGCGTCAGCTCCACCCCGGCGCCCCTGGGCTGCCTCCGCGCCTCCACCGCCGCCGCAGAGTAGGCGTAGGCTGGGCGCGGCCACAGCTGCGCCGCCGCCAGCGGCACGCCCACCGCGATCAACTTCTGCGAGGGGCAGCAGGCAGGGGGCAGGGAGGGGGCAGGACAGACGCAGTTGACGGATGCAGACGGACTGCAGCTGCACACCAACGCCACCTGTGCGAAACAAGGCGCGGCATGCGGCCGACCGCGCCGCACCTGGCCGTTTTGCAGCGTCGCCAGCGAGTTGGCCACGGCGACCAGCCGATGCTCGGCCTCCTCCCACTGCGCGATGAGGCGCTGCGCGGTGGCGCGCCGCTGCCTCAGCGCCCCCACCACCGCCTCGCTCTGCTGGCCCCAAATGGAGCGAACCAGCAGGGGAATGCGCGCCTGCAGGCACGCCAAATCGGCCTGCGGCAGCGGGAGCAGAGACAGGTGGGACGGGTGGACCGAGATGCAACCGAGCAACACGGCACAGGGCTCAGGTGGGTGCGGACTACTGCGCATGGAACACGGCATCAACTGCATGACGACAATGGCGCGCCCGCCGGCACCCGCGACCCGCTGCCCACCTGCAGGCTCTCCGCTGCTGCGCTCAGGCGCTGCAGGCCCTGCCGGCTGGCAGTCTCCAGCTGCGCCAGCGTGTACAGCGCGTGCGCATCTGCTGCTGCTGCCCTGCATAGCGGCACATTGACAAGCGACGGGGGAGACGGGTGAGGGTGGAGGCAGGCAAACCCCTGCACTGCAGAAGAAGCGCGCCGCTCGGAAGCAGCTGCCGCCGTCGGCGGCGGCGGCGCCTGCTGGCGGCTTGCAGGAGCGGGCCCCTCGTGGTAAACCCTGGCCTGCGTCGCCGACATGTGGCCCACCACGCATGTTGAAAGGTCTACGCGGCGTCGGAGGGTTGCCAAAGCCTCCGCCTGACTAAAGTCCTGGCCCACTCGCCTGCCGGTGCTAGCTGCCGCTGGAATTGCCAAGCGGAGTGCTGCCGCTGCAGAGGCTCCCGCAGCCCTCATGGCCGCGCGCCGCCGCCGCCGGAAGGTCCAAAGGTGACTTCAAGGGCTTCGCTCGGTGCCAGTGGCTGCGCCAAGGCTCGCCTGACGATCGAACTTCAATCTGAGCAGGAACAGGAGGGTTTGCCAGCGGGCAGGGCATTGGTGATTGGTTTGCGCCCCCCTAAGCAGACCCAGCAGCAGCAGCAGCAAAGCATGCTCGCTTTGCCGGCCATCGCCTTCCCAAACGTCACGACACGTGTACTCTCATCGACAGCGCCCTGCGGAGGAGCGGGAAGACCGCGGAGAGCCTGGAAGCCCCAGCCAGCCAATCCTCTCGCCCCACCCTCCTCACCCCACCAATTTATGGGCGCGCAATGGTTGGCTCTGCGCAGAGACGATAGCACGGTTGCGCACGAGTTTTCGGTAGCCCAAGACGTGGACGCCCGGTGAGCTCTTTCGGGGACGCCGGCTGGGGTTGTCGAGGCGCACTGTAGTGCGCGGACACTCGCTCGTGTCGGATTTTGATTGCGGAAGAGCTGCAAGAGGCGATCACGCGCACTTCTCTTGCAGAGACCTCCGGGCGCACCTGGAGCGGTCGGCAGAGCAGGGCATCGTCAGTGCAGACCTTGTGCTCAGCGTCAAGGGCGGCGACGAGCTGTGCCGGACGCCCCTGGAGGGTGAGTGGCGGCGTGGCGGCGGCGGCGACGACGCTGCAGCGCCGTGCGGCGTGCGTTGCTCCACAGTGCTATGCACTGCTCTGTACCAGCATGCACCCTGCTCGGTGTCCACAGCTGCAGGCGTGACGCTCCACGGCAACATGTATCTTGCTCTTTCTTTGCAGGCCAGTGCAATTGGGAGCAGCTGTCAGCGCGTTTCGACGCCGCCACCCGGCGCCTGCGCGTTGCCATCCAGCTGCAGCCGGCCGGCAGCGCAGACCCACTGCTGCAGGCGGCGCAGGCCGTGGCAGCGGGCGAGGAAGCAGTCACCGAAGCCGGAGTCGCAGCGGTAGCAGGGGCGCCAGCTGCAGAAGCGGAAACCAGCGAGGCTCCTGCAGAGGTGCGGCAGGCGGCGCGGCGCAAGCCTCTACTCGCAGCAGCAGCAGCGCCTGGAGACGAGTCGGCAGCAGCAGCGCCATCCGAGGCCGGAACTCCGGCTGGGACGCCGGCGGCAGCAGCAGCGGCAGCAGCGGCAGGCACGGCAGCCATGCCTCGTTCTTCTGCCAGCACCGGCAGCACCGGCAGCCTGCAGTCGGCCCTCTCACAGCTCCCCTCTGATGCAGCGGTGGGGGTGGCAGCGGCACTGCCTGCGGGCAAGAATGCCAAGGCAGAAGAGGGCCCCATCACACCGCAGCTGAGCATGGACGATGATGCCGGCTCGCCTCGCGTGGCTGCCGAGGACAGCAGCGCGTCTGCTGGGGAGCAGCAGGCGGCGGCGGCGCCGGCGGCGGAGCCTGGCGGCGAGGCGGCGGCGGCCAAGAAGAAAAAGAAAAAGAAGAAAAAGAAGAAGAAGGGAGGGGCCGCGGAGGGCGGTGATGCGGCGGCAGCGGAGGGCGAGGAGGAGGAGGAGGGAGAAGGCGGCGAGCCGGCAGCAGAGGCGGAGGGCGCGACGGCAGAGGCGGCGGCGGCAGCGGCAGCGGCGCCCGTGCCTGCAGGCCCCGAGCCTCAAGTGTTGGTGGAGGAGGAGGAGGAGGCGGCGCCCGTGGCAGAACTGGCGGCACTAGAGGAGGAGGTTCCATCAGCAGCAGTGCCCGCGATACCTGGGCGCACCGAGCTCGGCAAGGAGGTTCACCACAGCCTGCTGGGGTGGGTGGGATGGGAGGGCAGGGTGGGGCGGGGCGGCTTGCCGTGCGCGTTGTCCAGCACGCTGCCAGCTGGGTGCGCCCCTCGCTCGCTGCACGCCGCCGCTGCACAGCTTTGGTGTCGACCGCAGCCGCTCCGCCTTCCTGCCTCAACCCCTTGCCGCTGCCTCCCAAACACTCCCTCTACCTGCCCCCCCCTCCCCCCCCCGCAGCGGCCCGCACGTGCGGGAAGCGCTTTCCAAGGATCGCAAGAAGGACTCTGGTGGCGGCGAGGATCAGTGGCTGATCAAGCCAGCCAACGCATGGGGCCTGGAGGGGGCGCAAGGTAGGTTTGGCAAGCGTAGCAGGTTTAGGTAGGCCGTGTGGGGGGGAGGTGGCAACGCGTGGCGTGCGCACGCGCTCGGCCAGAAGGAGGCAGCGCCGCCGCGGCCGATTCGCCGCCTGCCTGCTTGCTGCCCCGGGTCGCAGCCCTGCGCAGGGCCGCCCGCTTCTCGTTCAGTCGCACGCATGCGACTCCCCCTCCTTTCTCTTCTCTTCCTCGCAGGCCAGGTGGCCTTTTCTGCCTTTGGAGTGTTCGACGGCCACGGCGGCCGCCAGGTGGCGACGTTTGCCTCCAACTCGCTCCTCAAAGCGGTGATGGCTGCGGTGGATGCGTCGGCGGTGCCGCTGCAGGTGCGGCGGCGAGCGCTTTGTTGGTTGGGTGTGATGCTTTTGGGCAGGGCAGGGCAGGGCGTGCCATCCGTGCATGGTAGGCGCCGCGCCGCACGCAGGGCAGGGTTGCGCGCCAGCGCAGCGGCGCAGGCCTGGCAGTGTGCTGGCTGCGAGTTTTGACAGCCAGTGCCGCACAAACCGAACCTGGCCTGCCTGCGCTGCGCGTACAGGAGGTGCCTGATGTGGAGGGCTTGAGCGAGGAAGACGCAGCCGCGTGGCAGCTGCAGGCCACCCTCATGGCGCGCCTTCCCCAGGTACCTCGCCACTGAGGCAGAGCCAGGCCGAGTGACGCTGGGCTGCGCATGGGCAGCTCTCGCTTGCAGTCCACGCAGCCCGCCCGGCTCCAGCCCCACCGCACCTGACTGCCGACCGTGCAGCTGCGTGGCAGCGCCACTCCACAGCGTCACTCCTCAGGTGGCCTGCTCGGCGCGACCCTCCCCTCCCTCCTTGCTGCTCCCCTCCCTTCCCCGTCAGGCCTGCGCCTCCGCCTTCCTGGCGGTGGACGCGGACGCGCAGCGCCGCTGGCCGCAGCGCGGCGGCTCCACCGCCACGCTGGCACTGGTCTGCGGGTGGGAGCTGCTGGTGGCAAACGTGGGGGACTCGTGCGCGTACCTGGACACTGGCGCGGAGGTGCTGCAGGTGCGGGGTGCTGCCTCGGGAAGGCTGAAGCGCAGGGTAGAGGGCGGGATGCAGGCCGGGGCGCGAGCAGGCTGCACGGCGGGATGCACGACATTGTAAGCAAGGTGTGGCTTGCTGGCCGGAATGCTGCTGCGTACAGTACCTTCGCTTCCATGCGCCGGCCCAGTGGCGTTCACCACATCTGGCAACATGCCACCATTCCGGTCGCCCCTGGGCAGGTGAGCGGCAACCACCGCCTGGACGACAGCAAAGAGGAGGTCGCACGCTGCGAGGCCGCCGGCAGCGAAATCGCGCCTTCCTCTGTCGACGGCAAGCCCACTGGGCCGCTCAGGCACGCGTCTTTGGAGGGGGGAGGTGTTAAAACGTGCCCGCCTGCCAGGCAGGCAGGGTGCTGCGGACGAGCGCGTGTGCCTGGGAGCCTGCCACACCGCCTGCACTCGTTCTCTGGCCTGCCTGCCTGCCTGCCTGCCTGCCTGCCTGCCTGCCTGCCTGCCTGCCTGCCTGCCGCGTCCTGACCCCTCTGTTCCGCCTCGCCCCAATGCGGCAGGGTGTGGCCGGGAGGCCTCAACATGGGGCGCACCATTGGGGATGCAGAGGCTGGGGAGGCTGTTGCTGCAGAACCCGAGGTGTGCCTGGGAAGCGTTGCTGCTGCTGCTGCTGCTGCTGCTGCCGTGGCCTGCGCCTGCGAAGGGCAGATGGCATCTCTGCAGTGTGCATGGGAGGAGAGCACCCGGTGTGTGCCTCAACCATGATTCTCCGCCATGCACACCCTCGGCGCGTGGCCCCCCGCAGGTCTGCCAGGTGACCCTGCCCGCCAGCGGCGGCCGCCTGCTGATCGGCAGCGACGGCTTGTGGGATGCAGTGCACCCCAAGACGGCGGCGCACCACACGCGCGACATGCCCGCTGCGGAGGCCGCGCACCGCCTGCTGGCCCTGGCAATCAAGAAGGACCGGTTGAAGGACGACGTTACGGGTGGGTGGGGCGGGGTGGGTGACACGGGGCGGGCAGTGCCCGCTGTTTGTTTGGGGTGTCGGAACGACGCGAGCAGGCCGGCTAGAGGCGTGCCGGCAGGCGCGGAGAAGTGTGCCCCTAAAACGCACTAGCTCTGGCCCCAGTCCCCTCCCTCCGTACATAACCACATTCCACACGCACTGGGTGATCACCCCCCTCCCCCTGCAGTGGTGGTCGTCGACTTCCTGCCCACCGCCGACGCCCGCCTGCCCACCGGCTTTGTCATGCACCACCACAAGGCGCACCACGCCTCGGGCGCCGCAGCCGACCAGCCGGCGCACCTGGCGCACGTGTGGCGCCCGCTGAGGGAGAGCTGGGACTGGCTGGCGGCGGGAGCGCAGCGTGAGTCGCTCGCCCAGGGTTTGCTGCACCTGCGCCTGCAGCTGCGTCGGGCAGGCAGGCACGTGCGCAGCACCAGGGTTGCTGTGCTCACCTCCTGCCTGGACCGCTCTGCTGCCCCTTTGCCGTGCCCTCATCGCCTTCCTCTCCTGCTTCACAGGTCGCACCCACGTGCTTGCGGAGCAGTGGCTGGCGGCAGAGGAGGCGGCGGCGGAGGCGGCGCGGCAGCGGGAGCGCATGCAGGACGCAGTCGGGGTGGCCGTCCGCAAGGCAGCCGCCGGCGGCGCCACCGCAGGTGAGCGGGTGGGTGGGTGGGCGGGCGAAGGCTCTCCTTGTGTGCACTTGCACGAAGGCTGGGAGCCACGGAGGAGCTGGCATGCGCATGCTGGCAAGCGCGGCTGGCGGCAGCTTGTTGGGACAGAGGGGAGGGCAGTGATGCTCACGCCCCCTGGTGCCCTCCCCTGTCTGCCTGCAATCCCCCCTGCTGCTGCGCGCTGCACACCTTTGAGGGCATGCCTGGTGCTCTGCCCTGCCTGCAATACCCCCCCCCCCCCCTGCAATCTCCCTGCTGCAGAGACGCTGCACACCTTTGAGGGCATGTCTGAGCTGCACCGCGAGCTGGCAGAGCTGCGGCTGAGCCCCGACGATTTGAAGGCCGAGCTGGAGCAGGCGCAGAAGGAGCAGGCGGAGGAGCGGCGCAAAGGTGGGTGGGTGGGTGGGCGGCGCCGTGGCGGGGCGAGGCGCTGCTGGCATGCCTGCAGGCGCTGCAGGCAAAAAAAGGTCATGCCGTCTGCTAGCCAAGCACTCGTGGCAGGCATGGTGGCCACTCAGCAGCACAGAAGCATTACCTCGCATGCCCCCCTCGTGCCGTGCAGAGTTGGACGGTGGCGGTGGCGCATGCCAAAGAGTGGCCATGATAGGCGGCGGTGCACCTCCCCATGTTCACATGCCGTTCCCCCCCCCCCCCCCCCCCCCCCCCCGGTTTGCTGCAGAGTTGGAAGGCGGAAAGTGGGAGACTGTGGGGGAGGACAAGAGCCAAGATGGGGAGGGTGCAGCGGAGCAGGAGGCTGGCGGGCGGGGAGGGCGCGGGCGTGGCGGACGAGGCGGCCGTGGGCGCGGAGGCCGCGGCGAGCAGCTGTTTGTGCCGCGCGGCGCTCGCGGCCGGGGCGACCCGCCGTACGGCGGCGGCCGTGGCAGGGGCAGGGGCCGTGGCAGGGGCCAGCAGCCCTCGGAGGGAGGTTCTGTGGACAGCCACGGCTGGCCAGTGGATGGCACGGCGGCGGCGGCGGCGCCAGCAGACAGGGAACCTGCGGAGAGTGCTGGCTCCGTCGGGCCTGCGCCGCGGGGCGACGTCGCGGCATCCCCGCCCGAGCAGGGCCAGCCGGGGCGCGGTCGCGACGGCCGTATCTCTGGCCGGGGCGGGCGTGGGCGCGGCCGCTTCGGCAACGCAGCACCCTCCGCAGCGGGCGCTGAGGCCGGCGCTGCCCACGCTGCTCCAGCGCCGGCACCCCAGCAGCAGCCGCAGCAGCCTGGCGTTGCCTACGTCCCCCCAGAAGCCAGCCCCCAGACTGCCAGCCTCTACTTCCGCCCGCCGCCTGTGCAACGGCCTGCATGCGGCAGCAGCGGAGGCACCGCCGCTGCCCCTCCTGCCGCCGGTGACGGCGCACCTGCGCCGGCCGGCAGTCGCGGCCGCGGCCCTGGCCGGGGCCGAGGAGGCCCCTACCCCACACGGGGGCCCTACCCCAGCCGTGGGCGCGGCGGCAGGGGCGCCGGCGGCGCTGGTGCTAGCACCGGCGGCGCGCCTGCATCATCGAGCGCAGCGCCCTCGCAGCCTGCCAGCGCGGCGAGCAGCGCATCTGCAGCAGCACCGGCGGGTGCTGACTGTGCCGCGCAGCCCAACGGCGCGCAGCAGGAAGGAGGGCGTGGCGGAGGCCCTGCTTACGGCGGCCGGGGCAGGGGAGGCTCCTCTGGCCGTGGGCGCGGCCGTGGCCCCCCGCCCAGCAGCCGCCCTGCCACTGGCAACGCTCCGCAGAGCACAGCCCCTGCAGCGCAGGCCTGATGGTTGTGGCTAGCCATGTCCCAGCCAGCGGCGCCTGCCAACAAGCCAGTGCCAAACAGCCCAGCCCACAGCACAAATGAACGACCCTGGATTCCTTTCAGGCTTCCCTGCGTGTACCACCTGCTGCTGTGATTGGGCAGCCCTGCTGGCTGGCCCCTAGCGACCCTGCCCCTCGACATGCTCCCCAGTTTTCTCACTCATCACTGTAATGCTTCCCAGTCACGCTCTGCGTGACACCGTTCAAGACCGTGATACGAGGGGCCGGAAGGGGGGGGCAGGCTGCACCCCGGGCCGTGTCGGCGGGCTGGCGCAGGTGGCGACTGACGCAGTGATGATGATGAGCACTGCCAGCGTGCATGTCAAGAGGCAGCGGTGCATGCCGAGCAAGAAACGCCGCAACGCGGGCCAGCCAATGCTGCAGGAAGGCGCGCAGTCGGGCCGCCGCCATGCATTGATGGCGCCACCTGACGGCAGACGGCGGACCTGGTGGCGGCGGCGGCGACATGGATTGTCTGCCAGCGGCCTGGTGGGTCAGGGCAGCGGGGGACTGGCTGTGCTCTTTGAGCGCTGGCCGTGGTTGCTGCATGCTGCGGGCAGGAGGGGGCTGGCGCGGTGCTGTTGTGCAAGCTGCAGTGCCGCCCGCCACTCCCCGGCCCTTGTGCCACACCGACCTGCCCCCGTTTCGCTCCCGCCCCCGGCTGCTGCATTGCAGATCAGCAAGGTCAGTCTCACGACGCGCCTGCCAAGGCATGGACAGCATCCAGCAGGTGGTTGGGTGCCGATGCCGCAGCATGAGAGCTGCAAAGACAGCTCTCGCCCGTCGCCTAGCAGACAGACGCCCCGCTTGCTGCTGCGTGGTTGAGCCCAGCAGCTGGTGGACTCGCGGGCTCGGGCAGCGCCGGCTGCAATCGACCGCGCTTGCCGCCACGACCACCGCTCGCCCCACCTGCCTGCGTGACCTACGTGCCCGTCCGCCACCCCACCCTCCCCGCTCCCTCTGCTCCCCCGGCAGGCAGTGCCGGCCAGGCGGGCCCCAAGCTGCCCCGCATGGCACAGAGCTTCATGAGGGACCTGCAGGGCGGCCGGCTACTGGAGAGCTGCCGGTCAGCTGCCCGCCCACGCGCGCGGCAGGCTGCTGGGCTGGCGGCGCCGCGCACGTCCCCGGCTGAATCTGGCAACGACGCCTGCGTGCGGCTGCCGCCTTTGCCCTCTCTACACGGTTGTCCTCCGTCTGTGCGCTTTGCTGTCTTTGGCTGTCTCCTGGCCATCTCCTTTCTTCATTCTTTGCTGCAGCACCTGCCACTCTGTGCTTCGACGCTCGTCGAGCCGGTGGTACGCAGGCGCAGGAGACAGGGGGAAACCCATCAAGGGCAGCCAGCGTTGGTGCGAGCCAGCGTGCACCCCACCAGCAGCTGCTCGCCTGGCTCATCTCCACGGCAAGGGGGTGGTTGCAGCCAACAGTCCAGCACTCGGCTACGGCGGGCAGGAGCGTCGAAACGCCGACGGCGGCGGCGGCGGCGGCGGCGACAGCGCAGAGGGCGTGAGAGCCATAGTGGGCGGCCGCCTCCCGCCTCTCAGTTTCACCTGCAGTCCTACACGTGAGGCTACGGTGCACAGCTGCTTCTGGCAGGCGGCGGTAGCGCGGCATGCATGGGCGCGCACAGCGCTTTGTTCCCGTAGATAGCGCTCGATGCCCGCTTATAGGCACCCGCCCGTCTTATCCGCCACACTCATGCCTGCCAAGCCGAAGGCCAGCCGCCTGCAGCCCGTTGCAGAGGACTCGGCGTTAGAGGTCTTCGAAGCCACCGAGTTCCGCGCCGCCCCCCGCCTCTCGAGGAGGCAAAAGAAGTGATAGGGGAAGTAACTTGGTGTTGGTAACAGTGCTGCCGCCAGCAACGCGTTTCTGCCGCGGCATGCATGCGCTCGCGAGCTTGCGAGCAAGAGCCCGCGAGCTAGATCAGATGGTGACGAGTTTGGAGCGTGGGCCTCTCTCTCCACTGCGGTGCTACAAACTGCCTCCTAGCCGCCGCTCCACTGCCGCCGCCTCTCCTCGCCGCCGCGCCAACGGCGGCGGCCTTCTGTCCTCTTCATCGCCGCCGCTGCGTCCGCCTTTAAACGTTCAATTTCATCCTTTGCTTCTGCCTTTTTACCCTGCGACTCCGCGCTGAAGCGCGCTGCAGACCTGCAGTCGGCGGCTGCCGCCCGGGTGGAGTCTGGAATTTGTGAGCCGAGGGAAGCCTGGCGGGTGGCTGCCTTGCCTGCTCAATGCCTCACATGTCCCGACGGACGCTCGCATGCCCTGGCTGCGGTTGGACCAGGCAGGCCCGTAACAGCGCCCCTGTCGGAGACGGGAGTTCTCACCCGAATGCGCCCCTGTGCAGCTGCGATCGATGACGGCCCCGACTCAATGTCCAATGACGGCGCACCCGTGAGGGGCACGCGGCACATGCGGCGGGCAACGTCACTCTATGACTGCGTCCGCCCCGTCTGCGGCGGTGCGCGGCTGCGCTCCGGACGCGGCCGCCGCCGAACGGCAGCGGCGTGTGGACATGCAACGACTGCGGCGCAGGTCATGCTCTGCTTGTGATGCTTGCACTTGCAATTGCCCTCGCACGTGGTCTGGTCTTCCCCCCACTTGTGTTACATGGCATGCAGTTCAGCTGAGGCGCAGAGGGTGCAGTGCTGCGCAGCAGGAAGGGTGCATGAAGGAAGGCGCTCGGGCCACCACGCTCTTGCCGCTGGGTATGAGGTGGCCGCCGGCGTGACGCACCACAAAGCGCTGCAGGCAGGAGGAGCAGGGTGCAACGCAGTGGGCGGCCAGACGGGACGCCGCCCGCATGCCTGCTGTGCCACGCAGCCCGTTGTACCGCAGCAAAGCCCGTCGGTGCGCCACAGACCCGCCAGCCACGCAGCCAGCTGTGTGGCTCCCAGATAGGCATAATCAAACAAGATAACACACCGCGCCTGCGAGGGGTCGAAGCACTCTGCCAGCGCAGCACTCTCCTCTGTGCTGATCTGGCGGTCGTCACTGCATGCAGGGCAGGGAGGCAGGGAGCGGGGGGGCGGGCGGGGGGGCGGGTGCCAGGGACGGTGAGGGCCAGCTGCAAGACCTCCCCGCAGCGGCGCAGCGCAGCATACGATGTTACAGCATGCCATTTCTGGCGCCTCATAGCTCCACACACCCAGCCAGACGCACCAGCGCCGTAAATATGCAGCGTCGGTATCCCGGCACCGCCCACCGCCGCCGCCGCGTCCAGCAGCGACGCATGCTTCGGCATCGGGGAGCGGTAGCCAGAGCACATAATCTCAAACCGTAGCGCAGCAGGCCTGGAGGTGCCTTTGCAGCCGCCGTCGCTGCAGCCCTGCCCGGGCTGCCGCTGCCGTTCCTGCTGCCGCCGCTGCTGCTGTGCCTGCTGCGCTGCGCCTCCAGCTATCCGAAGGCTCCGGACGGGTGTGCGACGACACGTCAAGTGCGGCACAGTCAAGAGTCGCAGGCACCGCCGCACTCTCTACTGCCGACAGCGCCCCGCTGGCGAACGCGGCGACGCGCCTCGCGCACTTTCTCGCCAGAGCATTGTGTTCGGTAAATCCTTGTGTTGAACCAGCAACTCGGAACTTTACACAAGGTGGATCGAGTTGTGCAGGTGGAGGGGGTGCGTGACAGCAGCCAGCGTGCGCCAGCTGCAGCAGGTGTGACGCGACCAACACGGAGCACCCGCCATTCACGCCGCCTTTTTGCCGTCGGCAGCCGCGGCCTCGCGCTGCGCCTGCTCCCGCATCATCTTCCTGGCAAACACGCGGAAATAAAAAGAGGCGCCTGCAAGCGCACGCCAGACACAGAGGACGGGTTGAGATGAGGCCCGCGGGCAGGCAGGCAGGGCAAGGCAGGCGTGAGGTGGGAGCAGCGCTGCCACCACCCCAAACTTCCTGCCCGCGCGCCTCAGCCACGACATACTGGCAGCACCGCCCGCGCGCCCCGGATCCCGCCGCCTACTCCTTGCACCAGCGCGCTTCTTCTCGGCCCCCCTGCCCGCTGCGCACCGTTCCACACCGACACCAGCAGCACAGCCGCGGTGATGGCTGTGTGCGCCCAGTAGTGGTCGAACCAGATCTTGGTTGGCAGCAGCGACAGCCAGCTGGCAAAGGTGTGCATCGCAAGGTAGGTGACGGGCTGCAGGAGGGAGCAACGCATCATATGCGTTGCACGGCCGGTAGGGTTGGTGCACGCTTTGCGCCGCTGTCCCCTTAAGGTTCCCAGGGCTCGGCTGAAGGGTTGCGGATGTTCAGGGCATACGTGCAACACCTGCATGCAGGCTGCCGGGGCTGGCAAGCGGGGCTGGCAGGCGGCACGCGGCCCCGGCGCTGGCACGCGACCCCCACCTGCAGGCGCCGCGGCGCCGACAGCACCAGCCGGGCGAGCGCGCTCTTGCGGGCGCTGGGGCGGGTGACCATGGCAGTGAACCTGCAACAGAGGGGAGGAGATCGATTGAGCATGCATTCACTCAGGCGTGGCAGCCAACGGGGCACAGCAGAGAGGAGGGGCCGGCAGGGGCACCAACACACGCTGCGCTCCCGCCGCATTCCCCGCGGCCCATCATCCGTGCACGCATCGCTGCACCAAACAAACAAACAAACGCCAGTGACTGCCCCGGCCAGGTCGAGCTCACATGTTTTGGTAGCCCCGCTCCTGGATGCGTTTGTTGAAGAACACGAAAATCAGGAGGAAGTAGGCGACCGCCCAGCCGACGTTCAGGGCCGCGGGGACGACGGCCATCTGCAGCCGTGGGATGACGGGGGTGAAAGGTGTGTGCACTCGGCGCTGAATGCACATGGCGATAGCGGCAGCGCCCGCGGGCGGAAGTAGGCAGTGCATGTGCAGTCCTCGCGGCTGCGGGTGGTGGCCCATCAGGGTGATGGAAGGGCGCTGTGTTGTGAACAGCGTGCACACCTGCAGCCAGGTGGCAGAGTTCCACTCTGCCAGCTGCGCCGCCTGCATGCCTGCCGTCCACTCTGGCTGCGGGTGCCAGCGCATGCACCTGCGGGGGTGGGCCGGGAGGCAGCGATTGCCGGGCGAGCGATGCACGGTGCGCGCGGCCCCTCGCAAACGCGGCAGGTGGAGCTGGCAGTCCCATGCAGCTGCTGCAGCTCTCACCAGGCGCTCAGAGCGGGCGAGGCGTGCATCATGAGGGTGGTCAGCTTGTCGCCATCGTGAAACACCTGCGTGGAGGGGTGGACGAGGGTGGCAGCCGTCGTCCTCGGAGCGGAGCCGTCGCCCGCTGCTGGGGCCTGCTGCCAGGACCTCGGGGCCGCTGCTGAGCACATCCTGCCGCTGCGCATGCTGCTGCACCTACTGCCACACACACACACACAGCGTCTCACCAGGCTATTGCGCATGGCTATGATCGACCACATGAGCGGGCCGGACATCACCGCAAACGCAAACTGAGCGGGAGAGCAGGGGGCACCAGGCGCAAGCAGGAGCCAAGTTAGGAGAGAGGCACGCACTCGGGCAAGCGTTTTGAGGCACGGCGGGAAGCCAGTCCCCCCCCCCCCCTTGTCAAGCTCCCCTTCTCCCAGCGCAGGCGCCCCCCGGCGCACTCACCCGCCGCAGGAAGGCGCTGTCGGGGCGGAGGAAGAGGTGGTAGAGGCCCAGGGCGTTTCCAAAGTAGCAATACTCGAACATCCTGGCGCGTGGTTGTGGGGGGCCGGATGCGAGGGCACGTGAGAGACGCCGAGAGGAAAGCTTGGCAGTTGAGGCAGGCGGGTGCCTGCGCATGCACGACCGCGCGGGCACGGCACGACGTGTCCACCAGTGGCAGCACCCCCGGCAGCGCCCCCGCCCCAGCTCACATGTAGTGCATCCCCGACTTGCGGTACACCTGCAGGCAGGGGCGGGGCGGCAGGGCACAGGGCGCGTGAGGGCTCGCGGCGCACAGCACGGCGGCATGGCGACGCGGAGCCCTGCTACCCAGCAGCCGCCCCTCCTGCCTTGTGCAGCTGGGGAGCGTGCACACCGCGCCGCTCACCAGGAACCGCAGGGAGAACAGCAGGACGTCCTTGAGCAGCCTGCAGGGCGGGGGGGGGAGCGGGCGGAGCGGGGGTGGCGTGGGCGGGCGCTCGCGCCAGCGGGGGGAGATTTTCTGCCAGGGGCCCCCGCTTGTGCCGCCGCAAGGGGGTTGTAGAGAGCGATCCCTACAAGCCTGGGGCTTGACCAACCGAGTGGGGACCGCACTTTGAAGGGACCCTCACCAGAAGTGGTGGTAGGTCTCGGGCCAGCGGCCCACCCAGAACGCGGTGACGACGACATTACAGACGCCTGGAGGTGTGGCAGGGGTGGCAGCGGGAGGGGCGGGTGAGGCAGAAGAGGGCGGAGGGAGGGCGTGCGGTGCTGGCAGGTGTTGGACAGTGTGCGTGCTCGTGCACGCACCCATGCTGGTGGTGTACCAGATAGCACTACAGTGCCACGCTGCCAGCTTCACCCACCCATCCCTGTAAATTGTATTCCACCCCTCCTCACCCAGCACAAAGGCCAGCTTGTCCTGCAGCATAATCTTCTGGGGGTCCACCCACACCCCTGCCGCCCGCACCAGCTGCGCCTCCGCCGCCGCCGCCTGCCGCGCCTCTGCCCCCGACGGGGGCCCAGCGGCGGCGGCGGGAGACGGAGGCACCTGCAACCACGGGCAGATGATGTGCAACTTGGGGTTCATTGCTGCGAACGATGGGGAGGCAGGATGGGCGCCCTGCGCAGGCCCCACGCCACGTTGCACTTGCCACCGCTCTGCCGGCTCCGGACGGCGCTGCTCCGCCGCCGCCAGCACACCCACCTCCAGAGGCCTCTGCTCAGACAGCGCCTCCTCCACGGCAGCTGGCGTGTCCAGGAAGTTTGCCATCTCCCCCACAGCAATGTCAGCTGCTGACAGGAGAGGCTCCAGCCGGTGTTGCAGGTCGTGCCCCACCGAATCCAGGCGGTCGCGCAAGGTGGGCTGGCGGCCCAGCATGCGGGCCGGGTTCGCAGGCTGGGGCGGCGTGGGCGCAGCAGCTGGCGCGACCTCCAACGAAGAAGGGGGGAGCGGGATGCGCCGGCAGGGGCGTGATGCAGGGCGGTGGCGCTGGAGGGCGGCAACGGCGACGGCGGGGCGCAGGCGCGCGATCAAGCGCGTTGCCGCCAGGTGCCACCGGTTTTGGTTTCCAGTAGGCGCTGCGAGCGTCTCTGCGGGTGCGGGGGCGCTGCAAGCCGGCCCTCACACCTGCAGGCCCGCCATGTTGCCCGCGGTCCCTTTTTGTTCGAGCTGTTGGCGTGCCCAACAAGCAACACACAATCCAGATGAAGTGTCGAAGGGGAGCCTCCGGGCTGAGGTCGCCGATCGACCGTGCTTTAGCCGAACCGCACGGAAGAAAACCCTCCTGAACTGGGAACTCCCTTCGCAGCCCGCCAACCACCGCGCTGCATTGGTCTCCCGCTTGCCTGGCCATCCCTTTTCGAAGTGCACAGGCAGAGGCCCCCAGGAGTGCACGGCCTGCCCTTCAACTTGCTCCCCCAGGCGAAACGCCTCGAGCCTTAGCTGGGTTTGGGGTCTGTCGCTTCTTCTCGAGTAGTAGGTCATTCGAACGCAATGGCCGCCCCCACAGGGCGGGCCCTCTGCCCACCGGCCACACCAGCTTGCACGCCGTCCTGCAGCCGGCGCAGCAATAGCAGACGGAGCGTTGTGCAGCGAACGGCGCGTCGGGTATGCTGCTGCGCGGCGCCAGAGGCTGCAGCACCCGGCGGCGGCGGCGCCGCCGCCGCCGCAGCCGCAGCCCGCGCTGCCACAGCCACCTCCGGCCAGGCGCAAGCAGCGGCATCCATGACGCAGTGGGTGCGGCGCAAGCAGTATGACGTGGTCAGCCTGAGCAACCTGTGCGTCGACATCGTGGTGGAGGTGGAGCAGCTGCCGCCGGCTGACGCCGACTCGCGGCGCGCGCTGCTGCAGCAGCTGACGGCGCAGCCTCCGCCCATGGAGCAGTGGTCAGTCGGAGGGAACACCAACTTTTTAATAGCTGCTGCCCGCATGGGGCTGCGCACGGCTTCGGTGGGCCACCTGGTGAGCGCCGGGGTGCAGGGGTGCAGGGTGCTGGGAGGTGCTTGCTGAACACTGTTTGCAGTTCGTGTGCTGGGTGCTGGAAGCAGGCAGGGTCGGTGGGTGCTGGACGTGTCCTCGTGAGCGCCGGCGGGTGAGCTGCGCACATGCCTACACGCATACATGCATATCCTGTTCCACATCCGTGCCCCTGCAGGGCCAAGACGTGTATGGCATCTACATGCGTGACGTGCTGCAGGTCGGTGTGGGCTGTCGCAGGCCGAACCCGTGGGCAAGCGTGCAGCAAGGTGCAGGCCTCTGCGTGCCTGGCAGCAGTCCGTGCAGCCCGGCCCGTAGACGCCCGGCGCCTCGCCCTGCCTGTGGGAGCTTCCGTCCGCTCCGCCCAGCACCCGCCTGCCGTGTGCGCCCTTCAGGCCGAGGGCGTGCGCAGCGTGGAGCCGTTGGCCTCCGACACGCTGACCCCCGAGCAGGACCAGACGCTGCTCTGCTTTGTGCTTGTGGCGCCGGACGGCAAGCACGCTTTTTGCAGGTGTGTTCAGGCGGGGTGGGGGATGCTGGTGGGTGGTGAAGGAGCATTACGCAGGCAGTACAAGCAGGCGGGCCTGCCACATGCGAGCATGCCGGGCCTGGTCAGCAGCATGTTGCCTGCGTCAAGCGGTGCGTGTGTGTACAGCTCTGTTGGCTCATGCCCTGCCAGCGCCAATCCCCACGCTGCAGCCGGTACGATTTTGGACCGCACCCGCTGCTGCCGTTTGCACGCTCGCTGCCGCCGCGCGTGACGCAGCTTTTGGAGAACACCGAAGCGCTGTTCATCAATGGTGCGACGCCTGCGTGCCTGTGTGCCACCTGGGATGCACCCCGCCTGAATCAGCAGGGTTTATTGTTTGTGCTTGCTGGGCTGCGCCCGCACGCACCAGCGCCTGCCTGTGCGCTCCCTCTCCCCTGCAGGGTTTGTGTTTGACGAGCTGCCAGCAGAGGCGGTGCTGGGAGCGGCGCGGGCAGCAGCGACGGCAGGCGCGGCAGTGTTTTTCGATCCCGGTGCGTGGGTGGGCAGTGGGGTGGGCAGCGCCGTGCGGCTGGTGTGGGAGTTTGCCGAGGGCGGGGGGTGGCGCGCGGCTGCAGCCCTGCCCCGCACCCACGCCTTCACGGTGGACCCTGGTCCTGCCTGATTCCTCCAACACTTGCCTCCGCGCCTGCAGGTCCCCGGTCCTGGACGTTTGCCGAGGGGGAGCGCAACGCGGCGCTGGCGGCGATGCTGGATGCGGCCGACGTGGTGCTGATGACAGATGTGCGAGGGACAATGTGCTCGCGCGAGGGACGGTGGATCCTCCTGCAAAACTATGTAGCTCACGCTGTGCATCTTGCATGTAAGTCTCCCCTGCCATGTGCGCCTCGCCCTCCCTGCCCTTGCCCGAATCCGATGCCCCTGACGCCTCGTGGTTTGTTGCACTGCAGGACGAGGCGGAGGCGGTGACGGGCCTGAAGGGCGCCGACGCGCAGGCGCGGCACATCCTGGGCCGCCCCGGGGCTCGCACCGAGTGGTGCGTGGTGAAGCGCGGCGCAGACGGGGCCATCCTGGCGTCGCGCAGCGAGGCGGGCCGGCTGTACACCCAGCAGGCGCTGCGGGTGGACGTGCGAGACACGGGTGGGCGGGGCGGTCAAATGGAGACGGGGGGGGGAGGGGGGAGAGGGAGGGAGAATTGCTTGCAGTGCGTGTGCACAGACAGCAGCGTGGCGTCGCATGATTCGCCGCCCACTGTACCTACAGTTTCTCCGCTGCCGCGCACCCTCACCCGCTGCCTTGTCTGGCCTCATTCCCCCCCCCCGTCGCCCCCACCACTCTCCACCCTTGACAGTCGGCTGCGGCGACAGCTTTGCGGCGGCGGTGGTGCTGGGGTTCAGCCGCGGCCACACCATCCCAGCTGTGATGGCCCTTGCCAACGCTGTGGGCGCTGCCACTGCCATGGGGCAGGGGGCGGGGCGCAACGTGGCGCGGGCCGACACCGTGCTGCGCCTGCTGCAGGAGGCGGTGCCAGGGTGCGCCGACGGGCGGCACGCAGACGCTGTGGGGGTGCTCACCTCCTCCCTGACCAGCGGGGACTGGGAGTGAGCCACAACCACCGCCTGCTCTTGCACCGTATGCTGAGGGCAGCGTCGCGCTGAGCCCGGCGAAGGCCTCGCCGGCCGCGCGCAGCACGGCTGAGCCGCTCGCCACAAGCGCGCTCGCCCCTGCTTTTGCTTCTGCTCCCTTCGGCTGCACCTACATTCCTCTCGCACGCTAGCTACTACCCCTCCTGCCGCTGTTACCGAATCCCAACACTGCCAATTTTGTTCCAGCCTAGCCGTCCCCTGCGCTTCCCCTTACTGCTATATTCACGTGCCTTCCTTACCTCTGCCACGTATCGTGCTGCCCAAATGTACGCTGAAATCGTGTCTGATGCTGGGCAGGGCATACAGCGGGGCGTACACAAGGTGCGCCACCGCTGAAAAGCAGGTGGGGAGGTTCTCGCATGGACGTTGGGAAAGCACATGGTGGCGGTGGCGCAGGCAGAGTCGGAGAGTGTCGGACTAGTGTGAGGAGTAGTGGGTTAGTGAGGGGGGGACCCGGTGGTGCCGTGCATGCGCTGCCGCTGCCTGCCACCGACTGACCGGCAGGAGACGGCGCGGCAGCTCCCGGCCACCGGCTGCTGGGAGAAAAGTGTCGGTGATGTGTTCGCATGATGCAGAAACCGAGCAGGAAGGAAGGGACGGAGGGTCTGCAGCAAGACGTGCAGCCCGGGTGCCTGCTGCGCGGCAGCTGCCGGCGCCGGCGACTCGCCGCGCTCGAGCGGCGGGGACCGTGTTGAGTTGTTGTTGTGACAGCGGGCATCCCGTGGTCGTTGTGATGCCGATCGTGGTGCCTGGCAGCCGAGCCTACTGCCTCAGCAAACGGGGCATGGCCGGCGCCTGGCAGCCGAGCTTGCGGCTCAGCAGGCAGCACGTTGCCACTACAGCTCAGCAGGCAGCACGTCGCCATTGATGCTGCTCATGGTAAAGTTGAAGTAGGAGCCAACCATCTTGAACCGGTTGGCGGAGGTGAACGTGATGGCCTGCGTTTGATAGGAACGAGAGCACAGCAGGCAGCGTCGGTGGCACGACGTGGCACAAGCTCCAGGGCGTGCGTGAGCCGCCCGCCCTCCAACACACGCCCGGCAAGCGCCGCCGTCACAACCGCTGGCACAGCTGTTCACGCAGGCGCAGGTTTCATGCAGCACCCGCCTGGAAGAGGGAGGGCTTGTCGCACTGCTCCAGCAGCACGCGGTCCTGGTCGGGGTAGTACACCGGGCAGAAGATGAGCAGCAGCTCGCCGATCAGCCTGCAGGTGCGGGGGAGGTGCCGGGAATGAGCCAGCAGGGTGTCTGAAACGTGCCAGGGGACGCCAGCGGCTCCCACCAAATGCAGCGAGCGGCCGGAAAAAAAAGCAAGCACCCGCCGCGCACCCACCAGGTGCCGCCGATGAAGGCGATGGGGACGAACAGCAGCACTATCTTCCAGATCTCCTTGGGCCAGGACTGCAGTGGTTGGGGTGGCAATCGACGGCGCCCAGTTGGGAATCGTATTGAAGGAGCGAGCCCATTGGTTGCAATTGAGGGCAGCGATGCGTGGGAGCAAGCGCCCAAGCCCTCGTGGGCGACGGCGCCGCACGCGCGCCAGCCACGCCCCCCTGCGGAGCCCGCCCTCCTAGCACCCACTGCCCCTGGCGCTTCAAAGCGCACACAGTCCCGTGCAAGTAAGCAGTACCACGGCAGTACCTTGCGCCAGTCGTACTCGTGGAACTTGCCCTCCAGCACCAGCCCAAGGAAGCCAAACACCAGGGTGGTGGCGGCCTGGCGGCAAAGAGGGGGGGAGATGGATGGGCATGCGGGTGTTTGGAGCCAGGCAGCGCACGGCACGACGGAGGCAGGCTCTCCGGCACCAGGGCAAGGAAACCAGGCACCCGGGTGGTGGCGGATGCAGGGGGGGATGAGAGGGTGCCGGGCGGGTGCGATGAGCGCATCCGCAGAACCAACAGCGGCAGACGGAGGCGGCAGCGGCGACGGCGGCGGCGGAGGCTGCAGCGCACGTGGTTGGCAGCACCAGCAACGGCGAGCAGCTCGACCAGCGGCAGAGCGCGTGGCAGCAGCAGCAGCAGTAGCAGCAGCGTGTGTCACCTGCGCGCCGGCATTGTACCAAATCATTTTGTGGTCGGGTCCCACGCCCGGCGAGGACGCCACGCCGCCAAAGGAGAGGATGGCGGAGGCGGCAAAGATGGAGGACATTTCGAAGGTCCAAGAGGTGAAGACCTCGGTCATGTGACGATCATCAGTGTCCTGCACACAACGGGGGGGCCACATGGCGCCGTGCACGCATGCCAAGACGTGTGCGACTATGCGGTGGAAAGGCGTTGGTCACCGGGCGTTGGTCAATGCCTGCCTGCAACGTTGGGCCGCACTTTGCGAGCACAGCCGGGCTGCACGGACCCTTCTGATGGGGAGAGCACGCTGCTGGCAGCAGCGGGGCACCCAAGCTCCCCCATGCAACAAACTCCCAGGCATACCCGCAGAGCGGTCAGGGCGTCGCGACCGCGCTCGCCGTACAGCAGCTTGAGGAGTAACGAATCGGATGCGCGGTCGCTGAGCTTGCCTGCAACGGACAGCAGGAGACGCAGTCGGCACTAGTGTGCAGTAGCAGCAGCAGCAGCAGCGCTGACTGGACAACGCAGGCAGCAGAACCATGGCACAAAGCGCAGGCCTGCCAGGTCGAACCAGCAACAGCGGTGCACAGGCGTGCACCCAGGTGGTGAGAACACGCGCAGCACGAGGGCGTGGAGCAAGCAGCAGGTTGGAGCAGCCAGCAGCATGAGGTGTGCTTTGGGCCTGGCATTTTGCTCGCAAACCTGCCAGGTCGAAGCACGCCCAGCTGGCGATTCTGCGCGCGGCCGCCGACCCCTACCAAGCAAGCAGCATAACAAGCTGAAACGATTTAAAACAAATAGTATTCACAGTCAATCACAGCCACATTTGTCAGTGAGAAGCAGCGTGCGTACCTGCCAGATCAAAGCAGGCGAAGATCAAGTTCATCACAAGGACGCTGCCAACAGAGTCCAGCTGTGAAGCGGCGGCACGCAGAGGGGCAGAGCAGGGCGCGTGTCAGCGGCTGCACCGGCTGTGGGGCAGGCAGCCCTGGGCGTGGCAGGCGGAGGCAACACACCGCGCGCCGACCAGCAGCAGGCGGCCGTCCCCTTGGATGCAGGCCGCAACAGCAGAGGGTTTTGGGCCATGTCGCAGCGGACGTGCACGGACAGCAACCCAGAACCGAGCCAAGAGAGCAACAGGGGGCGTGATGGGGGCAGTAACAGTCGCACCTGCAGCAGCAAGAAGCGCCCGTACATCTGGTTGTAGAGGTAGGGCCAGGCCAGGAACACAATGGCACGCATGGGGGTGTGGATGTAGCCTGCAACCGGCAGGACAGAAAGAGGGCTGTCAACAGCGTGGGCGACGGAGCAGGCTGCGGCAAGGTGACACACAATGCATGTGCCACGCGTCGCACGCAACCCCAGGCGGGCGGGCAGGCGGGCACGCAAGGCATGTCGCTGTCACGCGTCGCATGCAGCCAACACGACCTCGGGCGCGTAGGTGGCCCCGTCAAACAGCCACCCTGTGCCCGGCTGCCTGCCCAGGTGGGGCTGCCTGAAGCAGTCAGGGAAAGCGAGCGTAGCCCCCCATGCGCGCACCGATGTGACGCAGCACGAAGCGGAACCACATGGACATGAGGCCCCAGACGGCAGGGTGCACGATCACGCGGGTGATGGTCAGGCCCATGCCGCCCAGGCTGTCGCCAGCCCGGCCGGTCACCATCCTGCAGGGGCAGGACAATCCAACAATCATTGGCTGTAAATAGTTGTACATGTCCCGGCAAATGCAGGCGATACTCCAGAAGTATCGACGCCGGCGGCGTTAACAAGGATGCAGCAGCGACGGCAGCCGGCCGAAGCAGCCACTCGTACTTACAGCGGGATGAGCATGCGATAAGACACGATGCCAAAGCCACCAAACGCGTTCAGGAGGTACCAGCGGGAGCCTGTGGCGTGGGGATACGGATGTACTTGTTCGTTGGTTGTGCCACCTGCAACTCAGAACTGCGATCCAGTGTCGCAGTGTGGCGAAAAGCAACACCATCCCGTTGCCTTCCGCGCAGCCGTGCAGCACGGGCGATGCAATAATGCAAACACCGGCAGTGCGCCAGCGTGGCAGTCACCTGTGGCCTTTGACCCTGTGTAGCGGGCAACAATGTGGGAGGTGCCAATGCAGGCAAGCAGCCCCGCAAAAGCTTCACACCAGTGGGTGGGTGGGTGGGTGGGTGGGTGGATGAGTGCTGTGTTAGGTTTGTGGTGGTGTCGGTGGTGGTGGGGGTGGTGGGGGTGGGTGGATGGGTGGTGGGTGGGTGGTGGGGGTGCGGTATGGTAATGAGGCGTTGGGCATAGGCGAGAGTGCGAGGTGGGCACGGGCGAGCCGCGGTGTGCCGCCACGTTTCGACACGGTTTGCACAGCCGCATGCATGCGAGGGCTGCAGGGCGGGTACGCAAAGGCTGGCTCGGGGGTCACAGCCTTGGCAGTCGAGGTGCCGCATCACAGCCGCGGTCTGTAGAAAGGTTAGTAGTTCCGTGTGGTTGGACAGGTGCAAAGCGCTTGCAAGGAAGGCAATCATGCGCGCGCGCGCCGCCGCCCCCCCCCCCCCCCCCCCCCACCCACCCCACCCACCCACCCACCACACACACACACACCCGTGCCTGCAAAGGCCCAACTCCAAAGGGGCAAGCAAGCATGCAACGCCAGCACCCCTCTCCTCCCCTCACTTTGCGAGGCGGCAGCGGACACGTGCATGAAGGAGTAGCCGTACACAGGGCCCAAGACGGGCAGTACGCTCATAGACATCAGGCTGATGACCAACCCGTACAGGCGCTCCCGGTTGGTGTAGGCCTTGCCTGCAGCAGTCGGAAGGGGCACGGACGGTGCTCGACGGCGTGGTGGGGCAAGGGGAGGCAGCACATGCTGACGGCGGCGGTGGAGCACGACAGACAGTGGAAGGCCTCGTTCCCCTGCCGAGCCCACAGTTGTGTGGGCCCTACATGAAGCATGAGGGGGACAGGGGCTGGTTTGCCAAGAGCCCACCACTCCCCCCACCACCCAGACCTCCCGCCTGCCCAGCCAAGCACCCGCCACGGCCCCACACCACCACAAAAACCTTACAACCGCACAGCCCAGGCAGCCCGAGAGAGACAGGGAGAAGAGGGGACCCCTCCCCCCCGTGTGCCTGTCCGATGCCCCCTTGCCCCCGCCCCTTTCCCCCCGGGCACCTGCATGTGAGCCGCGCACGTGTGCACTCAGTTCATTTCAGTTCAGGACTCCCAAGGAAGCAGGGGGAGGGGCAGCACGCAGCCACCATGACCCACACAACATAAGGCGGCGTGTGTGGGGGTTGGGGAGGAGCAGCACTGACGAGGGAAGTGGCCGGAGAAAGGACAAGGCACGCACCCATCATGACCCACACGACGTAAAAGTTGAAGCCGGTGGCCCAGCCGGAAATCATGGTCCAGTACAAGAGCCAGAAGACCTTGGAGCCGGTGCGGGTGGAGTAGTCCCCCTCCTGTTGGTTGATGGGTGGGTGGGGTGGAAGGGGGAGGAGAGGGGTGGGGGTGAGGAGGCCAGGGGGACGGCCGGGGTGTGCACGCCCGGCAGCAGCTTGGCGTCGGTGCTCGCTCCTGTTGTAGGAGGGCCGGGGAGGGGCGCAGTCATTGGGAGGCAAGGAACGTGTCGCCGTCGCCGCCCGACAGCAGGTTGACACAGGGACGGATGCAACGACCTCCCACCCTCCGTGCCAAGTGGGTCAACCCCCCTGCCCCCTCCATCCCCACTGAACCGATCCGAGCTGGATACACCTGCCAAAGCAGGCAAATGAATGCCGGCGCAGGGCCCCGGCTCGGATGCAAGAGTCGGGGGGGGGGGAGAAGAGGGGACACCCACCTGGCCCAGATCGTTGTTGATGCAGTTTTGGAAACCAAAGGAGGATGCCTGTGGGTGTGTGGGTGGGCGGGCGGGCGGGTGGGTGGGTGGGCGCAAAGCCAGCGGCAGGGCTTGGCCATGGGGGGCTGCACGAGTGTGCTCACCACCGACGGTGTCCCCCCACCTCCCTGCCAGCCCCGCAGGCCCCCGACCACCACCCACCGAGTTCTCCTTGGCCACCGTGTTGCACAGGTGGTTGGGGACGGCCCAGGCCATGAGGGAGAAGACCGTGAAATACATGAGGGCGATGCAAAGCATGGGGGCGATCATGTGCAGGTAGAAGCCCAGGTTGTCGACGGTGCCCTCGCGCCCCTCGCGGCGCGCGCAGCCGGCCAGCCAGGCCGCGTACTCGTCGTCCGGCAGGTGCAGACCCTTGGCACGCTCCTGCTCCTCGGCGTGCTCGCGCAGGCTCTTCTGCACAAAGCCGCGGCGCACGACGGTGGGCACGCGGGTCAGCGCGCGCGCCACCGCTGCCTTGGTCCCCACCGCCTCCTCGGGCGGCGGGCTGCCGCCGTCGGGATGGATGCGCCCGCTGCGAGGCCGGTTGGCGGCGGTCATGCCTGCAGGCGCTGGGCGCGGCTGAGAGGGGAGACCTGTGCCCGATTGGGCAGCGCCGCTTCCTGCTGTAGACTTGTAGACTACGTGCAGGCGGGATTGGATGATCGGATCAGATCTAGGAGCGGCCAAGCAGGGAGAATTTGGGCGAAGAGCTTTGTGGAGGCTGGTCCAACTTGCCGTGCTGTGCCCCGCTATCGCAGCAGGCTGGCGAGGGAGGGGAGGTGTTCCCACACGGCGCAAGCGATCACTAAGACTCCAGCTGTTGAGGCTGCCGCGGCAGCCAAGCGGGCGGCTGCGATCGCGGCTCCCTTTCTGCCCAAACTCCCGCCTGCCCTTCATGGTGCGCCTCTACCGCGCAGAGCTGACAGACACGGGACGCCCGGTGTTGCTGCACGGCGAGGTCGAGCGCGGGATGCTGGACAAGGTGCGCGGCGGCGGCGGCACCGGCGGCGGTGCCGTGGCAGAGGAACCGAAGGCGGCACTGCCAGCTGCTTTCTACGCCCTCCACCACTTCCCACCCTTGTCGCAGGTGGACGTGGTGTTTGGCACCGTTGCAGGCGGCGTGCCAGAGCACCCCGCCGAGGAGTACAGGGTGGGTGCTGCATGCTGCTCGACGCGCTGTGCGGCTGCGCTTGCCTCGGCTGCACAATGCCCTTTTGCTGCTGTGTGTGCACGAACCAGGCCTGTGCAAATCGCGTGCCGCCGTCTCTATATCCTCCACCCTCCTACAGGGGGGCTACATAGTGCTCACCAACTTCCGACTCATTTGGATCGGCGGCGCCACAGGCAGCGGCGGCAGCGGCCGTGCCGCCGCGCCCGGCGTGCCGTGCCACCTGCCGCTGCCGGCGGTGTCTGCTGCGGAGCACAAGTCGGGGCTGCTGCAAAAGGCGCGCTTGAAGCTTGCAGTGAGGGTGGACGCCGCCAGCTACCCCACACCAGGCACGCAAAGGGGGATATTTGGAAGGAAGGGGCAGGCCGGGGCGGCAGGCGCCAGCTCGCCAGGCGCCCCTGCCCTTTGTGCATGCTCACGAGTGCCGGCAATGCGGCGCCGGGCTGCAAAGAGCTCAGCGGCTGCATGCTCACCCTTCCCAGCGCCACCCTGCACAGCCCGTGCTCAACATGCCGCTCGCACGCCCCACCGCCCCACCGCCACCCTGCAGAGCCACGCAGCGTGGCATGCATACTGCCCTTGAAGCTGGTGTGCCACGGACCCTCCCCTGAGACCCTGCACTCCCAGCTGCTCGCGGCGCTAGAGCGGCGCGCCTGGGCGGCGGCGCCGCAGGGCCTGCTGCAGCAGCTGCACCCCGCGCCGGCGCCGGCGGGCGGACTGGCACCGGGACGCGTCGGGCCTCGCCCGCCTGGCGAGCGCCCGGCGGCAGGCGCAGCGTTTCAGCCAGACCGGGCTATTGTGGGGGGGCTCTGCGCCATTGGGTACCCCCGGCTGCACGCTGTGAACGCAGCAGCGGCGACACGCAACGCAGGTGCGCGGTTGGCCAGTTCTGGGCAGAGGGGGGGGCCTACAGAATGTTCGTTGCTTGTTTGCTGCCGAGGCCGGGGCAGCGTGCAGCGTCAGGATGCGTGCAAGGCCGCCCTGCCCCTGCCTAGCTGTCTGGTCGCTCATGCCGGTTTCCCCTTGCCTCTGCACCAACCGTGCAGGAGTGCAGCAAGCGGTGGAGTGGTTGTTAGATCACGAAGGGTCCCCTGCCCTGGACCAGCCCAGCCCCTTCGTGGACGCCTCTGGCGGCAGCGCCGTAGGCTGCACCGCAGACATGCAGCCCAGCAGCAGCAGCAGCAACGCGGCGCAGGCCGGAGGCGACAGCTTTTCTAATCCATTGTGGGCCGGCCTGCAGCAGCGGCCGCAGCAGGCGGCGCCGGCGCCCCCGCTGCCATCGCAGCAGCAGCAGCAGCACGGTGGCCCGGTGCGCGGCAGCGGCAGCAGCGGCGGCCTGTACAGCAGCGCCTCCGGCAGCACTCCTGCGATGCTGGCGGCGGCGCCGCTCGCGGGAGCGGGCGTGGGTGCGCTGCTGCAGCGGGTGCAGGCGCAAGTAGACACCACAGGAAGGTGAGCCAGCCCGCGGCATGAGCCTTCCGTGCGTTGCCTGCCTGTGAGCTGGCTGCAGCCTGGGCCGCCACCCGGCACCCTGCGCCGAGCGTGCCTTCTCTTTGCTGCACCAAGCGTGCGTCGTTCTGCTTCACGTGCCCACATCCTGTGCTGCAGCACCATGGACCATGCTTTCGGCGACCTCAGCCAGCTGATGCAGAAGGCAGAAGAGATGGTGCAGCTGGCCCAGTACTTCCGAGAGCGGGTGACGGCCAAAGGTGAGCCAGCGCGGGCACCGAGGGTGGTACCTCAGGCTCTGTGGCTGCTGCAGCAGGAGGCACGGCGCAGCTGGCGGCGTAAGCAGGGAGGCATGCCGACCAGCTTGCCAGCCGTGCATGCGGGCTCTGGCTGGCTGCTGGCGGCGACCCCGACTCCTGCCGCAGCCGTGGCGCCATGCCACCGCTGGCAACCACGCCCAGCAGGACTCACCAATTGATTGATTGATTGATTCATTGATTGATTGACCAACCCTGCGCGTCGCTGCCCCCCTGCCTGCCTCCCCCCCTCCGGCTGTGGTGCAGGCGGCGAGGGCGGCGGCGAGGGGGAGGATCTGGATGCAGAAACGGCGCTGGACCTGCTGAACCTGGGCATCGTCAGCCCGGTCACCCGGGAGACGGCGGGCTCTCTGTACCTCCAAGAACTGTCCCGGCAGGTGCGCTGTGCCTCCCCTCTCACCTCCAGTCTGCTGTCTTAGATCAGCTGCTGTTGGAGCACAGGTACTCTGCCAGACACAGGTCGCGGTTGCTGGTAGGGGCGATTGTGTGGGATGAGGTCGCAGGAGAGTGTATGGGGAAATGGGGGAATGGCAGCTCGGGTAGGGGAGCAGGGTGGTGCGCTGCCGGCGCCAAATACGGTGGCGGCTCGATGCTGCTTCCTCCCTCCCTCCCCTCGTTGCCCGACCCTGCGGCTTGACCCCATGCTGCGGGCAGGCGGGACGTTGCTAACTTCGGTGTCAACTCGACATTTGGTAACGTATCGAGTTCTGCCTCGTTTCCCCTGCCCGCAGCTAGCAGATTTTCTGGTGACGCCCATGGAGCGGGCGGGCGGCATGATGCCGCTGCCAGACGCGTACTGCCTGTACAACCGCGCCCGCGGCACCGAGCTCGTGTCGCCGGACGACTTGACCGCCGCCGTCAAGCTGTTCCCCAAGGTGGGGTGGCTGGAGGGTGGTTGGAAAGAAAGTATCATCATGGCTGATTTGATTTAATCTCATCAGTTGACCATTGATCGACCATCCGTTGGGTTACCATCAGTTGTTGATTTGGCTGCTGAGATGGCGATGCAGCTGCGGTGCGCGCACGCGCAGCCTTGGGGCAGGGATTGCATGGACGGCTGCCAGGCAGCGTGCAGATCCTGCGTGGGTGGCGCTGCGTGCGCCTGGGCCTTCCCACGGCCTGCACCCAAACACTGTTGCCGCTGCCCCTGCCTGCCTGCAGGTGCGTGCGCCATTCCAGCTGCGGGAATTCGCCTCTGGCGTCAAAGTCATCCAAGCAGCCAGCCACAGCGACGAGGCAGTCTGCCGCAGGCTGGCGCAGCTGGTGGCGCCGCAGCCCGCAGGCGGCGGCGGCGGCACCACAGGCGGCGCCTCGGCAGCGGGCGCGGCGCCGCCGGGCCCGGCGGCCGCCTCTGCAGCAGCCCTGGCAGCTGGGGAAGCGCATCTGCTTGCCAGCCTGGGTCCTTCCATCACCCGCGTGGAGGTGGCGGTGGCTCTGGGCGTGCCTGTGGCGATTGCGGGTGAGGAGCTGTTGGTTGGCACCCGCCGCCGGTGCAAGGGCGGGCGTGGCCAGGGGTATGTAGGCTGGGGCAGGGGCGTTGTAGGGAGCCGTTTAGCTCATCATACCCACCAGGGGATTCTCAAGAGAGCGCACACGGCCTGTCGCTGACAAATGCGAAAACGTTGTGCAGGGGAGCACCTGGCGATGGCAGAGGCGCGAGGCGTGCTGTGCCGCGACGAGGGACCAGAGGGGCTGCGCTTCTGGAGGAACTTCTTCGACGACTTCAGCCCAAGCGCGGCCGCATGAGCGCTGTGAGCGTAGCATCCGCTACGAGCGCTGTGTAGTACCGCTCTGCTCGGTGCCTCCCTTGCCCCCCACCAAGTCTCAGTGGCTCTCGTTCTCTTGCTTGTCTCGACCAGTTCTTGTCACCCCGGCCCTCCCCCCTGCCCCTCCTGTTGTGCCTCTCTGCTGCAGTTTGTTGTCCATTTAACACGCTATCAGATCAGCTGTGGAACGCATCCCTGCGGGGTCCGCTGCACCGCGCTTCGCAGCTTGCCAGCCTAGCCCTGCTGCCAGCCCTCGCCGTCGTCGCCGTCGCGGCTGCAGCCAGGCGGCGCCGCCTGCCGCCGCACACGATCTCCCATGCCTGGGGAAGGAAGGCCCGGGGCGGGCAAGAGGGAGCGAGGATTGGCTGACGCTGATGCTGTAGCCCCACTGCTGCAGCCCCACAGCAAGCAAGTGCTGTCACCTCCAGCCAGCACAGGGACGGGGCCTGAGGGGCGGGGAAACGAGGTGGACAGGTGCTGCCCAGAACAGGCCCGTAACTCACCCAGCAGGCCGTCCTTGATGCTCAGCAGCTCCTCCAGCATCTCCTCCAGCCCGATCTCGTACTCTGGCTCGCTGGTGGCAGAGGCCAGCCTGCAGGATGGAGCACATCAGAGCACATCAGCGGTACAGCGGTCAGTTGAACAGGCACGTCGCCGCGACTGGTGCTCTCAGCTGCCGCCGTGCTGCATGCAGGGAAGCGGTCCCATCATCTCAGCTCCACTGCCCGACCCCCGCCCACACCCAGCGCCACCTGGCATGCCGCGCCAGCACCGCGTCCCGTCGCTCGTCGTCTGGTAGCCGCGCCAGCAGTGCCTGCTGCGTCAGCTTCCTGTCCACCGCGGCGATGCGCTTGCGCAGCGCGCCCACGTCCGCCGCCCACCCCTCCATCTCGTGCGCCCGCCGCTGCTGCAGCTCGCGGTTGGCTGCCGCCAGGCGGGACGCCCGCCGCTCCGCGTCCCCGGCACGGGTCTCCAGCTGGCCGCGCAGCAGGCGATGCAGCGTCTCAAACTTGAGGAGCTCCTCGCTGCGGGCTGCCAGCTCGGCTTGCAGCGCCTGCGAGTGAAGGCAAGTGGCTAGGCATGGCAATGTTGCACTTACGAATATGAGCACCTTCTTGCTGCGTGCAGCGCTTGCAGGACAAGCTTTGTGAAGGAGCTGATCCCATGCAGGGCAGGCCATGGCTATAACCAGCAATGGGCAGTGGCTGAAGTGGGACAGCTGTGCCGCACCCCCTCCCCAGTGCTCCACCTGCCCAACCCTTCTTCAACTGCCCGCGCACCTCTGTGGAGGCACGTGCGTCCGCCTCCAACTCCGCCCTCAGCTGCTGCAGCTGCTCTGCGGCACGCTGCTCCGCATCTTCAAGTGCGTCTGCCGCCGCCGCACGCTCGCGCGCTGCCGCGTCGCGTGCCGCCGCCGCCTCTGCCTGCGCTGCGTCTCGCTGCTGGCGAGCGAGAATGTAGTCACGGGTGGTGCGGCGCAGCGCCTCCTCAGCCCCGCGCAGCCGCTGCGACAGCTGGTCGGCGGTGGCGCTGAGCGCGGCGGCGGTCGTCGCCGCGTCGCGCTCCCGGATCGCGCGGTCCTCTGTCAGCGCCGCCACCCGCTCTGCCGCAAACCGCTTTTGCTCCGCCAGCTGCGCCGTCAGAGCCTCGCATTTGAGCGCCAGCGCCTCACTCTGCGCCGTGGGCAGGTAGACGGTGCGCAGCACCCGCTCTGGCGCCGGCGGGCCGGGCGCCGGCGGCACCGCCGGCAGGCCGCCGCCGGGGCAGCACGCGCGCTGCGCACGCCCAGGGCTGCCGCTGCGTCCGCTGCTGTTGCGCGCGCCGCTGGGGCCGCTGCTGCTGCCGCGGTGGAACACAGCGCTGGACTGCGGGCCGTTTTCGTCGCGCCCATACACCACGCGCTGCTCCACCGGGCGCGTCAGCGACAGTAGCTGCTTGATGCGCGCCCGATCTTCCACCTCCTGAGGGAGGAGGAGGACGGAGTTGGGTGAAGGGGGGGGGTGCTGCTGTTTGGGCCCATGCTGAAGGCCTGAAGCATACTCGTGTAGTCGTGCAGCCTGCGGCAACTTGCACCCACCTGCAGCCGCAGCGCATCGCAGTCGGCCTGCAGCGCCAGCAGGCGCTCACGCTCCTCAAACAGGTATGTGTGGGCGTCGGAGAGGGCCTGTTGGTAGGTCAGGAAGGCGGGGGAGGGGACATTTGGCTGCTGCAGCGTTCGAAGACGCCCGGTGCTCTGCAGCACCACCTTGCACTGCACCTCCTGCATACATGCGCCCCATAGCTCACCTTCTGCAGCTCCCGCACTTCATCGGTGCGTTTTCGGTTCTCTGCCTGCAGCGCGTACACTTGGGCAGGGGTGGGCCCCGTGCAGGCCTCCAGGCGCTCCAGCAGCTCTCGCCGTTCGGCGTCAGCGGCAGCTGCGGGCGGAGGCGGCACGAGAGATAGCGCTGAGGCAGCGAGCGCGCCGGCGCTCTCGTCCCTGCAGGCGAGTCGAGTCGCCGCGCCTCTCAGAAGCAGCCGCAGCTCACCCACGCGCTGCTGCAGGTAGGCGACCAGTTCCCCGCGCTCGCCGGGGGCCTCCTGCCGAGCCTGCATTGCACACAATGGTACAGTATGGCGGCGGAAAATTGTAGCGGCCTGAAGCCAAGAGCCAGGAGACGGACAATGAAGAGGTCAAGTCCAAGGAGGGAAGCAGAGCGCATCGCTCTCCCTGCTCTCTACACCCCATGTCGCTTCCCTCCGTGTCCAGCACGTTCAAAACGGACTGAAGGGCATGGCAGACACCGTTAAGCGCCTGGCTTGGGCGCGCGAGGGGCGCTCGCTCTGTTTCCGGGCCTCCTGAGGCCCTGCACAGCAACAAGCGGTCGCGGCATGCGCTACCCACGATATATGATGCGCTAGTCCCAACAGCCGACGACTGCTGAAGACAGCCGCCGCCCCTCGTGCCACCCCCGCAGGTCTGCGACGCCTGCCAGCGCGAGTGCATACCCATCAGGAGCGAGTCGCGTTGCATCTGTGGCCACCGCCACAAAGAGCACGATCCTGCGAACTCCTGGCGGTGCGCGCTGGGGGGCACAGAGTGCAACGCAGTGCAGCTGGTCCCAGCTGGTGCAACTTGCCCAGCCTGCCCTACAGGTGGTCCACCTACACCCAGCGCAGGTGCACCGCCGGCGGCAAAAAATGCGCCTGCCGCGGGTTTTTCTACATCGTGGCGGAAGGAGCATGTGTTGCGTGCTGGGTCGACCCCTGCACCGGTCGACCCCCTGGCCTGCCTGCTGCAGGAGGCGCAGCGGCGCCACTTTGAACTTGTTACCTGGTCCACAGAGTGTCTCTTACATGGGCGAGCTTGACGAGGCACCAGGCAGGCGCGTCACCTGGCGCTGCGATCGCAGAGCGACGGCTCACGCCAGAACGTGGCACACACACACACACACACTCCGAGGTCAAGGAGTTCCCGACCTCGGAGCGCTAGGGCCTGCCTGTGACGCTGCCTTCTGGTCTCCCCTGCGGCCCGTCCCCCCAGTGCCCGTCTCCTCTTCACCGTCCGCGTTCATATCTTGCAGCGGCTCGACACAGGCAGAGTGCTGTGGCGGCTACCGGCTTGCCTATGGTATGGCACACAACCCGCCCTCCCGCGCCGCCGCCACGCCGCTGCGACTCGTGGCGTCGCTTCAACAGGCGGTCGTGGAGGCAGAGGAGCAGGTGCAGGGGATGCAGCGGTACACAGGGCTGCCTGTGTGGCAAGCCCTGGACCTGCTCGCGCTGCGGTGGGACCTGGGAGAAATGCAACGGCAGCTGGAGGCGCTGCACGAGCAGTGCTGGCGCCAGCAGCTGCGCCTGCGGAGGCTGGAGGCCGAGCCAGAGGCATGCGGGTGAGCGTCACGAGGGGAGGGACGTGAGCAGGCACGGTGGGCAGGGGAGGGGCAGAGGACGGAGGGGCCCGGTTCAGTGCAAACGGACCCCCCCCCCTTCCCCCCCGATCCCTTGAACGGGGGCCTGCATGGCAGCACAATGGTAACTCGACTGGTGTGGTCGAACGGATGCAGCGCCGCTGCAGCGCATGTCCACTCTCGTCGCCGCCTCCTCCTTGCTCCCCTGCAGCCCCATGCCAGCTGTCGAGCTGGATTCGCTGGAAGCAGAGGCGACGGCAGCGGCTGCCGCGATCCGCCGCCTGGCGCTCGCCAGGGCGGGTGGAAGAAGCGGTGGCAGAGGCGGCGGCGGCAGGGCACGCCCTGGGGCTGGCTGATGGGCTGGCGCAGGGGCGCGCGCAGGCGGCAGAGTGCCCCGTGTGCATGCGGGCGGCAAAAGGCGCTCGCCTGGCGCTCTGCGGGCACGTGCTGTGCCGCGGGTGCGCCGCCCCGGTGCCGCACGGCCGCTGCCCGTTCTGCCAGACGCGCGTCACGGCCGTGCGAACGCATCTTTTTATGACGTGTCATTCAATCCCAACTTGACTGGGCCCCCTTGCCTTGCCTGCCTCTGCCTGTCCTCTACCTCACCTCACTCGACTCCTCCCGCCCCTCAACTCTCCGCCCTCCGAGGCACGTCCCCCACGTGCACCCGTCCGGCCTTGCCTCCCCCCCCGCCCTCTGCCGTGACCCCACTTCTTGCTGACCCTCTGCGCAACGTGACATGAGGGGGGGCGTTGATAAACCGTCCCAGGCCGAAGAGGTAGTGTTGAGGGGGGCAGGGATCACCGGAGAAGCAGGAGAGGTCCCTGCTCCGGCGCCGCGCATGCTCCCGGTCACTGCGGTTGGCGCCACATTACACCCTCCAGCACTTCCTTCCCCCCCATCCAAGGCTCGACCAAGGCTCTCGATCGCCTCCAGTGAAGCAGGGGCACCATGGCGCAGGCAGCGGAGCCCGCTCCCGCCGGGGCAGACGCCGCAGGCAAGCCTGGTTGCACCTCCCTGCTCCGTGGCCCCTTGGAGGAGCGCCCTGAGGCGGCCGGAGGCACAAGCCGGGGCCCTGCAGCGCCGGCGTCCAGGCGGCGGCCGCCGCCGCCGCCGGCTGTCCTCGCCCCCCACTGTCTGCCTCCCTGACAGTTCATGAGCGTTCCCCGCCCGTGTCGCGCCACCGCAGGCAAGCGACCGCCCCCTCCGCCCTCCCGCATCACCTTCCGCGTCGGCGCAGAGGGCGGGGCCGGCGCCGCACGCGACCTGCTGCGCGCGGCTCTGCAGGTAGGGT
Organism: Micractinium conductrix; assembly: GCA_002245815.2. NCBI lineage: Eukaryota > Viridiplantae > Chlorophyta > Trebouxiophyceae > Chlorellales > Chlorellaceae > Micractinium > Micractinium conductrix. Next base: position 1,360,422 of record LHPF02000008.1, read on the forward strand.
AGCATGCCGTGCTGTGCTGCGTGATCGTGGGCTGCGCCGAACTCGTATTGCGCAAAGTGCCGTGCTGCACTGTGCGCCGCCCTGCAGGTGAGCCACGTCCCTTGCTGGCTTCATGTGTGCTGAGCATGCTTGCTGCGGCGCACACCGCATGGGCTGCCGCTGCTTGCACGGCGGGCATCGACCCTGCAGGCAGGGGTGGGCGCGTGGCTCATCGCCCCGCAGCCTCCTGCATTGCAGTGACTGGAAACGTGCCCATGAGCTTGCGTAATGTCTGGCAGTCAGTAAGTAGCGTTGATCTTGCACCCCTTTCTGCCACCGTGGTGCAGAAGGAGCGCGTGCCTGGGCGGCTGGACCGACTCGTGCTGGACTGCCTGCTGGACAAGGGTGGGCGCCGCCCTGCTGCTGCCGCCGCCGCCGCCGCTGCTGATGCCGCCGCTGCCTCCGCTGCTGCGTGCACCGCTCTCGTCTCCACTGGTACCACTGCGCTGCTGCCCCTGCTGCCACAACTGCCTCCACTGCCCCTCTTTCGTTGTGTGCCGGACAGGCCTAAGGGAGCTGGGAGGCAGATCCCTTCAACAAGGCACACGAGCGCGCGTCGGTTGCACGGGACGCAGAGTAACGGGTCAGACCGGGGCGCTGACGGGGAGCCTTGTTGAAGGGATCTGCCTCCCAGCTCCCTTAGGCCTGTCCGGCACACAACGAAAGAGGAGCAGCAGGACGGCACGCTCAGCATGTGCGCCGTGAGCACGGCAACCCTGGAGAGCACCTGCATCGTGAGTCTTTTGCAACATGCATTCACTAAATATAGGTTGGACAAGCTTACTCTCCAACTTCCCCTGTTTATGTTAGGCCAGAACAGCATGTTAGTTGTGGTGTGAACCAGGCAGGCAGCCCTCACAAAGCAGGCCAACCCTCCCTCTCCCATTCACTGCAGGCAGCCAAGTGGCCAGAGGGGCTGGCGCCGCCGAGCAAGAAGCGCTGGCTGCACTCGGTGGCTGCAGAGGTGGGTGGGCGGTTGGATTGGTGGGTGGGTGGTGGGTGGGTGGGAGGGTGGGAGGGAGGGTGGACGGGGGGGTGGGGCGGACGGGCAGACAAGTGGGAGGCTGGGCGGGGGGGCAGGTGAGAGGGCAGTCGTGCTGTCAAAGTCGAGGCTCTCAGCTTGGCGAGTGGCCTGCTTTCAGCCACTCCCCACGAACCGGCACTCGCCAGGCACAACGAACGCTCCCAACCCCGGCTTGCCTGCCCGCAGATGCCCGGCCTGGTGAGCCTGGTGCGCCACAAGGGTCCCCACGACATGCTGCTGCTGAGGGTCGACGAGCTGGCAGAGCGCAGGCGAGAGCTTAGAGTCAAGGTCCTTCAAGGAATGAATTGCTAGACATTCGTCCACGGGCAGCGAGCGGAGATTGTGCGCGGCCGGCCGGTGTGAGCAGGACCCCCCTTCCTCCGCGTCTGCTGCCTGCTCGAGCTTGCAAGTACTCTACCACCAACATCATGTTGCATTCGTCCCTGCTGCGCTGCGCTGCAGCCAGGAAGCGGCTGGCGGCAAGATTCAGATCGTGTCGCTGGACACAGTGGACGAGGAGGCGTGATGGCTGGCAGGCCGCCGCCAGCACCGCACGACGCAGCGGGGCAGCGCAGTGCCCTGCACCCTGTTCGTGCCCTTTGGGACCCCCAACCCATCTATCCCCTCCTGTCAGGCCGCCCGCCTGCCCGCCTGCCTGCAATCTGCAATCCCCTATTTGCAAAGACTGCAGGAGCCTCAGCTCCGAACAGGTGGCGCAGCATTCATTTGTGAACTGCCAGGAGCCAGGAATCCAACCAGGCAGCGCGCAAACCATTACAGTTGGATGTGTGTGTGTGTGTATGTGTGTGTGGGTGTGGTGGGGGGAAGTGCGTGTGTGGAACCCCGTCTGCTAGTCAGGCCGGGGCAGCCGAGGAACACACGCGGCGGTCCGTGCGTGAGAGGCGGGAGGAGTGGAATGAGGACAGATCTAAGATCGAGCTGTACACGCACGTACGGGGTTGACCGGAGGCGGTGGCAAGAGGGGTGGATGTATGCATGCGAGAAGCGAGGGAGTCGTTTGCGGTGGGAAAGTCGTCGGAAACGCACCGGGGGGAGCGCCCTGGTTTGTGGCGGGCGCCACCGCCGGTGCTGGCAGGCGGAGGAGCTGCGCCCCCCTCCAAAGGGACGCCGCCTGCCCAACCAGAAAGCCGCGTCGGGACGGGCCACACCAGGGGGGGCCGGCAGGCCTGCGTGGCTGCGCCGGCGCCCGGCGCGCAGCGCGCAGCGCGCGCGCCTGCCGTCGCCCTTGAGGGGAGCACTCCCCCTAGTGGGTGGCCACCTCCTCCCGCAGCACGCCGTCGCCCTCCGCAAAGGACTCGTCCACCTGCACAGCACAGCACAGCACAGCACAGCACAGCAGGGGCGCGGCGGGGGAAGTCAGTCGCACCGCACTCGCCGCTTCCGCCTCCCCCTGCCACAAGTCGCTGCGCCGGTCACAGGCACTGCCACAATGCCAGGTGGGTTAATGGCAGGGAGGGACGCGGCAGCAAACTCACCACCTCCGCTTCTCCCTCGTACAAGTCGTTGATGTCCTTGCCCGACAGCACGTGCCGCGTCTGCTCCTCGATCTTCCTGCAGGCAGGCCGGGTGGAAAGGACAAGGCACGGCAGGGGAGGGAGGGTCAAGAGGTGCGGCAGCAGCAACAGCAGCAGCAGCAGCAGCGGCGGCTGGGGCAGCGGCGCTACCGCAAGCGGCACGGCTGCAGTAGAGCGGCAGCAGGGCGGCGGCAGGGTGGCAGCAGGCCGTCGGCGAGCTCAACAAGCACTCACTCTCGCCACTCTGGCTTCTCCTTGACAATCTCGAGCGTCTTGTCACGCCCCTGCCGAGAGGTGGGTGCAGAGGGGCACACGTCGAAGCAATCAGTAGGAGGCGCGCCGGTGCTCTCGGGAGCTGCAGCGCCGGCTGGCCAAGCAACGCTGCATGTGCCCCCAAACGCAACCACAACACAACACAGTATGGCGTGTCACGCTGCAACACAACAGGGCATGTGCCCCACGCTGCAACACATAACGAAAATGTGTTGTGGGACACCCCCCCGCTGCAGCCCAACACGCGGGTACCCACCTGCGCCAGCTTCTCCTCGCCCCAGTAGTACCACGACCCGCGGCGCTGCACCACCCCCACCGCCTCTGCGGCGTCCAGCAGGCACCCGTTGGCGGAGATGCCGGAGCCTGCAGGGGGAGGGGGACGAGATGAAAGCAAGCTCCCAGTCCTGAGATGAAAGTAAGCTCTCAGTCCTTGGTAAAACACGACTGTATGCCCTGCAGTGCCTGCAGACCGCCGCAGCGCCTGCTCCCGGCGCTGATGCAGCGCGGTACGGCTGCCTGGTGCGGCTGCTGCTGCACTGGGGAGCGTACCGAACAGGATGTCGAGCTCCGCCATCTTGTAGGGAGGCGCCGCTGTTGCAGGACAAGCTCACCCTAGCACGCGATCCTCATGCTGGCAAGCTTACCAAACAGGATGTCGAACTCCGCCATCTTGTAGGGCGGCGCCACCTTGTTCTTCTTCACTGTGGACCTGCAGGCGGCAGCGGGGGGTGAGCGAAGGGTCTGTGGGTGGCGGTCGGTGCGGGGCGGCACGCGCGGGCGACGCGCGCGGGCGGCGCTCCTCTCAGGCGCTGCACCACGGGTGCCCGCGGGGGGAGGGGACCCGTGGGGGGGAGCAGGCCCGCCCGCCCCCGCCCGCCGGCTGGCGGCGCCTCACCCCCTGCCCCCTCACTTGACGCGGATGCCGATCTGGCCGGCGGCTCCCGCAGAGATCTTCTCCTTGATGCGCACCTCCAGCCTGCACGTCATCGAGCCGCATTCAGGTTCAGGTGATCGATCACAGAGTGACACAAAACAGGGGCCGAGGGGGGCACACACACGTGCGGTGCGACGCGGTGCGGTGCGCACGGAGGGAGCAGCAGCAGGAGGGTCTCTTCTCCTTGGCCCGCCCCGCCCCTCACCAGGGGCCCGCGCAGGTGCCCCGGGCTCACCGTACTGAGGCGTAGTACTTGAGCGCCTGGCCGCCACTGGTCACCTCGGGATTGCCGTAAATCACGCCCACCTTGCATGCACCGGAAGGGGGAGGGCAGAGGAGCAGGGGGTGGGGCGGAGCGGAGGAGCAGCAGGCGGCTCTGCTTGGAGCCGCTGCAACACACCCGCCACGGCGGCTGTCTGCGTCGACCGCCTCCCTTCCCCTTCTTCCGCTGCAGAAACAAGGAACCTTTCTTCCACGTCAAGCCACAGCGCAACCACAGCCGCAGCCACGGCCACAGCCGCAGCCACGGCCACAGCACAGCCACAGCAAAACCGCAGCCACACCGCCCACCTTCTGGCGCAGCTGGTTGAGGAAGATGATTGTGCAGTTGTGCTTGGACGCGTTGCCCGCAATTTTGCGCAGCGCGCCGCTCATCAGCCGCGCCTGCGCGCCCACTGCAGCGCGACGGGGGGCACCGGGCGGAACGGGCCAGCGGGCGTCAGCTGCGGATGCGCTGTCGGCAGGCGGGCGGGCAGCTCCGACACTTAAGCGTCGGTCCCCTCCCGGCGCACCACCACCAGCCCACCAGGGACACCTGTTCCAGCCAGGCCTTGGCAGTGGTGGTGGTGTTTAATGTCAAATCAACAACCACCTGTCCCCATTCCCAGCCAGAGCCCTCACCCTGCAGCTGCCCAATCTCCCCCTCCAGCTCCGCCCGGGGCACCAGCGCCGCCACGCTGTCCACCGCCACCATGTCGACGGCAGAAGAGCTGCAGGGCAGGGGGGGGCAGAGGGCGGGGAGTAGTTCCAGTGGGTTGGAAGAGCGGCTGGGGGAGGAAGGTTACTGACGACGCCAGGCTGTCCACCGCCACTCGCTGACCATTCAACATACGCAGACGTAAACAGAGATCACAGGTGACCCACCGGATGAGCGAGTCTGCCACCTCCAGCGCCATCTCCCCGCTGTCCGGCTGGCACAGCAGCAGCTTGTCCACATCGACACCCAGGCGCTGCAGGAGGCGGGGGGGGGGGGACACTAGAGGGATGGAGGGATTGATGCTGGTGGGTGGGGAGGTGGCGGCGGTGGTAGGAGCAGCAGGCACAGGGGCAGCGGCGGCGGCAGCCCGTGCGGCACGGCAACGTCAGTGGAGAGCACCAAATGTCGCGCAAGGTCGCCGTGTCAGCAGCCTGCGGCTTGCCCAACTGCAGGCCTGCAAGCACCTTGGCGAACACGGGGTCGAAGGCGTGCTCGGCGTCGATCAGGGCGACGGCGCCGCCTGCCTTCTGCACTTCCGCCATGGCATGCAGCGCCAGGGTGGTCTTGCCGCTGGACTCTGCAGTGGCACGGGAGCGGGCTCGACGTGCGTGGGAGGGTTGGGCACTCTGCCGGCGCGGCAGCGCGCGCCAGGGAGCGCCGGGGGGCGCGCAGCAGGCGGGCGTTCAACGGCAAGGCACAAGGGCAGGGAGGCGAGGAGGAACCCACCGGGGCCGTAGATCTCCACCACGCGGCCCTTGGGGTAACCCCCTCCCAGCGCCAAGTCCAGAGTGAGGGCGCCGCTGGGGGTGGTGATGCTGCGGGGGCAAAAGTGGCACGGGGGCAAAGCGCAGGCCGAGTCGGATGGGATGGAGGGCGCCAGAGGCTGGGATGGGAGGCTGGCGGCAACACGACCCCACAGCGCAGCGTGCACCACCTGCTCATCCAGGGTGCCTCCTGGCTCTGCGGAAGCGCGGCAGCAGCAGGAGCAGCGGCAGCAGCAGCGGCAGGAGCGGCAGGGGCGGCAGCAGAGGCGGGAGCAGCGGCGGCGGCGGCGGCGGCGGCGGCGGCGGCGGCGGCGGCGCAACCCCCCCACCCGGTGCCAGCACGCGCACTCACACTTCCCCAAAGCTGTTGCTGCCCAGCTTCATGATGCTGTTCTTCCCGAAGCGGTTGTTAATCTCCTTCATCACCGAATCCACTGCGCGGGCCTGCAGGGGAAGGGGGAGCCGGTGGCAGAGTGGAGGAGGAGCAGCGGCGGCAGCAGCGGCGGGCAAGGAAGGGACGCATGGCTGGCCGGCGCTGGCGGGCACGCTCAGCCATGCCCTGCTGGCTGCGCTGGCCCCTGCGGTTTCCTGCCCTCCGCCTTGTGCAAAATGCAGCAGGTCAAAATGCGGATTCAGTCGCGCCAGCCCGACAGCTCCCCTCGACGCACCTTGGCCTCGGCAGCGCCAGCGCCCTCGGCCGCAGGCGCCTCGGCGCGCGCTGCCCGCGCCGCCGCCGCCGCCGCCACCTTGGTGCTGGCATCGCGGGCGGCTCCATGGGGCACCAGCAGCGAGGAGGAGACGTCTGCAGCACGGCCCAGAATGCGGCCCCGCAGAGAGGCGAGCCGCAGCATACCGCCGCCGCCGCCGCTGCCGCCGCTACCGCCGCTCGGGCGCCCGCCGCTGCGGCGCTGCTGTTGCTGCTGGGTGCGGGCGGAGAAGTTCGGCGCTACGTGCGCGACTGCCAGGGCCATGAGCGCCGCGCGCTGGGGTGCCGGCAAAGGCGCGCTCGAGAGACGATCTCGCGGAGAGCGCTGTGCACGCGCTCACGCACTAGCGATCGACTGCAGGGCTCGTCGATTGGAACCTAGAGAAACAGCAAAGAGCGATAAGAGGAGCAAGCCAGGCTGAAACCCTTACGGCCTTCTTCTGGCTCGTCCATGCGTCTGGGCTGTCGCGTGCCGCTCACTTCTCTTGCATGCACTCTGCGTGAACATCAAGTCGTATTGACACGGCACCGGTCTGGTGCCGTGCCGCCTGCCGACAGAGCTGCGCCTGCGCGCTATTACGCCTCGCAGGCATTCGCCTGCCACTGTGCGCCTCGACCGCGTTGCTCAGGGGTGCGATACAGAGTCAAGAGCGTGACGCGCGGGGAGGTCGGGTGAGGGGTGGCGGCGGCGGCAGGCGGCGCCTGCAGGACGAGTGGCTCATCATTCCTTGGCTGTTGCTCCCGTTTCCTTCTACGCCGTGCCGTGCGCATCTGGCCAGCAGCGGGGCTGCGGCAGCATCGCGGCGGCGGCAGCCTTGCAACCGCAGACGGCATGCGAGCAGCACCTGCAGGCGCAACCTGCTGCCAGCACGAAGCCAGCAGCAGCGGCGGCAGCCACCCCGGCGGCGGCGGCAGTTTGGTGGCGGCGGAGGCCGTGGCGACGGCGCTTCGCATCAGCAGGAGCAGCAGCAGCAGCAGGCGGTGATACAGCCCTGCAGTGGCAGCCCTGCAGGCGATGGGTGAGGGGCACACGCGGCACTGCTGGCTGTTGCTGCCCGATTAGGCAGGCTTGCGGTCCAGCAGCAACCTGCGCCGCCTGCCAAAAGCCAACAAGCATGCGCGGCGGCAGGCGGAGGGGTCACAGCATGCACGCAGTGGCCTGGACCTTCCTGCCTGTGACGAGTTGAAGGGAGAGCCCACTCCGCTCGCCACGGCGGCACATGCATGCATGTCAGAAACGCAGGCATCAGGCGCCCTCTTGGGTTGCTGCACTGTGGGAGCCCGGTAACGGCAGGGCAGCATGCCTGCATTGCAAGTCTGAACTGCGCAATGCATGCCGGCGCGTCCGTCGCATCCGCCCCGAGTCCCCGGCGTTCGCCGCTGAGTGCAGTCGGCAAGGTTGCCGCCTGCTCACTCATTCTTTCGCGCTCGCTCTCTGCTCGCTACCTTGCTCTCTGCCATGCGGCCGCCACCGCTGCTGCCCGCCTCGGGTGGTTCCTGCACCGGCCCTCTGCAGGCGGCATCACCCACCACGGTGTGCTCAATGGCAGGCACGCGGCGTGGTTGCTCGCTGTGCACCACGCGGCGAGTGATCAGCGGCTCACCGGGCTAGAACAAGCCTTGCAGCTCCATCACCGAACCCCTTTCTGGTGAGCGCCCTTTCCCCGCACCGCCAACCGCGCCTTCACGCATTGGGAGCGGCGGGCAGGTAGTCCTGTGCGCCGGCCGCCGCTCGGCGGTCACGCATGCATGTCATGCCCTGCCGTCACTCTCACTGGCGCTGCTGCGCCACCATCCCTCGCCCTCTGAATGCATCTGTCTGGCGCCCTGCTGCAGGCTTGAATTGACCGCTGCCTCCATCATGCAGCATCGCCGGTTTTTGGAGTGCGCGTTCCGGAACCCTCGTCAAGGTGAGCGCTCTATTCGCCTTGTTTCCTCTTGGAGCCCCTTTCTTGCTTGCTACATTTGCCTGTCTGGCCTGCTTGCTTATCCGCCGGCCGTGAAGATACCCAGGGCTCCCTCTACTGACTAAACACGTTGAGGATAAAACCCGCCACGGAATCGATTAAGGCACCACCGAGCCGGCCCGTGCCCTCCACTATGCCTGCTGCATGCCGCCGCCCTGCCCTGATGCTCGCACTCACGCATGCACGCCCCGGCAGCACCGGCTGCCACAGCACCCCTCTCTGAACCCCGCCTAGAGGGCTCCGGCCCGTCTGAAACGCGGGGTATGAAAAGGGAGGCGAGAGCACGGCCTGCCGCCGGGTGCACTGGGGGTGAAAGGGCCGACGCTCCTCATGCGGGCCCGCCCCCGCCACGCCGGGCACCAGCTACACGCTTCTCATCACCACGTCCTTGAATGCCACACAGCACGTGTCCGCGCCCTGTGCCTGCGCTGACTTGCAACCGCCGTTGTCGTGTTTGCCGCTGCAGGTTGTGTGGCCGTCTGCCGCCATTGCTTCTAGCAGCCTTGAAGCCGCCTGCCATTGGGCCCACGTGGTGAGTCATTACTTGCGTCATTCCGCCCCTCCATCTGCACATCTCCTCTGCACGCAACGCACACACACGTACATGCACGCACGCACGCACGCATCTGCCGCTCCGTCTGCCGCCCGCTCTGCCTGCGCCCGTGCATGCATCCACGCCGCATTGGGTCCCTGCGAGGCGTTGCTTGGCGCAGACACCCCATTACGCGCCAGGTGTCGTGGGGGACCTACAGCATGCTCTCTAGCAGGGCCAGACCATAAACCAGCGCTGCGCCGCAACATTAGCCGGCCCGTGCTGACCTGTCTCGCTGGCACATCCACACTCTGCACATCTTCAATCCTCGTCGCCGCCTGGGCTCATCCCTACCCTGCCCTGCATCCCTCCTTTTCCTGGAGGCCCGCTGGCCAGAGAACCAACCAACCATTCCCCTTCTCCCCCCCCTCCTGCCGCCCGTCTGTCTGCCTGCTCAAGGTCTGCTCAGAGCCGACGCCCGCCCGACCACGCTGCGACCTCACCGCCACAACCGCAACGGGGAGCGCGCACCTCGTCTGGTGAGCGCTGTCGCCTGCCTGCCTGCCTGCCGTCCCTCCGCTGCCTGCCTGCTGCCTCGCTTGTGTGCTCGCAGCCCCACGCTTCATGTGCATGGAACGCAGCCCCCCCCCCCCCCTCCTGCTCCCCCCTTACGCACGCTCTCAAACCCCGGGCAGCTCAGCTCGTCAATGCTTTGCATGTCCCTGTCTCGCGTGCCACAGCAGCAGCCTGCTAGAGCGCAGTGTTGCGGCCTGGCCGCCCTCCATCCGGCCCCGCCGTGTCAATCGTCGCTCTTACATCCACCCCGCTGCAGGCGTGCCTCCAAACCGCTGGTGCCATGGCACCACTCCCTACTGGACTGATCCCGGGGGTGAGAGCAGTGCTGTTAGGAACTCATGCACCGAGCCGTTGCACATTCTGCTGCTGCATCTCCCGCCTCCCTGCACATGCATGCATGCCTGCCAGCGTTCTGCCACGGCCGTGGGAGTGCCGCCCAGACACGCTCTGGGTTGGTGCGGTGACCTCGGCTGTCCAAAGATCGCTGAGAGCAAAGCAGTACCGGTCACTTAGGAAGCCGAGGCGGGTGATTGTCCCACTGCCCCTTTGGTGCCGAGTGCTGATGACCACATCCCCTCCCTCCCATCCCCCACATTGTCGTGCGTCACCCTCGCCTCGCCGGTTGCCGAGGTGGCGCTGCTGACAGCCCTCCCGCCATGCTGCCTTGCCGACCATGCCTGACACATTCGTTCTGACACACTCCTTCTCTCGTGCTTGCTGCTCCCAGGGTCCGACGCCTCGTGTGTGAAACCGGCTGCCCCGCCACCATGCTCTGCTCAGGCAAGTGCCGCCGCGTCGCTGCTCCTCCTCTCCTTGCTGCCCTGCCGCCACCCCGCGCTTGCTGCGTCCCATGTGCACCCTGTGCTGCATCCACTCTGCATCCACGCCCTGCATCCTGCCTCGGCTGGCCCATGTGTCGGTAAAGCTCTCGTCGCACTGGTCCTTGGCCATGGTCTGCCCCTCCGCCGGCCCTCTGCCCACTCGCTAGCTAAAGCTCGATGACGACTCTACACCGTTCACATTAGGAAGTGCCGTCTGATCTGAGTGACTGACACAACGGGTCTCCGAGAGCTTGCCTCCTTGTTTGCCCGCCCGGCGTCCCGCCGCCGCGCGCCCCCTCCGCGCCCTGCCCTCGCCCCTCTGCTTGCACATCTCTGTTCTCTTTTTCCGTCGCTGCTGTGCCTGCCTTGCTGCCCTGAGGAAACTGGCCCGCCCGGCCCGCCCGGAGCATTTTTGCCTTCGCGTTTCCGGCGTCTGCTGGACTCTAGGGCTTTCTGAGCAGTCTTAAACAATCTAGCCCCATCCCGCCCTCCTTTCCACGCCTCTCCTCCCTTGCTTGCCCCGCTTGCCGTGAGGATCCCCCAGCCCGCACTGTCCATCCTGCGACAGACCTTCTAGCGCCTGCTAGACTGCCGGGCTTCCTGAGCTTGCTCCTACTGCCTGCTTCGTTGCTGTTTTTGCCTATGCTTGCGTGAGGATTCCTCAGCCCACACTGTCCATCCTGCGACAGACCTTCTGGCTCCCTTGCTAGACTGCCGGGCTTCCTGAGCTTGCTTCCACCGCTTCATTTCCGTCTGTTGTTTCCTTCCCACCCTTGTGCTGCTGCCGCTTGCCGTGAGGATCCCCCAGCCCGCACTGTCCATCCTGCGACAGACCTTCTGGCTTTCTTGCTAGACTGCCGGGCTTCCTGAGCTTGCTTCCGCCGCCTGCTTCGTTCCTGTTTTTGCCTACGCTTGCCATGAGGATCTCCAGCCCACACTGTCCTTCCTGCGACAGACCTTCTGGCTCCCCTGCTAGACTGCCGGGCTTCCTGAGCTTGCTTCCGCCGCCCGCTGCCCCCGTCCCCTGCTCCCCCGTCCCCTTGCCGTCCTCTGCACCTTGCTGCTGCACCCTGCTGCTGCCATGTGCCCTGCTGTGTGTGCTGTGAGGAACCCTGGCCCGCCCGTGGATTCCTGCCACGAACCCTCTGGCTCCCAAATGCTAGACACTGGGCCGCCTGAGCACACATTTTTAACATGTTGCTTCATCACGTCGTGGCTGCTTAGCTGCCTGCCTGCCTGCCTGCTGCTCTGCCGCTGCTGCTGCTGTGAGGACTTCTAAGCCCGCCCGGTGCATTCCTGCTACCGATCGACTAGCCCACACGTGCTAGACCCAAGGGCCTCCTGAGCAGAACCTGTTTGCCTTGCCTTGCCTTGCCCTCGCTCTTGGAGCCCAATAGCTGACCGCAGCCCCTCCACATCCTTCGCCTCGCTGCTGCAGGTCTCCTCAACCGCTGGTGCCGTTCGTGGCTGAGAAACTAATTGCGACTGCCCTTCCCCAGGTCGGTTGGGCATCGCTTCTTGCTGCACACTCGTTGGTTGCTGCTCACTGTGCTGCATCTGCATCGCCCCTCGGCACTCGTTTGCACCCCTGCCGTGACGATAGCTAGCCCCCCCCAGGGTCCCTTCCTGCGACCCGCTGTTCTAGCCTTTGTGCCTGACAGTTCAGGGCTGTCGAGCAGCCACACTTGTCTGCGCTCTTTTCTGCCTGCCGTGACGATAGCTAGCCCCCCCCAGGGTCCCTTCCTGCGACCCGCTGCCAGGCATGTTGTGCCTGACCAGTGCTGGGGCTGTCGAGCAGCTTCCCTTGCTTTGCCCTGTCCGCCTGCATGCATGGGCTGCTCGCTGTGCATGCTGCGCTGATGCCACCCACCCCACCAGGAGCTTTCCTGCCTCCCTTGTTCAGCACTCACGCCTTGCTGACGCCTGGGGCTGCTGAGCAGTCTTGCAATTGCCTAGCTGCTGCCTGCCTGCTAGCAAGCCCTGCTGCCGCCGCTGCCTGCTGCCGCTGCGCTTTGAGAACTGAACTTGGAATGGCGAATGTGCCGGCCGGCCGATGATGGTCTTTTATGTTGGAATTACACTCAGTAAAGAATTTGAACACAAATTCTTGTTGATACTCTGGCTGTTTGCTGAGGCCTGGCCGGCCTGCCCGCGCCTCCGCTCCGCCTGCACCGCCTGCCGTCGCCGCTCGCCGCCGCCGCCGCCGTCGTCGCCTCAACTCGTGCCTCTCCACGCCAAGCCATGCACACCCTCCTGACCTGCCCCATTGCCCGCGTGCTCCTCCCCTGCAGGCTCCAGCCTGCCAAACAGCCATCCATGAACGGTCCGAGGGCGGCACCGCAACTTGCCCTCGCGGGTGAGACCAGGGTGCGCCGCCGCAACTTGCCCTCGCCACACGCGTGGCTGCCGGCCCCTGGCACGCTGCCTTGTACCGGTGTACTCGCCCATTTTGCCCCCTTGGCTGAGCAGTGCACCACCCCAGCATCAAACCTGCCTGCACGCCGCTCCGCAGCCAGTCGCCGTCCTGCTCGCCGCTCGTCATCACTGCACGCATCCCTGCACGCACCCCTGCATGCTGCGCACCACCCGCCCTTTCTTCCCCCTTCGCTAGACTTGCTGGGGCAACGGCCCTTGGCACGCATGGCAAAAGGGGGCCCCATTGAGGCGGAGAGGCTGTCGGCCGTTGAGTCTCGGGCAGAGGGCGGCCCAGGTCGCCCTATGAACGCCCGAGAATTTTGGCTCGGTATATCTCAACACTATGCCACCATCCCACCTTTTCGCTCACCGCGCTCATCCTGTATCCTGCATCACCCCCTGCACCCTGGCATTCCCGTCGACTGCTCGCGCCGCTCACCCGCCCCGCCCCGCTGCCCTTTGCCTGCCTGCCTGCTGCGCACACAGGCACCTGCCGTCCGCTCCACCAGGCTTCAAGCGCTGCCACGACCTCTGGCGCAGCCACACGGTGAGTCGCCACCTCTGGTGCTGCCTCCTTGCTTCCCTTGCTTCCTTTGCTGCTCGCTGCAGCACATGCACCTGCATGGTGCGCATTCATCTGCACTCTTTGCACCGGAGCCGCACAGCGCGCGCCGTGCTGTGCGCACGTGGCGGGGCGTGACGACACTTTCCCCAACTAATCGACGCTGCTGACACCTTAGCTGTATCTTGTTTTACTCAACATGCCAGATCTACCTGATCCCACCACGCGTGCACACAACACACCACAGCACAGCGCTGCTCCCGGCGCCTGCATGCCGCCCTGCACTGTGCTTGCGCCTGTGCCTGGTTCCGGCCTGCCCTTCTCTGCGTGCCTGCTCTGCTCTGCTCGGTTCATGTGCCTGCTGTGCTGCTGCCTGCTGCTGCTATGCCTGCGGTGCCTGCTCTGCCTGAGGCAGCGTGTGAGGAATGATTACACAACTAGATGACGAGACTGAGCGACGACAGTGCCATTCACACTGCGCCGCACCTACTGCTGACACCGAGGCATTTGTATGACCTCCCCGCCTGCCCCGGCCCGCCTGCCCTGCCCTGCCTTGCCCCCTCGTCTGGCCGCCACCGCTTCTGGTCGTCCTGTCCCAGTCACCGCCCTCACCAGCCGCTGCCCTCTTGTCGTTTCCGCGGTGCGCAGGCTGACTTATCGGCAATAATCCAAGGCGGCCCTTTTTTGAGCCCTGCCGGCTTGTCGTGCAGACAGATGCAGCGCTGCTGCCTCTGCTGCTCTGGCTGTGTCGTCTGTTGTCATCCTTGTGTGTAAATCAAGCCACGCAGCTTTTGAACAGGCAGGGGCGACGGGCGCAGCAAGCTGTCCGCTGTGCAGCTCGATTTCCAGACGTGACCTGGAGATCCCACTTTCAGCCGGCATCTTTCGCATTGGCTTTAGTTTTACAAGCATCGCTACTGCCAATTCTGGGTGGCAGGGCACAAGCACTTGGGGGCAGGGCAACAACGCGTCTCAGCAAAAGCAGAGCTGGAGTGGTGTGCTCTGCTTGCGAGCGGCAGGGGGGTGGGGCTTGATGCACGCAGCAGAGGGCTCGTGAAGTGCGAGCGAGGGAGCAGCTCGCGGGTAGTCTTGGACAGTTACCGAGGGCTCGCAACGAGCGACAATAGGAGGGGGGGCGGGGGTCACTAGAGGCTGTACATGGCAGGGCATGGAGGGGTGTGGGATCCATCATGGCAGGGAAGGGAATCGGCCGGGGCCTCCATGGAGAGACCTGACCAGGCTGTTGTGTTTGCTTGCTGAGTTTCGATTTAGGCTGGGTGGGTGTGGGGGGGGGCGGTGCGGGGGGGCCGGGCCGGCGGGCGGGCGGGGGGCAGGCGCCACCCAGGGGTGCGCTCCCCGTGAGCAGCAGCCCGTGCTGCGGACCCGCCCTCCCTCTTCGTGTGCTTCCCGCAGTGGCAGCGCGCAGCGGCGGGAGAAGCCCACGCCGGCGACCCTGCGAGCGCTCGCTGAAGGCTTCACACGGCGGTGGCGGTGCGGTCGGCGGTGGCGGCGGCGGTGTGGGTGACGGGCACGGTGACGGGCACGGCGGCGGTGGTGGTGGTGGTGGTGTTGGCACCGTACCCAGACTCTGCAGGCAGGCAGGGTGGGTGGGAGCAAGAGGCAGGGCGGCTCGCGAGCGGGAGGGTGGGTGGGAGGAAGGGGAAAAGGGAGGCAGGGCCGGTGGGTGGGAGGATCCTACGGAACGAGTATGGGTGGGCATGAGACCCCACCCTCCCACCCACAGCTGTTTCATTCAGGACGCACAGGCCGGCGGGAATCAGGCGCTCGCCTTGGTAGGGGCAACCTCGGTAGGAGCCCTGTGGCTTGCCTTGCCACAGACCCTGCCAGCCACCCCCTGCACCGTCGGCTCAGCTCACCGCCCACCCATCCACCCACCGCGGTAGGAGCCCTGTGGCTCGTTGCTGCCACAGGCCCTGCCAGCCACCCCCCGCGCCTCCACCTCGTTTCCTGCACGCTTCCCTTTCCCAAAAGGGCCAGTCAAAGGCAAGCAAAGGCAGCGCTCACCGTGGTAGGAGCCCTGTGGCTCGTGGTGCCACAGGTCCTGCCAGCCGACGACCAGGATCAGGAACAGGTCGGAGACGGCGGCGACGATGGCGCCGGCGGTCTGCAGCACCGAGAGGTGCAGCGGTGGGGGGGAGGGGCTCAGCGGACGGCGTCAATGTTTGCGGCCAAGCAGCAGCCAACCCGGGAGCACGGTGGGCACAGCGGCGACCATGCCGCCGGCAAGGCTGTAGCGAGCAAGAGGAGGCGGGGAGGGTGTCGAGGAATGCGCGAGGTCAAACAGTGGGCGCGCAGTGGGCAGCGCCAGGCTCCTCTGCAGCCTACGCGCCATGCTGCCCCCCCCCCCCCCCCCCGACCGAGCGCTGGCTGGCAGCCACCGTTCAGACTCACGGTGACGCGGGTACGAGTGGCCATCTTGCCTGCGCATGTGGGACGCAGGCCGGGTGCAAGCGGGTAATGCAGGCTGCCGAAAACGTGGTTACGCTGCAGCGGCAACTGCCGGCAACGGCGCTGCCACCTGTCTCACCCACCCACCCACCCACCCACCCAACCCACCAGAGAGACCGTTGATGTAATTAAACATGATGTAGGTGTTGGCTGCAACGTAGGAGCGACGGAAGCAGTGGCTCAGCGCGTGGCGAGTGGGACCCCAAGGATTGAGATCCAGCTTGCTGGGACGGAGGACCGCGTCGACCGCCTGGCAACGCGGGACGCGGGCGCTGCGCACAACCACGCTGCCATTCAGCAGGTCCAGCGGTGTGCAGGCAAAGCAGGAGCACCCACCCACCCACCCGTGTCCATGAGCAGCACGGCGGCCACCGCCAGCATGCCAATCAGAGCGGGCCTGGTTGCAGGAATGGGACGGGAGCGATCGGGTTGCAGGCAACGGGTGTACAGGCAGCAGGCGGGAGGGCAGCCACTGCCAGCTTCCGCTTCCGTCGCATCCCTCGCTCCCTGCCGCCCTCTGTCAGCTAGCAAACGCACCCACCCTCCTGCCAGCTGCCTCACACCTCGGGCACCCGGCCCTGGGGGTGGCGTCCGTGACCAGGCATGCCAGCACTGCCTCGCCCCCGTCGCCTGCTTGCACCAAGGGGGCCCTCCTACTCCACAAGCACCCGTCCGCCCGCCCGCCCGCCCGCCCGCGCGCCCACCCGCCCACCCACCCACCCACCCACCTGGTCTTGTGGATGACCCCCGTGACCAGGTAGGCCAGCACCAGGAACCACACGAAGAAGTGAAGGAAGGTGATCCACCTGCGGCGGGGGGGGAGGGAGGGGGCAGGCAGGCGCGCTCGGTGAGGGGGGCAGGCAGGCGCGCTCGGTCCCTTGCAGGCGAGGGGCCGCTGGAGACAGGCGGGCACGCCACCCCGCGCGTGCCTGCTGGCGCGCCGCCCCGTGCAGCGCGCGTGCGTGCGTGCGGGGCGCCCTGGGGGGCGCGCGCCGCGCTGCCCGCTGCCCGCTGCCCCCCCCCCACCCACCACGTGTATTGGAAGAGGTTGTCGCAGGCGCTGCAGCGGGAGGAAGGGCAGGCAGGCCAGGGGGGGCATGGGGGAGCTCAGCACAAGATGCGGCTGGAGAGCGGCGGTACAACTGGCGGCGCCGCAGCCAGGTGGCCGCGAGGGCCGGTGGTCCAGAAGCGCTCCCCCTCCCGTACCCTCCTCCTCCCTGCTGTCGCCGGCCCGCAGGTCCGCAGAGGGAGCCAGCGCAACCGCCCCTGAGCCAGCGCAACCGCCCCTGCCTGCCTCCCCCGACCCTCCCCTCTCTTACACGGGGGCGAGGTATCCGGGAGAGCCGGTGGGGTAGAGGGTGGTCACCGCGCCGCTGCCGCACTCCTGTGGCAGGGGGGGTTTATCGAGGGGTTCATTGGTAGCAACACACAGCTGCTGTGTTGGTGAGGAGACTGGGATGGGGTGCGACACGGGGCATGGGGTGCGACACGGGGGCGGGGGGCGGGGGGTGGGGGGGTGGGGGGGGGCCTGCCAGGGAGAGCAGCGGACCCTTGGGAAGGTGCCCGGGCCACGTTTCCTGCCGGCGATGCCCCCTGCGCACGCCGCCCTCCCTGCTTGCGCGCGGGCGGCACCGTGTCGATCCCACCCCTCAACTTCCCAAGCAGAAGCCGCCCTCCAGAAGGTCCGGGATTGCTGCCCACGTCAGCCGCTCTTCCCTGCTCACGACGTCATCCCCCCCCCCCCCGGGACCCGGCCCCCCAACACGCGCTCACGTTCTGCATGGACGCCACGCCGCCCAGCAGGATGCCGAAGCCCGCGGTCTGCAGCAGCCAGCCCAGCCAGATGAGGCTCTTGTGAGTCTTGGTCGGCTCGCCGCGCTCCCCGCCGCTGCGGAAGCCCCCGGCGGCGCGCTCGCCGCCGCCGTCGCCGCTCTTTTTCTTGCCGAACATCGCGATTTTCGGCGCTTGGTGGGTGCGCGGGAGGCCTGCGCGGGGCTGGGGGGCGGGAAAGAGGCCCGCTGGGTGGCGCCCTGTGGTGCCTCCAAGGCGGCGGAAGCAGCGGAAGGCGTCAGGCCAGGCGCTTTACGGCCAGCAGCGCGTTCACGCACCTTGGTGCGGGAAATGCAGGCGGAGGGAATGGTCGGATGGCAGGGGCGGGGCCAGAAGAGCGTGCAAATGCGGCGCTGACGGTGCGCAAGCGTGCGCGGCAGGTGGTTGACCAGGCGCTGCACACTCGACATGGCTCGTGCTCAACCTGTCCTGGGTAAAGCCCCTGGCAGGCCCACATGCATGCTTTTGCGTAACACCTCGGCCTGCCTGTGTTTCCTCAGTCTACAGCCACACAGCAAAGACAGGTCGGGCCGGGTCGCACGCAGAGCAGTGCTGCCGGCCGCCCGGTTGCTGGCAGGCTGGGGAGAGGCAACAGGCTGGGCAACAAACGCCACAGGGACACAACAGGGGACGCAGGTAAATAGAATTGAAGAAGAGCATCAAAACTGTCTCACAAACAGCTCTTGTCAGGGCGGCGCTCCGGTGCCGCTGCCTGCGGCGGCGGTACCGCTCGAGCTTTCCGCCACAGCTGCGGCCTCCACACGCCAGCGCTTGCAGTCGGGGCGGTGCGTGCGCCAGTGTGCTTTGCTGCACTCGACGCTGCAGTAGCGCACGGCGCCCGCAGCCGCCGCAGCGCTTCAGGTGGGTGGTGGTGCTGCAGCCTTCGGCGGCGCAGACTCTTAATGCGCGGGCTGCTGGCTGAGAGGCATGCGAGTCGAGCAAATCGAGCGCCTTGCATGCCATTTTTTGCTAGCATGCGTGGCCGCTGTTCGCATGCTGCTGCAGTGCCACACAGCCGCCTGCAGCCTCGATGGCCGCTGCTGCACTGCTGCCGCTGGCTTCTACAAGGCGGCAGAGGGCCTCCGGTGCCCAGGCCCATGCCCCATTGGCGCCGCTGGTGCGCAGCAGGCACTCAAAGCGGGGGATGCAGCCGGCGGCAACGACCTCATCTGCGCTGCCTGGGCTGTTTCGCAAAATATAAGCCAGCGCTGCTGCCACCTGTTCGAGCACGTCTGCGTTACCGCTGCTGTGCAGCAGGCGCACCAGCGCTGGCAGCGCGCCCTCCCTGACGACGGCGGCAGTCCGCGCTTCATTTCTTTGTCAAGCTTGCCAGGGTTGATGCAGAGGCTGCCTGCGTGGACATGCTGCTGCTGCCCAGGCGCAGCACCAAGGGTGCAGCCCCGCCGCACGCAACGATTTCTGCAGCCCTGCTGTCACTGCTGCTGGCACTTATGTGCAGCACAAATGCCGCAGCTTCGTGCACTCTGTCGCTGCTGCTGTCGCGCAGCAGCTGCAGCAGGCGAGGAACGCAGCTGGCAGCCCCCACAGCTGCCGAGTTGGTGGCGTTCTCTGTTGTCAACCAGGCGAGGGCCAAGGCTGCGCGCGCCAGGAGCCCATCGTCGCTGCTGGCATGCAGCAGGCGCGCCAGCGGTGGAATGGCGCCGGCTGCCGCCAGCGCTGCCTGCCCTGCTGCGTTCTCGTGTGCCAGCATTCCAACCGCCCAGCTTGCTGCCTTTTTCACTCGTGCGTCGCGGCTGTGCAGCAGCTGCACCAGGGCGGGGGCGCCGCCGGCAGCCAGGCAGGCAGCCTGGGCGGAAGGGCTGTTGAGGAGGGCTGCCAGCTCGAAAGCTGCGCCAGCTTGCGCCCTGGCGCTGCGGCTGCGCAGATGCCGCACGAGGGTAGGAACCTGGGATGCGGCTGCTGCTGACATGGCTGGGACAGTTGAGCCACTGCAGGGCAGGGGGAGGTGGGCAGCGTGTGGGCGCGGCTGGTGGCGGACAGGCGGGGGCAGCAGCGGCGGCAGTGCTCGCCTATGGCGCTCCTCAGCCGCATCAGCGCCCTACCTGGAGCGTCTGCAGGGCCTGAGCGCCGATCCAGATCCAGGCAGGGCTGGGGTGGGGTCGGGGTTGGGGTAGGAGCTGTGGGCTGAGCCAACGGTGAGTAGGGGCTGGGAAAACGAGCAGGCTCCGAGGCACCAGTGGCCGGGATCTCTGAGGCATACTGCCTGGCAGGGAGCGTCTAGACATGACCAGAATGGCGTGGGAATCGCTGGGGGTGCAGGCGTGAGTCGACCCCAGCTGTCATGATCACACGGTTCTGGTCCTTTCAAGAGCCCATTGCTCGCTTTGAAACCGCTACACAGGCCTGTCCCAAAGCTGTGGGGCAACCAGGCAGCCCCCTCTCCCGCAGCCTCCCAACTAGCTAAGGTGAGCGTAGAGGTGGTTCAGCTCGACAGAGATGCGCGCTGGCCATCACCCAAGGATGCGCCAGGTGCTGTTCGATGCTGTCCGCCGCCGCCGCTGCCGCCGCCGTCCCTCCGCCCCCACAGCGCTCGACAGCGCTCCTCCCCACATGCCCGCACTTCCCCGCTACCAGCAGCGGTGCAGTCATGGCGTTCTGGCAGCTGCTGCAGCAGGCTGAAGACCCTGTGCAGCTGCTGCACAACGCCGTCAGGGCCGGAGACGTGGGGGCACTGGAGGCGTGCCTGGCGACAGGGCGAGACGACGTCGATGCGCCCGGTGGGTCTGCCGCTATCTGTGTGTCTATCATGCATTTGATGCCCATGTTTGGATTCTTTGGAGAGTTGCGAAGGATACTAAGGATGCATGGTTATGTGCCACGGTTGGGAGGTAGGGGCGGGCATGGCACGGGCGGGCTTGGCAGGGGAGGCATGGACAGAGCACTCTCGCCGAGCACCTAGTGTCACGAGGCAAGCAAGCGCATCTGTTTGCCATTGGATAGTCAGCAGCATAGCTGCATGCTCTCATTCTGACTCTGCCCACCTATCAGGCACCGAGGGGTGGCCGCCGGTGGCGCACGCGGCTTGGGCGGGGCACAGCGGCTGCGTGGAGGCGCTGCTCAAAGCAGGCGCAAACCCCAACGCGGCCCCACGGCTCACCCGCTCGACGCCGCTGCACTATGCGGCGCACTCGGACAGCGCGGCGTGCACAAAGACGCTGCTTGCTGGTGGGGCCAACCCTCGCGCAGTCACTCGAACACACGGCTGGGGGGAGCCAGGCAAAGAGGCACCCCTGCACTGGGCAGCGATGCGCGGCTCAGCAGAGGTGGTGCAGCTGCTGCTGGAGGCAGCCCCAGAGACAGCTGAGTGGAAGGACGGAAACGAGAGGACGCCTCTGATGGTGGCCATGCTGGGCGGGCATGTCGCCGCTGCCCGCTGCCTGGTGGAGGCCTCCTGGCAGCCTACGGGCGAGCTGCTGATGCTGCTGGCCTCCTACAGCCCCGCCTCCCAGCCCCTCTACGCCTCTTTAGTAGCACGCCAGACGTTGACCGCTGCGCAGTGGGACTGCGTCCCCACCCCCTGCGCCGGCCTCGGAGGCCGCCCTGCCCGCCGTGCTGCAGCGCTCGACCGACGAGGCGGCCTTGCTGGCACGCCGCCTGACGCCTGCTGACAAGCAGCGCATGTGGGCGTTTGCCCTGTGCCTGGCGCGCGCGCAGTGCCGCCTACCCCCGCAGCCCACCACCATGGTCGAGCGCCTGCTGACGCTCTGTGTGGACGACCTCTCTGGCGCCGGCAGCCTGCCCACCCTGCCCACCCCCATCACCTGGCGCCTGTTGGCGCTCTGCCTGGCGGACTGAACAAGTCGTCTCCCGTGCCGCCATGTATTCTCCCACTGTGCCCCCACCAAACGCTCGCCCCAGCCAACTGCTGCCCTACCACGCCATCGCATAGCCATCGCCGTTCGCCATTGTCTGCCAACTGCCACTGCACTGTCCTGCTCCCTAGGTCTCTGTCTAGTTGCAAACCCACAAGGCAGGTGGCTGGGCAGGAAGCATACCAAGGCACAGAGCAAACATCATGCAGCAGGCGCCGTTTGAAATCAGGCACAGATCCCAATGCAGGTTTCTGGCGGGAGAGATACCGTTGCATTGTGCAGCCAACAGAAACGATGCACGGCGTGTGTCACAATCCTGCGGCTGGGGGCGTGCCCGGCAGCCCGGTGGCCGCCCGCCAATGCTGGGTCAGCCCGCAGTGTGCCAGCAGCGCCGCCAGCGCCGGCACTCCCAGCTCTTCCTCAAGAAACGTGCCGCCAAACAGGGCAGCATCCCCAGCAGGCATCGCGGTGCCGCCCACCGCCTGCCGCCCACCGCCGGCGCCGGCGCCGGCGCCGCTGCAGCTGCCGTCATGCGGCGGAGGGGTGCCCCCTTGCTGCCGATGCTGCACTGCTATCTCGGCCATCATGCGCTCGCGGCAGGGCCTGGGTGCATGGTGGGGAAGGGAGACGAGGGGTCGTACAGGGGTAGGTAGGACCTGGTGCAAGGCCGTGTGCCTGCCTCCTGGTGGCAGGCATCCTGGTGGCAGGCACACCATGGCCCGCCTTCCCGGTGGCCACAATGTCAGGACAACACTGCAATTTACAGCATGACGCCCTGCACCCATTGCCTCCGCCTGGCCGGCCCGCCCGCCCTTGAGCATCCACCTGCCCTTGCTGTCGACGTCCACGTTGCGCGTGCGCAGGCGGAACACAAACTCCTTGACAGCTGGTGCAGGGCCCTCCAGCAGGATGAGGATGATGGGTGGCGAGGCGCTGCTGCTGCTGCCACCTTTACTGCCGCTTCTGCCGTCGCTGCTGCTGCTGCTGCTGCGGCGGCGGCGGCGGCGGCCGCCGCAGAAGAGCAGGCGGCCCCCCAGGCCCAGATCCCGAGCCCAGCCCTTGAGGGTGCGCGAGTAGGCGGCGCCTGCATGCATATGGTCGAGGCGCAGCACCGCCAGCTGCTGCTGCTGCTGCGCCGCTGCTGCCGCGGCAGGCGGCGCCGCGGCGGCTGCCTGCCGCTCGGCTGCTGCTGCTGCTGCTGCCTCGGCGGCTGCTGAAACTTCCTCTAGCAGCGCTTCGACTAGTCGGTACACGCACTCGTGTCCGCCGCCCTGCGGTGCTGCCGCTGCCGCTTCGTGCGCCACCGCCTGCAGGCGTGCCAGCGCGGCTGCCTCACCGGCGCGCCCCAGCGCGCTGCACGTCACAGCCTCCACCCCGGCGGCTGCACGCTCCGGGTAGCCTGGCGGGAGCACCAGGTGCAGCTGGGCTGTGCTTGCGTCGGCAGCAGCGGAGCGGTCGGTGCTGCCCGGCGCGACTGCCAGCGTCAGCCGCACCTCGCGGCCCTCAAGGTGCGGTTGCGAGGCCGCCTCAAACACACCCTCCTGAACCGCCTCCAGGAGCTCTATCGGTTCGACATCCTGCACAAGTGTCGCGGTAAACAGAGAATGATGCAACAGCGTGCAGGTGGTTGGTGCCAAGGGTGCGCCCCTCGCCTGTCGCAGCTCGCCGCCGTTGCTGCCGTTGCCGCTGCCTGCCCACATTGCGCAGCGCGCGTCGCCCTGCCAATTGCCCTGTGTGGAGTACGCCCTCACCTGAAAAGCGATGTGCGGCCCGAAACAGGCTGCAACCGCCACCAGCTCGTCGCCCACTCTCTGCAGCAGCTCGCAGCAAGACCTACGATGTCTTTAATGAGATGCACACTGTGATCAAATAATCAATGAGGCGAAGCAGAGACCCAGGTGCTGTGTTACAGGGAGGAAAGGCGAGTCTGCATCAGGCGAGCGCGAGCACCGCCAGGCGAAATCAGCGGGATAAGGTTGTCAAGAGGGCGCGAGGCGGGGGGAGGGACGGCGGGGGGGACAGGAAACCGGGAAGGGGCAACGCCGCCGCAAGGCGGCGCGCCAGCGGGGAAGGGGCAGGGCAACGCAGGCGGGAGGCGCGCGGAGAGGGGCAGGGGGGCTTGGGAAGCAGATCAGGGGGCCGAGGGGCCGGGACTCAGAGGGGAGGGGGGAGGGGGGGTGGGGGGAGGGCATGGGAGGGCAGGGCAGCGGTGGGGAGATGGGCTGACGGGCTGCCGGATGCGCGGCGGCGCTGCTGCCAACCGGGGGGGGGGGCGCGTGCGTTCCGGCGCACTGGTTGGCTGGCCAGGACGGAGGCTGCTGGGCACGCAGCGGCGGGCGCGCGCCGTTTCAGGCGCAGCCGCTCACTTGGCGGCGGCGGCGGCGAAGCAGAGACGAGAGAGAGAGCGCCTGCCACCGCCGCCGCAGCACTCTCAGCACGACCGGCGCTCTGTTTGGCCTGTAACGCGCTCGTTAATTGATCGGAAACGTGCAAGCCAGTCAGCACGCGTCGCAGCTCGCCCAGCGACTCTACCCGGCTCACCTCGCTCCGCAGGGCCCCTGCGTCCCGCTCGTCCGCCTTGGGCGCTCCCGCCACCGGGATATCTACTTTAGAGCACCGGCGGCGAAGGGTCGGCACAAAATGGCTCTCCGTCAGGGCGCGGACAAGGTCGTGGCGCGGCTGGCGCCCCTGGGCTCGCGCCTGTTTGCCTCGCCGGCTGAGGTGAGCCTCTGAGAGCGTGCGGGAGCGCAGCAACCTGCCCTGCCCCTGATCGGCGACGCAGTGCCGCCGCCGCCGCCGCCGCCCGACTGGGGGGGGGGGGCTGCTCGGTATTCACGCTGTGTTCTCTTCCACACTGCAGATCCAGATTGTGAGCGGCCTGCCGCCGCTGCAGCAGGGACGCAAGGTGACCATCTACTCACCCGCGCGCACCGCCGGCCAGCAGGGCGTTTCGCAGACGGCGGCGGGTGCGTGGGGGCCGTGTCACGAGGGTTCCGTGCTACCTCTGCCCGACTGCACTCGGCGCAGCAGAGGGCAAACGGGTCGCTGCACCGCCGCCGGCGCTGGACATCAGGGCGCCGGTGCTGGGCTGGTCGGCGCCACGCGCCCGCTGCTGT
This sequence comes from Micractinium conductrix, assembly GCA_002245815.2. Lineage (NCBI taxonomy): Eukaryota > Viridiplantae > Chlorophyta > Trebouxiophyceae > Chlorellales > Chlorellaceae > Micractinium > Micractinium conductrix. Next base: position 1,384,794 of record LHPF02000008.1, read on the forward strand.
GCGTTTGCCGCTGGTTGCTGCTGGCATCTGCCGCCCGCCGGCGCGCCGCCTGCTGCAACACCTCCCCCCTGCCTCCCTCTGCCCCCCCGGCGCGCACCCCCAGGCGGCGGCCCCGCCTGGAAGATCCAGCACGAGAACAAGGGCAAGTGGATCAACCCGCTCATGGGGTGGACCTCCACCGCCGACCCCCTGGAGAACGTGGGCCGCCAGCTGTACTTCTCCAGCAAGGAGGAGGCCGTCACGTATGCAGGTGGGCGCTGCAGCGGCTCCCTGGCAGTGCGACGCTGCAGCTGCGGCGCACAACACCTGGCCGACCTCCCTTGTGTGTTCCTGTTTTCTGCTGCAGAGAAGAACGGATGGGAGTATGAAATCGAGGAGTACCACAATGCCAACAAGGCCCGCCCCAAGCGCTACATCGGCTACGGAGACAAGTGAGCGGGCCCTGCTGCTGCTGGTGGTGCTGCCGGGCTGCGCCTGCTGCTGCACTCTGGCTGCTGCTGCGGTGCGCCGCTGCCGCCGCCGCCGCCGTGGCTGCAACCACTGCTCCTGCCACAGCACGTGCTTTGCTGAAGGTGACGGTTTTGTGCCCTGATCTGCGCCTTTGCCCCGCGGCTCCCATCCCACCTCCCCTGCAGCTTCTCCGTCAAGCGCAAGGGCCTTCCCACGGGTGGTCTGCGCAGCGAGCAGCAGGGAGGACGCAAGTGAAAGCCCAGCCGCCGCACGCACATGCGCACACACACTGCGACCGTGCCCCTTGCTTCCGCTGCCGCGCCGGCGGCGCGCTGCCGGCGGGGCGTGCGCCTGAGGCCGCCCGCCGCGCCTGCGCGCCCTGCGCTTTGCCCTCGCTGTCTCTCCTCGTCTCAGCTGTTTCCTGCCCCTCTCGACGAGGATCTCTGTAACACTTGTACCACGCTCGCTGCTCAGGGAAAGGCATGCTTGAGAGGGAGCGAAGCTGGGAGAGGAGAGGCTGCTAATACTGCTGCTGGCTGTCGGTCCTGCTGCTGCCGCTGCTCACCCCGCTGTGTTCGCATGCTGCTGCTCCTAAGCTGCGCTGCTCGTGATGACGCCACCTACTGCTGCTGCTGGCGCTGTTGCCACCGCTACCTACCGCTGCTCCTGCTGCTGGCGCCGCCGCCGCCGTGACTCATTGTTACTGCTGCTGCTGGCGCTGCTGCTGCACCGCCGCGCCGATGGCGTTGAGCATCTGGGAGACGGCCACCACGCGGGCGGTGATGCGCTCCGCATCTGCAGGCGCCAGCCGCCGCCCAAACTTGGATTGAAACTTGTCTGCAGCGCAGGCGAGGGCGGGCGGGCGGCTGGGTGGGTGGCGGCTTCAAGGGGCACGCTGCCAGCGGGGGGGCACGGCCTGCAGTGCCAACATGCCCAGCCGTCGAGCCCATTCCAACAACATCCAGCCAACTGGACCCCTCCCTCCCTGCCTCTGCCACCCACCCGGGTGCCAGCGAATGAGCTCGGTGCGAAGCCGCCTGCGCTGCTCTTCTGGGCCGTCGGCGCCTGCAGAGGGGGGGGCGGAGGGGGCCGCACAGCGCACGTCGGGCCGGGAGGCAGCGGGCCGGCTGGGGGCGCGGGGGCGTTCCCCGCTGTGCCCCTCGTGCAGGCCAGCGCCGCGGCAGGCGGCGTCGCGGCGCCCCACCGTAGAGCAACACCCGCTGCAGCTCCTCCTGAGGGGCGTTCTCTGCCGGCAGTATCCAGGGCACGTCTGCGTAGGCAATGACTGCCTCTGCACGACGGGAAGAACTGAGGGCAACTAGGGGGCTAGTGAGGGGGCTGCGAGAGGGGCAGGGGCAAGGGTCGGAATGCACGGGCATGCCACAAGCATCCCTCCCCCGGCATCCCAGCACCAGCGCCGCCTCACACCCCCACGCGACGCGCTCTGGCTCCACCCCGCGCACCCCGCCGCCGCCCGCCCGCCCGCCCACCCACCAGGGTGCTTGCTGGCGAAGAACTGCCAGCGGGCCTCGTAGCTGGCCCGCTTGGTGCCCGCCTGCCCCGCCGCCACCGCCTCGCGCCACGCCCCGTCCTGCGCCTTCTGATCCTCCAGGATGCGGGTGCTGGCGGCCTCTGCGGCGGCGGTGTACGCCGCGCGCCGCACCTCCTCCTTGCGCCGCGCCGCGCTGAAGGTCGCGCGTTGCTGCTGCTGCTTGGCTCGGCGGTGGGCCTGGGAGCAAGGTGGTTAGGGTGGGTGGGGCAGGTGGTTAGGAGCGCAGGCGGTGGTGCACTGGTGTGGGCTGGTGCGTGCAAGGCGCGAAGGGGGAGCGGTGCGCGCTTGGCAACGCGTATGGGGCACACCAGGAGGCACGCGCCAGGGGGGGGGGGCCGCCAGGGATACAGTGTGCACCCCGCACCTGCATCTCCTCCCAAATGCGCTGAGCGTACTCCTCTGCAGTCTCGTACTGGTCGGCGTGCCAGTCGCCGCCCCCGTAGCTGGCGGTTCGAAAGAGGGGCACAAGGGGGGGGGCGGGGGGGGGGGGGGGGGGGGGGGGCGGGCGCTGTTCAGAGCAAACGTGGCAGTGCAGGCCGAGCCTGGCAGCGCAGACGCGCGCAGACCGGGCGTGCGCGCAGCGCAGCTGGGACGCAGGGGGGGGCGCCGCTGCGTGCACGGCAGCGCCAGCGCTGGCGGCGGCGGCAGGCAGCGGCTCCGGCGCAGGCGGCGGGCGGGCAACTCACGCGCCCCAGCCGTCCTCCTGCTCGCCCCCTCTGAGCTCGTCTGCCAAACGCTGCTGCACCACAGGGAGAGGACGACGTAGGGAGGGCACATGCCAGCGTGACTTGCACCGGCAGTTGGGGGGATACCTGGGCACACGCCGGGCTGGTCAGCCGCACGGCGTCAGAGCGTGTGCTGGCCAGTGCGGCTGCCCCGCCGCCCGCCGACCCCCCTCGCCGCCCCCCCCCTCCACCTGCCAGTCCCAGCCGCCGCCGCCGCGCTGTGGAGAGGGGGGGTAGCCGCGCCCCCACTCGCCCTGCTGCTGCCACTCGTCGACCTCCTCTTGTGCACCTCGCTGGAATGACTGCGGAGGGGCAGCAGGGGCGGTCGGCGCCGGCGGGGGGGAGGGGTGGGAGCCGGGCGGGCGCACGAAACTAGGTGCGCTGCAGCCAGCGCGCGGCAGCGCCCGCCCACCCGCTCCGCCTGCGCAACTGCTTGCGCACCCCGTCTTGAAATGCAGCGGCACCCCCTTGAGAGGAGCTTCCCGCCCACCTGCACATCCTGGCGGTCCATCGCCGCACGCGCCAGCTGCTGTATGCTCTCGCCGCGGGCGTTGACCGCCTCTATTTCCGGAGGGTGGTCTGCAGGCACAGCACAGGGGCGGCAGGTGGTCACATTGCAGCAGGTTGTCACATTGTAGCAGGTGGTCACGTGTTAGCAGGTTGTCACGTGTCGGCAGGTTGTTGACGTTACACCAGTCCGCCTGCAGAAGAGTGCAGTCCCCCAGCCCATGCGGCGCTCAGGGACCCGCCCAGCGCGACGCACCTGCTTGCAGCATGGCGGACAGCAGGTCCAGGTGCCCCTGCCGCGCCGCCAGGTGCGCCGGCGTGTCGCCCCGGCAGTCCCCCAGGCCGGCGTCGCCGCCCCGCCGCAGCAGCAGCTTGGCCAACGGCAGGTGGCCGTGCCGGCAGGCCTGCGCAGGAGACAGGCGGCATAACTGACGGAGGGGGGGGGGAGGGGCCGACGCACGGGCTCTGGTGTGTGGCAGATGTGGCCAAGTGGGCTGCGACTGTGGCACTGGGCTGCGACTCCACTACCTGCGGGTTTGAATCCCGTCGTTCGCCAATACATACATATGGCTGGAGGCATACTGGCTGGAGGCACTCGGTGCGCACGGAGCACTCTGTGAGCACTTCGTGCCGCCGGCCGCGCCAGCCACGCTCACGTTGCCTCAGCTCACCTCGTGGAGGGCGGTGGTCCCCTGTGCGTCTGCATACGCCACGTCCGCACCCTGACGCAGCAGCTGGCGGGACTCCTCCTTGTCCCCAAGGGCCGCCGCCAGCAGCAGGCGGCGCGGCGAGGGCGGCGGCGCGCCATTGACGCCGCCGCCGCTGCTGTCGCTGCTGCGGCTGCGGCTGCGCCGCCGCCGCTTCTTCTTCTGCTTCTTGTGACGCTCCTTGTCTCTATGCCGCTCCTTCTTGTGCCGCTTGCGCTTCTCCCCAGTGCCCATGGCGTGGCAAGTGCAAGTGCAGGCGGTTCGCCAGCCGGCGGCAGCAGGCGGCGGCAGGCGGCCGCAGGTGTGCCCGCCTATCAAGGCCGCCGGCAGCCGCCGCGCCGTGCTGCCTGAACTTCAGGCAACTTCCAAGCCGAGCCAGGCCGTGCAAAGGCGCCTGAGAAGCGTCAGGCCAGGCGTGGGCAATCACCGGCGCTCATTGGGAGCATCCCTGGACTGCCTCGCAGCAGGACGTAGTTTATACGATGTAAGGATGCGTGTGACCAGCACGAGCGCAATGTCGAAACCAGAGCTTCCCTGCTGTCGGCTGACCAATTCTTGCTGAGCAACAAGTCCGCATACCATCAGGCGTCAGCAGATCACTTGGCAGCAAAGCCAGCTCACCTCCCGACGCACCCCAGGTCGTCTCCTCACCCAGCCCTCTGAGGCTCTTTCTGGCCACCATTTCCGCTCTTCGGAGCCTCAAGTAACGTGGCTCGGGCGCGAACGAAACCCGACGACAGCCTCTCAGAGATCTAGCCCGTCTCTCTCCGTCGCCGCCGCTCTGCCTGGCTCCCATGCACCACCACTCTAGCCGCTCCACCGCGGGCGTGCTGCCTGGCGCCCCCGCCATCCGTAGCCCAGAGGCACACACCGACTGTCGCACGCCACTGAAAGAGCTGCTCGACCACTACAAAGCAGCGGGTGGGTGGTGGGGGGGGGGGCGGGTGCTGCTCATGCAGGACTGGTATTGCAGGTGCTGGCTGGCTGCGGGGGCCCAGCGGACGCCTGGCACAGCCCACGACTCCTTCCCTGTTGCTGCCAACCCTCCATGCACAGCCCACTACGCTGTCGAGAAGGTTGCGGGGGCGCCCGCCTCAGAGCCCCTGCAGTTCGCCTGCAGGTGCGCTCCGGCTGCCCTGCTGCGCTAGCGCTGGCTGCGCTGCACTGCCTCCGCCCCTTGCCTGCAGCCCTCTCGGGTGTTAGCACCTGATCAACCACCTTCCACCCTCACACGCAGCCTGTCAATTCCAGACGTAAAGAAGCCGGGCAGCGACGAGGTGCTGCTGCCGGCGTGCAGCTTCAGCGCGCTGGGCCGCGGCAAAGCGGACGCGGAGGAGCGCTGCGCACGCCAGGTCAGCACACGGCGTGGTGGAGATCGGTTTATGTCAGTGAATGCGCCTGCCGGCCTCCCCCTTGATCAGTGATGTGCAGCACACGCGAGCGCCGCTGCAAGGCCAAACCCTGCGCACGCCGGGGGGTGCTCAGTGGTGATGAGCATTGCGTCAGACGCACTCGGCTCCCCGCCGCCTGCGAGCGCCTGCCCCGCGGCCCACCACCCCGCCCCTCCTCGCTCACCCTGCCCCGCAGGCGCTGGCGCACATTGCGAAAGCCGCGCCGGCGCTGGGCGCAAAGGAGCCCTGAAGGACGGGTGAGGGTTGGTCGTGAGGCACTCCCTGCCTCGCAGGCGGCTCTGTAGGCCCCCTGTGGGTCTGTTCTGGAGTGCTCGACCTCACTGTAGAACCCTTTTGGATACGCCTGGCCTCACCGCGCCGCTTACGTTTCGTTCCTGCTTTTTCCCTGCTGTTGCATTTCACAAACACACTTTGTGTAAGCAGCTGCAGCCCGTTGAGTCAGTCGGCATTACGTGACGATGGCACATGGCACGCCGTGTAAAAGCATCCAGCAGGACGGCGGGCGAGGGCTGTTGCCCGTCAGCACACGTCAGTACATGCCCACCGCCGCAGTCCAGGACAGCTCGAGCGACAGCGAGGCGCCGGGCGGCGCGTCCTGCAGCGGCCAGCTGCCGCGCACGCGCCGCCGCCGCTGCACCTCCCGAAGCGGCACAGACGCTCGGCCCTGCGGGCAGCCACAGGACAGGGGGCCGGGGCAATAAGGCATACGAATCCAACACAGGCGCACCACCGTTGCTGTGGCTGCAGCGACAGCAGCCGGAAGGGGCAGCGGCAGGGGCAGCGGCGGTACCAGGCCAGCTGTGCCAGCGGCGGCGGCGCCAGCGGCGCCAGCGGCAGCACAGCCACTCGCCTTGAACTTGTCCTTGCGCAGGAAGTGCACCGCCCAGATCTCCAGGCTGACCAGCGTGCCCTCCGCGGACGCCGTGTCCCCATCAATCAACAGCTCCAGGCTGCGGCAGGGGAGGCGCCGTCACGGATGGGGATGCCCGTTGACCCCTCGCACAACCGAGAGGGGAACCAGCACTTGGGCGCTGGAACCCATCCGCCGTGGCAGCAGCAGGCGCCTGTCAAAGCTTCTGCAGCCGCTGCGCAGCCGCCCCCTGCGCCTCAGCTGACGCCCCAGGCAAAGCCATTGGCATGATCGGGCGGGGCTCGACGCACTGAAAGCGGCGGCAAGGCGCAGGCAGCCCTGCCCTGGTGCGGCACGGACCGGCGACCCACCTTTCGTCGAACACGGGGCTCGTCTTGTGCATGAGCGCCCCCTTGCCCCGCTCCGTGACGCGGCTGATGCGGGGGCCCACGCTGATGCGCACCTTGCTGCAGGCAGGAAGCAAAAAGGGTACCGGTCGAGAATGCACGTGCCCGTAGGTGCAGAACAAGGGCGGGGCCCGAATAAAGATGCGCGCCGTGCTGCAGCCGGGAGGCAGGTCCACACGGGTGTAGCAGCAGCGGCCACAGCGGCGGCGGCGGCGGCGGCGACGGCCACAGAGGTGGCAACGGCAGCAGCGGCAGCAGCGGCCACAGCGGCAGCAGCGGCAGCAGCGGCAGCAGTAGCACCAGCGACGGCGGCGGCGCGGCAGCAGGGCAGCACTTGCAGCAGCAGCTCACTAGTTCTTCGTGAAACCAGCCCTGCTGGCCAGGCCCTCTGCCCGGTCCAGGTACATGCCCAGCACGCCGCTGCGCAGCAGGGCAGGCACCTGCGGGAGGGACACCAGCAGCAGCGCTCAGCTGCCGCCCTTCGGGCAGCACAGGAGGGTCGAGCTCGCACCGGTGGGCAGCAGGGCGGGCGCCGGTGCATCTGAACAAACATTTTGACCTTGAGCAAAGCACTTCTGACCATCGCACATCACAGCTGCTGCATGTGTAGAAAGCATGCACATCACATATGCTGCATGTCACAGCACAGCACTGCCAGCGCGGCACGTGCCAGACCACATCACAGCACTGCGCAGCACAGCACAGTCATCGGTGGTCAATTAGCCCAGAGAGGGGTGCCCCGTGATGCCAGACGTTTCGTGCGCCCCCCAGTGCAGCACAGCATCATCCCACCTTTGACTGGCGGGAGAGGCGGCGCAGAATGTTGACGATGCCCGGCGTCCCTGCCGAAGTGGCGGCCTCCACCTCTGCCCTCGTGAACGCGCTGAAGCTGCACTGCACGTGGAGCTGGCACTCCTTGGCGCCGCCGCCACCCATGGCGCTGGCCAGCGCTGCAGGCACGGCGCTCAGCCGGCGCAGCTGATCCATCGGGCTGCGCCGCGCCGCGGCAGCCGCCGGGGTGCCGCCGGTGCCCTGCCCCTGGCCGCTGTGGCTGCGCTGCAGCAGCGCGCTGCCCCGTGCAGTGTCCTCCCTGCCCGCCACTGCCGCCACCCCTGGCGTCGCTCCGGCAGCGCCGCTGCGACCGGCGTCTGCAGGCGCCGGCAGCGCGCCCAGCCAGCTGTCCCCCTGTAGAGATGCCTGCCCCCGCAGCGTCCCCAGCATGCTGTCCCCCAGGGCTGCCGCCGGCAGAGGCGCCAGCGAGGCGCGCCGCAGGGCCCTCCTGCAGTTGCATAAGCAGAAGCAGACACGCGTCGGTCAGCCTGCCCCCCCCCCTCCAAGCCGCGAACCGTGCATGCCAGCAGGCCACGACACGACACGTCCACCCCCTCACCGGCTGTGCTGCTGCCGGTAGGGCGGCACGACGCGCAGCTGGAGGTCGTTGCGGGCGCCGGGGGACAGGTCCAAGCTGCTCAGGGCCACCTCCGCCCGCCCTATCTCCTCGTCGGGGAGCCAAGTCTCTGATTCAGGGTTGAGACAGGTTTGGGGGAGTCGCAGTAGTGGGCCCGGGAAGGCAGGGGGGCACAGCAGCAGCGGCGGGCGCAACGGCGGCCGGGGCGGCGGGGGGAGCAGGGGCGGCAGCAGCAGCGGCGTACCAGAGTCATAGAGCACCAGGGTCAGCGTCTGGAACTGCACGCTGTGCACGATCTGGGACGGGGGAGGGGGGGCATAAGCGGCATGATAACCAGCAAGGGGCAAGCCTGCCATCCCCCCACTGCACTCGACGGCCCCAGTTCAACACTCACCAGCGTAAACTGCTCGTCCCAGACAGGCGTCAGTGTGCTGCTCTTCACGGACGTCCGAAACTTGCTCTCCTCGCGCACCCACAGCCTGGTTTGCAGGGGCAGGCAGGGGCAGGGGGCAGGCAGGTCGGCGGATGATCAGGCCAATGGGCAGGGGCAGGTGGTGCGGCAGACGAGGGCAGGCACACACTGAAGACGCACTTCACGAGGGCGTCGGGCTTGCCCACGAGCTATGCAGCCCCTTGACGCAGCCCAGTGGTATTTATGGAACCTTATGCGTCGTGAGGAGTCACCTGACGATGGGCAAGTGTGCGAACTAATAATGACGCACCTCACGAAGGGATCTGCCTTGCCGCCCAGCCAGTCCATGCGAGGCACGTTGGTGGCCTGCACCAGCGGGGGCGGGGGTGGGAGGGCGAGGCTCCGCAGCACACCTCACGCGCTCCTGATGGTCCAGCACCGCGCAGCGGAGGCAGGTGTCGGAGCAACAAAGACGTCACCCTCCACTGGCCCTCCTACCTGCACCACTCGCACCTCCAGCAAGCCCTCTGGCGGCTGCATGCAGCACGGGGGGAGCAGAGGCACACGTGTCGATGGTGGCAGCTGCAGCAGGCAACGACTGCGAGTACCTCCTCGACCAAGTGCTGCAGGCAAGCTCACCTGGCGCTGCGGTGCCGCGGGCGCCCCCGGCAGCGGCAGCAGCAGGCTTTGGGGGAAGAGAAGAGGGGCCAGCGCCTTTGAGCGCACGAATGAGCTGCAGCAATGGAAAAACAAGACAGTTGCACGCAGGCGGAGAAGCTCCGGGCAGCCCGGCACTCGTCGAAGAGGCCAGCCAAGGGTTGGGCACGCCCCCCCCCCCCCCCCCCCCGCTGCCGGCCCATTACCCTCACTTGATCCACGCCTCCAGCCCAGGCACAGCAAAGGGGTTGCCCCCCAGCAGGGTGGTGTTGTAGCTGAAGGCTGCATGGAGAAGTCGTGGGGGCTTGGGGGTTGTGGGTGGGTGGGTTGGGTGGGTGGGTGGGTGGGTGGGTGGGTGGGTGGGTGGGTGGGTGGGTGGGGTGGGTGGGTGGGGGGTGGGGTGGGTGGGGGGGGGGGGGGGGGGGGGGGTGTGTGTGTGTGTGTGTGGTGTGTGTGTGTGTGTGTGTGTGTGTGGTGTGTGTGTGTGTGTGTGTGTGTGTGGTGTGTGTGTGTGTGTGTGTGGTGTGTGTGTGTGTGTGTGTGTGTGTGTGTGTGTGTGTGTGTGTGTGTGTGTGTGTGTGTGTGTGTGTGTGTGTGTGTGTGTGTGTGTGTGTGTGTGTGTGTGTGTGTGTGTGTGGTGTGTGTGTGTGTGTGTGGTGTGTGTGTGTGTGTGTGTGTGTGGTGTGTGTGTGTGTGTGTGTGTGTGTGTGGGTGGGTGGGGGGTGGGTGTGTGGGTGGGGGTGGGGTGGGGTGGGGTGGTGGTGGGGGGTGGTGGTGGGGGGGGGGGGGGGGACATGCACTTGCCGGGCATGCCCCATCAGCTGCACGCCCCCCTGCATGACGGGTGGTCGCACCTGCAGATGGTGACGCAAGCGTGCTTGCGAACGGGATGCGCAACGGTGCAGCAGCAGCATATGTCAGAAGGGCAACTGAAGGGGACGCTCACCGGGCATGCCCAGCAGGCTGAGCCGCGCGGCGCCCACCAGCGGCAGGTCGCCCAGCAGCGGGGCCAGCGTGAGGCGCAGCGTGCCGCGCAGCACCGCGTTGCGCACGCCGATCTGAGAAGAGGTGGGGCAACATGCAGTGGGCGAGACAGCCCCGGGTGAGCCTTGGCAGTGGACGGGGGCACTGCGGAGGAGGAGCCAGCCTGTGCTGCGCTGCGCTGTGGTCGCGCTGTGCTGCGCTGCGCAGCGCTCACCTTGACCACGATAGCCCGCGAGACGAGGCTCCACAGGTGGCGCAGCCAGAACACCCTGCGCCGGGCAGCGGGGGGATGGTGCACGGCAGGGGCGAGCGTCGGGGAGGGTCTCGTCCGCCCAGCTTCCAGTTCTCATGCCAGCAGGCCAGCTGCTGAGCGCGGCTGTGTGGCCCGCCCGCCGTCCAGCCCCGGTCCTGCTGTCAGCAAGCAAGCAAGCAAGCAAGCAAGCAAGCAAGCAAGCAAGCATGCACTGAGCAGGCACACCTGTTCTGCAGCTCCGCCTGCTGCTCCGGCAGCAGCGAGACCAGCAGCTTGACTGGGTGGGTGCACAAAGTGGAGGAGCAAGGTGTCGGGCTGAAAGGCGGGGGTGGCGCCTGCTCGCTGACCTCGCCTGAGGAGCGCTGCACCACAGCGCTCGCAGCGGCTGCCTGCCCTCTACCTGCCACCTCCCCGACTGCCTCCCTGGTGCCTTCCCACACCTTCCATCCTGCTGCTCCAGGCGAAGGAGCAGTCGAACGCAAGCTCTTCCTGCACCCCGCCGCCGCCGCCGCCGCCGTCCTGCGGGCGCACCGCCTTGACGGCTGTGATGCGCGGCGGCGCCTGACCCAGGTGAACGCCTTGCAGCTGCAGCAAGTTTGGTTCCAGCACACGGGAGGGCCTCCACGCATGTTGTGAACGCTGCGCAGGGTGCACGGCGCACGATCTGCACGCTGCAAAAGCAGGCTCGGCGCTGCTGCAGCGTGATGCACCTCCAGGGCTGGCGCCAATGTGCACGACACATCAGTCTCACATGCACGTAGGCCCCCGTGAGGAAGCGTGGCCGCCAGACAGCCGTGCTGTTGAGCTGCTTTTCCAGCTGCCCGCCCGCGGACGCCTGGCGGGACACTGCAGTGCAGGGGGGCGGGCAGGTGGTGGGGAGGCCAGCGGGCACTCTAGCGACGGCAGGGGTGGCAGCAATGGCAGGGCAACCCAGCAGGCGCACAGCGCTGTGCAGTGCCGGCCTGAATCCGGCGGAGGAGTGGCACAAAGTGCCGCCGGCGGGCAACGCATGCAGGCGTGCATCCCACCTGCCTCGCCCGCTGCCCGCCGCAACCGCACCCGTGCTGCTGATGTGGGGCCACAGCGTGGCCACCGCTGCGTTGAGCCACTCTGGCTGCCGCACCATTTGGGGATCCGCCAGCTGCATCCCAAGTTAATGGTTGTTCACAAAAAACAGTCCAGAGTTACTAGAGTCGTGAGGGAGGCCAGGTCACGTCCGCCCGCAGGCCCTCCTGTCCCAGGCAGCACGTGCAGCACAGCAGAGCGGCGGGTCCCTTTGGAATGGAGACCAGGGGCGCAAGCGCTGCGCGCAGGCCGGCCGGCTCACCCAGGCAGGCAGGTTGTCCTGCAGCAGAGCCTGCAGCGCCGGTTCGTCCCAGCTGGCCTCCGCCGCCGCCTGCACACAAGGGGGGGGGGGGCAGAACCCCTCTAGTCGTAGTGGTCGTGTTGACCTAGTTTGCACAGCGGCTGACGGCCTCAAAGGGAGGTCTCCTTGCAGAGATCCGTGACTGGCGGTGCGGGCCATGACATGCGGGTGAACGTGCAGCTGACAGGAAAGGGGCACATTGTTCGCAGAACACCGCCTGCAAGACTGGCTGACAGCGCTGCACTCAGCAGGGCGAGGAGACAGCGACAGCAGCGCCGAGCAGGACAGCAACACCGAGCTCCACACCTGCACAGCGCTGTGCCGTCGTCGGTGCGTGCGCAGCGCCACAGCGCCGGCCGCCCAGCACGCCGCCGTCAGCAAGCAGCCCAGCAGCAGCCACAGCGCCGCGCTGCCCCACGAGGCCCCGGCCTGCCGCGCGCAGCAGCAGCAGGCGTTCAGGGGCTGCGGCGCGACCGGCATGAGAGCCGTCGCACACTCTGCCGGTGACCGCTGCACTCGTGCCACCCGCTGAGCACGCCGTTGCCCAATTCCCCGCCTGCCGCCACGGCCGCAGCACCTGCACTGAAGAATGCCAGCCAGGAGCTGGCGGGGCGAGGAAAGGAGTGGCGGCGGCGACTGCTCTTGCGCTGCTGGGCCTTCCACGGGCCGCTGTGCAGGGTACACCGCCTCCTCAACAAGGTCGAAGGCGCAAGGATGGTCGGCGAGAGAGAGAGAAAGGGTGGAGGTGCGCCGACGGTCGCTGAGTCAAAGGCCGCTCAGCGTCCGCCGCTCTGCTGTCGCGGATCGGCCACACCGGTCTCACTCCGTTCAGTCGCGCATTACGTCCCGCCCAAGGTCCACATGAAACGCCCTCGCGGCTGGTCCTAGCAGCCACTGCTTGCCGCTCGCAGCCTGGCACCCACAGCCCCCCAAACGTGACGCCCAGCTTCAGCTCCTGGGTTTGCTGCGGTGCTCGCAGCCTGCTGAAGCTCAAGGTAGGGTAGTGGAGGCGGCAGAAGAGCGCTGGCTGCGCTGCTGCCGCGCCTTCTCTCTCAGCAGCCCTCCCTTGCGCCCCCAGGCACGCCCAAGAGTGACTGCAACTTGCCTGGGGAGACGAGCAGCCTCTGCAGTGCTCGTCAGCTCTATCCCGCCATACTGCCGACCGCCGCTCTTCGCGTGCCTGGCCGCCACTCCCTGCGCCCCCAACTCCACCTGCGCGCAGTGGCTCAACCGCGCCAGCCATGTCAGCAGGCGCAGCGGCCGGCATCCCAGCCCTCATGCAGCGCCTGAGCAGCTGCCAAGCAAGCGAGCAAGCGGATGCAGCGCTAGAGCTGGCAGACCTTCTGGACAGCCCCTCTCCCCAGGCCGCCTGCCTGGCTGCTGGCGGCGCCCCCGCTCTGGTGCAGCTGCTGCACAGCCGCAACGCACGAGTGAAAAAGGCAGCAAGCTGGGCGGTTGGAATGCTGGCACACGACAACGCAGCAGGGCAGGCAGCGCTGGCGGCAGCCGGCGCCATCCCACCGCTGGCACGCCTGCTGCACACCAGCAGCGATGATGGGCTCCTGGCGCGCGCAGCCTTGGCCCTCGCCTGGTTGACAACAGAGAACGCCACCAACTCGGCAGCTGTGGGGGCTGCCAGCTGCGTTCCTCGCCTGCTGCAGCTGCTGCGCGACAGCAGCAGCGACAGAGTGCACGAAGCTGCGGCATTTGTGCTGCACATAAGTGCTAGCAGCAGTGACAGCAGGGCTGCAGAAATCGTTGCGTGCGGCGGGGCAGCACCCTTGGTGCTGCGCCTGGGCAGCAGCAGCACGGTGACGCAGGCAGCCTCTGCATCAACCCTGGCATGCTTGACACGGAATGAAGCCCTGACTGCCGCCGTCGTCAGGGAGGGCGCGCTGCCAGCGCTGGTGCGCCTGCTGCACAGCAGCGACGACCCTGGCATGCTTCAGCAAGTGGCAGCAGCGCTGGATTAAATTTTGCGAAACAGCCCAGGCAGCGCAGATGAGGTCGTTGCCGCCGGCTGCATCCCCCGCTTTGTGCGCCTGCTGCGCACCAGCGGCGCCAATGGGGCATGGGCCTGGGCAGCCGATGCCCTCTGCCGCCTTGTAGAAGCCAGCGGCAGCAGTGCAGCAGCGGCCATCGAGGCTGCAGGCGGCCGCGTGGCACTGCCGCAGCATGCAAACAGCAGCGACTTAAGCGTGCAAGCGGCGGCACGCAAAGCGCTCGAGTTGTTAGACTCGCATGCCTCTCAGCCAGCAGTGCAAGCGCCTGCTGCAGCTGCTGCGCGACAGCCGCAACGACATAGTGTACGAAGCTGCCGCATTTGCGCTGCTCAGATTTGCCAGCAACACTGCCAGCGGGGCTGCAGAAATCGTTGCGTGCGGCGGGGCTGCACCCTTGGTGCTGCGCCTGGGCAGCAGCAGCATGTTCGTGCAGGCAGCCGCTGCATTAGCCCTGGCAAACTTGACACGGAATGAAGCGCTGACTGCTGCCGTCATCAGGGAGGGCGCGCTGTCGGCATTGGTGCGCGTGCTGCACAGCAGCGGTAACGCAGACGTGCTCGAACAGGTGGCAGCGGCGCTGACCACGCTTGTTGCCGCTGGCTGCATCCCCCGCTTTGTGCGCCTGCTGTCCACCAGCGGCGCCAATGGGGTATGGCCCTGGGCAGCCGATGCCCTCTGCCGCCTTGTAGCAGCCAGCGGCAGCAGCGTAGCAGCGGTCATTGAGGCTGCGGGGGCGGCCGGGCGGCACTGCAGCAGCATGCACACAGCAGCGATGCTGACTTGCAAGAAATGGCATGCAAGGCGCTTGAGTTGCTAGACTCACATGCCTCTCAGCCAGCAGCCCGCGCATCACGCGTCTGCGCCGCCGAAGGCTGCGGCGCCACCACCCACCTGAAGCGCTGCGGCGGCTGCGGGCGCGTGCGCTACTGCAGCGTTGAGTGCAGCAAGGCACACTGGCGCGCGCACCGTGCCGACTGCAAGCGCTGAGGCAGCGGCAGCAGCGGCGGCGAGCGGCGAGGCTGCTGGTTCATCCAGCGCAGCCGTGCAGCCCTGACCCTCCCACTGGCTGCCTTGTTTCGTGGCTCTTGCTCCATGGTTCTGCCCCGAGGCCTCTCAGTGCAAGCACCAGGTGTCCTGGCCTTGCCTGCGTTCGAACCTTCCTAAACAGATTAGCCTCCCTTGTTAGCCCCCTCCTCTTCCCCTGCCTGCACTGCACTGCACTGCGCAGCCCCTCGTCCCCTGTGAGCACCGCCCAAGCAGGGACCGCTGCCAGCGTGGAGAGAGAGGAAGAGGGTGGTTGCAGCGGCAGCGGAGGGGGGGCTAGGAGAGGAGGCGGAGCGACGGCAGAAAACTGCAGTGTTGGTAAGGAGGCTGCGGGGGTTGAGCTGCGGGAGGGAATGGTGGGAGTCAAGCAAGGCAGCGGCCACGGCCGCGCACCAGGCACGCGCGGCAGCAAGGCGGGGAAATGTAGCGGCCGCCGCCGCGCCGCGTGCGCCGGCGATAGCACGCCTGCGTCACAGCCGACCCGCGGCGTCCAGCGTGCCAGTGACCCCTCTGCAGGCCGCTGGACGCAGCAGGCCGCTCAGTAGGAGCGTCCCCACAGTGCCCAGTTCTTGGCTGGCTTGCCGGTGACAAAGCACTTGGTGCCCTCGGGCAGGTCGGGCTGCACATGGAGGGCGGAGTAGCAGGAGGGAAGTGGGACGGGGCGGGAGGAGAGGGGTGAGCAGTGGTGTGCTGGCAGCGGCGGTATGCAGGATGGGTGAACACATCTGCGGGCTTGCCTCGCATGCGCAGAGCACATGCCAAGCAGGGAGTCAACTGCTGGATCGGTCGCGTTGGCAGGCCGCAGGCGAGGCAGTGCCACGCAGAGAGTACTGGTCACAGGGGCACTCCAAACACTGCTCGACGAGAGAGAGAGTGAGAGAGGCGCGGCCACCGCTGCACCTGCTCCAGCGGCAGGCAGAGCGTCTTGGCGCCCATGGCCTCCTTGCTGGCGCTCTTCTTCTTGACCTCCTCCTCGGCCTCCTCCTCGTCGCACCTGCAAACAGGAACTCAATCCATGCATCGGCCAGTCAACACGCAAACGAACTTATAGAGAGCGCTCTTCTTCTCAGCCTCTTCCTGCTCGGCCTCCTCCACCCCCTCGCATCCTCCACCTCCTCGCACCCGCTCCAGAGGGGTGGCGGATCAATGCATCAATGAATAAAACAAGCAGGCCTCAGAGAGAGTCTCTGGCGTGCAAGCCTGCCAAAACGACAGTGCTGAGACTGAACGTGCTGAGACTGCACACGACTGCAAAACAAACTGCAGATTGAACACCCGAACGGCAGGCTCACCAGGGGGCCAGCACCAAGTGCCTGCGTTACAACACCTCCCAGCCGTGCTAGAAACCCCTGCTTGATCAACGCCGGAGCAGAACGGAGCACGGCGCTGCAGCAAACGAGCTCACCAGGGGGCCAGCACCATGTGCTTGCGGTCCAGCGCCGCCATGAAATCGTCCCACGTCAGCGCCGTCTCCACGCAGCCGTCGAACGCTGCGCGCGCCTTGGTGAACAGGTCGCTCTGCGGGGGGGGCAGGCAGGGGCCGGGGGGGGGGGCGAGGGGGGTTGCAGCCGTTGACAGCGGTGATGCGCCTTGACATCGGGCGGGGTTGCACGCACGTGGCGGCACACATCTCAACGAGGTCAAGTTGCGGTCAAGTGCTCGCCGCTGCGGCCCCCCAACCTCCGATCCACAGCCCCCACTCCTGGTGCACCTACCTGTATCTGGTCCAGCAGCGCGGGCACGCGCGCAGCCAGCTCCCCCCACGCCACGCTCTCCTTGGCGCCGGTGTCGCGCCGCGCCAGCATCGCGCAGCCGCCCTCCATGTCGCGGGGGCCCAGCTCGATGCGCAGCGGCACGCCCTGCAGTGGAGAGCGTCGGAAGTGATGCATCATGATTTAGGGGGATTACAGCAGCCTGTAGGCGGTGCACGCAGCCGAACAAACATGGCGTGCACGCAGCACCAATGCAGCAGCTCCCAGCAGTTGCACTTGTGGGTGGCCGGCTGGCGGCAGCAGCAGTACAGGCACGCCGTGCATGCAGTACAAACCCACCCGCAGCTCCCAGTAGTTGTACTTCCAGCCGGGGGTGTAGTTGTCGCGCGTGTCCGTGTTCACTCGCACGCCTGGGGGCAGGGAGGGGCGCAGGAGGGTCAGCGTGTGTGCGTCGCCGTCAGCATGGCGTGAACTGGCACAGGCATCAGCAGCATCAACAAGCTAGCCAGAGCCGACAACACCAGTTGCACCAACCAACCGAGGCTGGCCGCAGCACCCACCTGCCGCCTTGAGCGCGTCCGCGATTGCCGCTGCCCGCTCCTTCATCGCCGCCGCCGCTTCGTCGCCCAGCTTGGCCTGCGCCGCGCAGATGCACCAGAGGGCGTTTCAAACAGAACAACTGGGAGGTGCTGCCGGTCCACACTTTGTTAGGGAGGCAGATGCCGCTGCCGCTGCCGCCCCCCCCCCCCCCCCCCCACCCCCCGCTGGTCCCTTCCCTACCTGCGGGATTCCTACCTGCGGGATGGGATGTATCCCTTCCGAACAAGGATCCCTCCCCCGCCCACCCCACCCACCTGCGGGATGGGAATGACCACCACCTGCACCTGCGCCACGCGGGGCGGGATCACCACGCCCTTGTCGTCGCCGTGGGTCATCACCATCACGCCTGGCGGGGATGAAAGGAGGGGAGGGTATCGCTCAAGGGTTCAGTACCAACCAGGGGTTGGCACAGGGTGGATGGGAGGACAGACCGGCAGAGGCAGCTGACGCGCACGCTTGCCTGCCCGCTGGCCAGCAGCCTGCTGCGCCGCGGCCCAAAGGCAGCCAGGCATGTGCTCCAGCGCTTGCTGCCGCCGCCGCCCGCCCCCCCCCCCCCCCCCCCCTCCCCCCCCCCCCTTCACACACACACACACCAACCACGCACCAATGGAGCGGGTGGTGAGGCCCCAGGAGTTCTGCCACGCGTGCGCGCGCGTCTTGTCCTCCGTCTCAAACTCGATGCCAAACATCCTGGGGGCGGGCAGGCGGGGGCACAGGGAGGGGCACGTTTCGCGCGGTGCGGGGGGGGGGGGGGTTACAACCTTATGCGGTGCAACGTAGAACTGGATTCTCCATGCTGACTGGCAGGCAAGCAAAGCGCAGGGTCGGGCGGGGGCGCTGAAGGGGGCCCCACTTTGAGAAGTTCTGCCCCAGGCAGTGGCTGGTGGCGCCCTGGATGCCGCGGCCGTTCTGGGGGATGAAGGCCTCGACTGTCGTCGTGTACAGCGCCCCCGCAAACTTCTCCTTGCTGCTCTTGATGCCCTGTCGGGGCAGATGGGAGTTGCTCAGCCAGTCAGTGAACCAAGCAATCAGTCACTCGATCAAGTCTTGATGGCAACAGATCGCGAACTTCCCCTTGCTGCTCTTGCTGCGCTGCAGAAGTTGGGGTTGTTCAATCAAACGAGTACTCATTCAGGGTGGTGATGGCGTCCGAATGCAGCAGCTCTTTTTGCCCTGACAGGCCGGTGAAGGTGGAACCTTTGATGGCGGCCCGACACTGGTTAGTGGCGTGGCTGCGAGAAAGTTAGCACTCACCTCCGGCTGCTGGTGCACGTCCGTCAGGGCCCCCCGCTCTCCCCGGGCAGCAGCCAGGCAATGGCGCAGCGGCCAGGCACGGCGCAGCAGGCGCACCTTCATGACCGGCACCGCCAGCAGCTCCTCGTACACGCAGCGGTACAGGTCCAGGATCTGGTACACCTCTGCAGCGTGGCAGCAGCGACAGGGTGTTCAAACTGAGTGACTGACAGCGCGTGCATGCGCAGATGCACGCGGCGGGACGGGTCCAGGATCTGGTGCACCCCTGCGGCGCGGCGGCAGCAGCAGCGCCGGCGGCAGCGCGTTCCAGCGCGCCGCGGCGCACCCGCGTCGGCCTCCTCCTTGGTGGCGAAGCAGGTGTGGCCCTCCTGCCAGAGGAACTCGCGCGAGCGGATGAAGGGCGTGGGGTGCTTGAACTCCCACCGCACCACGTTGGTCCACTGATTCAGGCGCAGCGGCAGGTCGCGGTGGCTGCGGATCCACTGCGCAAGAGGGGCAGGGGGCAGGGAGGGGAGGGAGGGAGGGAGGCAGGCAGGGGAGCGGGGTGAGAGGCAGGGCGCGGCAGGTGGGAACTGCCGCACATGTGCACTGCCCCACAGCAGTCTCCACGCTGCCGTCGCTGATGTTGCTGCTGGTGATGCCGCTGCCGCTGCTGCCGCTGGCGCTGGCGCTGCCGCTGGCGCTGCTGCCGCTGCAGGAGCTGCCCACCGCTGTAGCAGCTGTACACCTCCCACCCCCCTTGCCTGTGCGTAGTACGGGTACATGACGGTCTCGCTGGTGGGGCGGATGGCAATGGGGCGCTCCAGGTCGCTGCTGCCGCTCCTGGTCACCCAGGCCACCTGCAGGCCAGAACAACTCACTCAGTCCATCAATAGAACCGATACTTCACTCCATAAATAGAACAACACACTTAGTCCATCAACAGAACCGACACTTCATTCCAGCAGCCGGTGCCGCCGCACCAGGGCCCACAGGCCCGGCCATCAACATGGCTGCAAGGGCGCAGGTGCTCCTCGCTGCAACGCTGGCCGACGTCACGCAAAAGGCGGACGGCCGCCCAGCTCGGGGGTGAAGCCCGCCACGTGCTCCCCCTCTGCCTCCCCAGCACACTCCCGCCAGCCCCCAGCTGCCCTGCCCCATCAGCGTGCCGCGGCTGCCGCCAGCTGCAGTCCAGTTGGGAGGCGACAGCGGCAGCACGGCCCACCTCGGGGGCAAAGCTCGCCACGTGCTCCTTCTCCGTCATCAGCACGTCCTCGGTGATGAACAGGGGGAAGTACGCGTTCTGCGGGGGGGCATGCGGGTGGGGCGCCCCACGGGGTTGGCGGCGCAGCACTCGCAGCACACCGGCTGCGTGTGTTCAGCAATCATTGATCGATCGACTTGGTCGTCGCCTGATTACTTCGAAGCATTGGTTGCCTAATCACTCGACTGATCAATCGGTTGGTTGGCCCACCTGCACGCCCAGCTCCTTGATGCGCGCGTCAAACCAGTTCTTGATTTCGTCCCAAATGGCGTACGAGTAGGGGCGCAGGATGTAGCAGCCTGGACGGGGGGAGCAGGGAGCAGGGCAGGCGGTGGGGTTGGGCGCCGCCGCGGGGGCAGCGGGCTAGGCTAGCCTGTCAACACCTGCCGCACCGCTGCTGCACCGGCAGCACCAGCAGCGCGCGACAACGGCCGCATAGCGCCAAACCCGCCATCGACGAGCGGGGCGACCGCTGCCGCCGCCGCGCCGCCACTACGGCTGCTGCCGTCGCCGCTGCTGGGTGGCTGCGCGCTGCTCACCCGACACGTCGTAATAAGAAATCATCTCAGACTCCACCACCACCTGAGGGGCAGCAGGCAGGAGTGGGGAGAGTGGCAGGCAGGCGAAAGAGGCGGCGACAAACGCGCAGCACCCCCCTCCGGCGTCGCACACGCCGCGCCACCCGCCGTCTGCGCCTTGCTGCCGCGTCCTGGCTAGCTGCGCTGCTGACATTACCACAGCTGGCACCGCCGCAGCTGACATCACCGCAGCACCCAGCCACCCAGCTGTCACCGCAGCACCCACCCACCCAGCTGTCACTGCAGCATCCACCCGCCCCACCACCTGTCAGGGGCCCATCACAGCACCCACCAGTCAGGTGCCCATCGCAGCACCCACCTGTCAGGGGCCCATCGCAGCACCCACCCACCTGCGAGAACCACTCTCCGAAGTCGCCGTCCTTCTTGGCGGTCAGCCCCAGCTTGGTCTCCTTCTTCTTCTCACCCTTGACGCCCTCGCCGCCGCCCTGGGGTCGGAGAGAGGCGGAAACGGTTGGTGGGTGCAGCAGCGTGGGAGGGCGCGGGGTCCGCGCAAGGCGGCGGCGCGGCTGGCGGCGCCTGCACTCGCCAGCGTCGGCTGCCCTGGGAGGCTTACTGCAGCGCCAGTTGCACGCTTATAAAGTGTGCGGCCCTAACAAGCCCCCTCCCACCTGCTTGGGCTTGTCAGCCTTGGGCTTCTTCTCCTTCTTTTCCTTCTTCGGCTTGCCGCCCTCGGCGGCGGCCGCGCCGTCTGCCACGGACAGCGCCGCCATCTGCTCCTCGGGGGCCGCCATCGCGGGGGCTGCGCCTGCTGCTGCTTGCACCTGCAATCAGGAAGCGGGCCCTGGAGCGACGAGGAGGCCAAGAGAGGCGAGCAGGTTAGCGGGAGCACATGCGCAGCGACGGCGTAATGTGAGGACGTCGCGACACATTGTGGCAGTGCTAGGTGTTAGCTTGAGGCGATCACCAGCCCTAGCCGCCGCAATGGCCCTGAAGAGACGGTGGTCTGCAGCGCCTGCGCCGCTGGACGGCCCTTCTCGCTCACCTACGCACCGTGCAGAAGAGGTCCGGCCAGCTGGCTGCGCCTCGAAAAGACCGGAGCGGGCCGCAGCAGCCGTGCTGCGAGTGCTGTGGCTGCGAGCGCTCCCCGGCGAAACCCGGGCCTCTTTCAGCCATCTGATGATTTGTCAGTCGTCTGCACGCAGCATGCGAGCCGTACATGCCCTCAAGAGGCACCTGCGCCGCCCCCTGCAGCAGAGCGTGCGGGCCATGGCCAGCGCAGCGCCTCCCAGCCCCTCCCCGCGCGTGGCGGTCATCGGCGGAGGGATTGCAGGCATGTCAGCCGCTCGTGCTCTGGTGGGAAGCGGCGTGCACGCCACGGTGCTGGACCTGGGCGAGCGCGTCGGCGGCCGCGTTGCCGACCGCACGCAGGCACTCGACGGCGGTCGCCTGCTGTCGTTTGACCGCGGAGCTCAGTTTCTTACCGTCAGCAGCCCCGACTTCAAGGCGCAGCTGGCCGAGTGGCAGGCGGCGGGGGTGGCGCAGGAGTGGCGCGCGCGGCACGGCATGCTGACCGCAGGTGCGCCCCGGCGGTAGTGCGCCCCGGTAGTGGCGATGCAGGATGGTGGCGGATGCTGCGGCGCCATGAAAGGGGGATCTTCAAAACAGTGTTGACGCGGTGCCTGTTTAAACTGCAAGCGCAATGCAAAGTGCTGACACGTTGACGGAGCACGCCACCAATGTCCCACCTGCCCTCTGGTCTCCACTCCCACAGGCGGCACGTTTGTGCCAGCAGCAGCGGCCGCCGGCACCAGTGGCGCCGGTTTCTGCGGCTCCCTGTCCGGTCAGCCGCTGTACGTGGGAGTTCCCACCAACCAGGCACTGGTGCAGCACATGGCAGACAGCCTTGCTGCACAGGCGGCGGCCCAGCAGCAGGAGCAGCAGCAGGCAGATCCGCAGGCAGATCCGCAGCAGCAGGCCCCGGCGTTCGAGCTGCTCTCCGGCTGCGCGGTGCAGTCGGCAGAGCGCGTGGGCGGCGGATGCGGCTGCGGGCCGGGCGGCGCGCGCTGGCGGCTGCGCGGCAGCCGGAGGGGGCGCGCCGCGGCGGCAGACCCTGCGGCGGCGGGCCAGCAGGAGGACCTTGGCAGCTACGACGCCGTTGTGCTGGCAGACGGCATGCCGCTGCTGCCGGGGTCGGCAGGCCACGTGGCAGGGCTGGAGGCTGTGTCCACCTCGCTGGCGCAGCTGGCCCGCAGCGTGCAGGCAGTGGCGCCGGAGCCTTGTTTCGCCCTCATGCTGTCGTTTGACGCGCCCCTGGAGGGCCTGCCGTTTGATGCGGCGGTCGCGCAGGGCATCGGCAGCAGCAGCGGTCCCGGCAGCGGCGGTGGCGGCGCGGGCGCCGCTTCACCAGCCTTCCAGTGGGTGGCCTGCGACAGCAGCAAGCCGGGGCGGCCCGCGGGCGCCGGCGCGCCGCAGTGCTGGGTGGCGCTGACGACGCCCGACCGCGCGGCGCGCCTGCTGCAGGCACACCCGCTGACCCGCGCCGACGGGCGCTTCAACCCTCAGACTCGAGAGTACAGGCAGGCGGTGGCTGCAGAGCTTCTGGCGGACTTTGAGGCACTGATGCGGCCCTTTCTGGTGAGCAGCGCTGCTCACGCGGCGACGAGCGGCAGCGAGGCGCAGGGCTGGCTGGGAAAGGCGTGCGCCTGCGGGTCTTTGCCTCTGTCCCGCCCATGCATGCACCCCATTGCCTGCCTCAAGCAACAGATGCTCCTCGGCTTCACCCCCCCCCCCCCCCCCAACCCCCCCTCCCCCCCCGTCCCCCCCCCCCGCCCTGCAGCCTGGTGGCACGCTGCCACGCCCCGCCTACACCCACGCGCAGCGCTGGGGCCGCGCCTTTGTGACAGAGCCCCTGGGCGCCGAGTTCCTGTTCCTGCCAGCTCAGCGCCTGGCGCTGTGCGGCGACGTGGCGACCGGCAGCGGCGTGGAGGCGGCATGGCGCGGCGGGCGCGCCGCCGGCGCCGCCGTGGCCAGCATGCTGCGGTCAGAGGCGGCAAATTGATGTGACGGTTTGCCCTTGGACAACCGCTCTCGCTAACACGCGAAAATTGATGCGATCAACCCAACATGAGACCGGCACTGTTTGTTGTTGTCGGGGATTGAAGCAGCACCACTACCAGGGGACGCCGGGAAGCAAGAGAGACGGTGGCGCTAACACAGCAAACAAAACAAAAGGCGCTGAGCAGTTTCCAGGAAAAGGAAGCGAAAACTCAGTGGCTTTTAGGGTTTTTAGGGTTTAGGGTTTAGGGTTTAGGGTTTAGGGTTTAGGGTTTAACCCTAAACCCTAAACCCCAACCCTAAAACCCTAAA
Source organism: Micractinium conductrix (assembly GCA_002245815.2). NCBI lineage: Eukaryota > Viridiplantae > Chlorophyta > Trebouxiophyceae > Chlorellales > Chlorellaceae > Micractinium > Micractinium conductrix. The sequence goes on from LHPF02000008.1 coordinate 1,408,245, forward strand.
ACTCAGTGGCTCAACCGCCCCAGCCATGCCAGCAGGCGCAGCGGCCGGCATCCCAGCCGTCGCGCGGCGCCTGAGCAGCCGCCAAGCAAGCGAGCAAGCGGATGCAGCGCTAGAGCTGGCAGACCTTCTGGACAGCCCCTCCGCCCAGGTCGCCTGCCTGGCTGCTGGCGGCGCCCCCGCTCTTGTGCAGCTGCTGCACAGCCGCAACGCACGTGTGCAGGGTGCAGCAAGCTGGGCGGTTGGAATGCTGGCACACGAGAACGCAGCAGGGCAGGCAGCGCTGGCGGCAGCCGGCGCCATCCCACCGCTGGCGCACTTGCTGCATGCCAGCAGCGACGATGGGCTCCTGATGCTGGCAGCAGGGGCCCTCGAAAGCTTAGCGACACAGAATGCCGCCAATGCGGCAGCCGTGCTGGCCGCGGGCTGCGTTCCTCGCCTGCTGCAGCTGCTGCGCGACAGCAGCAGCGACAAATTGCACGAAGCTGCGGCATTTGTGCTGCACAAAATTGCCAGCAGCAGTGACAGCGGGGCTGCAGAAATCGTTGCGTGCGGCGGGGCTGCACCCTTGGTGCTGCGACTGGGCAGCAGCAGCATGTTCTTGCAGGCAGCCGCTGCAGCAGCCCTGGCAGGCTTGACACGGAATGAACCGCTGACTGCCGCCGTTGTCAGGGAGGGCGCGCTGCCAGCGCTGGTGCGCCTGCTGCACAGCAGCGACGACGCTGGCGTGCTCAAAAGCCTGACAGCAGCGCTGGGTGCTATTTTGCGGTGCAGCCCAGGCAGCGCTGATCAGCTTGTTGCCGCCGGCTGCATCCCCTGCTTTGTGCGCCAGCTGCGACTACGTGGAATGGCCCTGGGCAATTGAGGCCCTCTGCCACCTTCTAAGCGGCTGCGGCAGCAGCACAGCAGCGGCCATCGAGGCTGCAGGCGGCCGCGTGGCACTGCAGCAGCATGCAAACAGCAGCAACGCACACCTGCAAGAAATGGCATGCAAGGCGCTCGAGTTGGTAGACTCGCATGCTTCCCAACCAGCAGCCTCGCAGCCGTTGCTGCTCCGCGCATCTGCGCTGCCGAAGGCTGCGGCGCCACCACCGGCCTGCGCCGCTGCGGCGGCTGCGCGCGCGTGCGCTACTGCAGCGTCGAGTGCAGCAAGGCGCACTGGCGCACGCACCGCGCCGACTGCAAGCGCTGGCGTGCAGAGGCGGCGGCGGCGGCGAGCGGCGAGGCGGCCGGGTCAACGGGTGTGGATGCCTCCTGATCTCCTGCAGCAAGCCAGTTGCCCACTCACGCCACCGCCCTCCAGGCGCGCTTAGCTCCAGCCCTTACTCCCTGCCATGCGTCGGAGTCAGCCCCGCTGTGGTCCTCCCCCCGCTGCCCTGCTTTCTCACGTCCCCAGCTCCCTCTCTCTGCATGGGTGCTTGCCTTTGGATGCCCACCCTTGCCCCCGGACCTCCCGACCTGGACAGCCGCCCCCTTGTGAGGCACCTGGGTCAGGCCCGCCATCAGTCGTGCGTTCATGTGAACACACCAATTACGCTTCGAAGCGCGATCAGAAGGCGGGGAGGCTAGGGCGCATGAGCTGCTGCGAGTTGGGAGGAGGCAGGGCAGGCATGACAACGCAAATTAGAACCTTCAAAGGAGGGTGCTGTGCGAGAGGAAGGTGAAGGGGGCGACTCCAAAGCAATGGGCGTCAGGAGGCACAAACAGGCGACCTACATCAGGGCTGCGCTGCCTCGGTCAGTGCAGTTGCGCCAGCCTCCGAGGTTTCAGCAGCAGCAGCAGCAGCAGCCTGTGCCTCGGCCCGCCAGCGCTTGCAGTCGGAGCGGTGCGTGCGCCAGTGCGCCTTGCTGCACTCGGCGCTGCAGTAGCGCACGCGCCCGCAGCCGCCGCAGCGGCGCAGGTGGGCGGTGTTGGAGCAGCCCTCGGCTGCGCACACACGCGGTGCACGAGGCTGGGGCGGGGCAGCCGGAGGGTGGGCATGCTCGTCGAGCAGGCGCAGTGCTGCGGCAACCATCTCACGTATGGTTCCATCATGACTGCTTGAGTGCCGCTGCAGCGCTGCTCGGCCGCCGGCCGCCTCGATCGCTGCTGCTGTAGCGGGGCTGGCGGCAGCCAGGTTGTGCAGCAGCTCAATCGTCGAGGTTGCGGTGAACTCGCTGCAGTCGCTGGCTTCCAGCAGGCGCACGGCGGCTGGGATGCAGTCCGCCGCGGCCGCTGCAACAGCCGAGCTGGTGGCAGCATGCGCTGACAGGGTTGCCAGGGCTGCACCGGCCCTGTCCGGCACGCGGGCAGCACGGCTGGTGCGCAGCAGGCGGGCCAGGGCAGGGATGCCGCCCTCTCTGGCAATGGCAGCAGCAGCGGCTTCATGTGCAGCCAGTGCTGCCAGCGCGGCTGCGGCCGCTTCCTGCAGCTCGCTGCTCTGCAGGCGCTGCACCAGCAGGGGGATGCCGCCGCCGGCGATCATGTCGGCAGCGCAGCTGGCGAGCGACCCTCCGACACTGCCCGGCAGGAGACTCGCGTACGCTTGCACTCCAGCGCTGCTGCTGTCGCGCAGCAGCTGCAGCAGCCGAGGGATGCAGTTGGTTGCCGTCAGCGCCGCCACATTGCTCGCGTTCTGCAGCGTCAGGCGGCCGAGCGCGCAGGCAGCGTTGGCAACAACGGCAGCGTCGCTGCTGTGCAGCAGGCTGGTCAGCGGCGGGATGCCGCCGGCGGCTGCAATCTCTGCCTGGCTGCGTGGGTCGCCATACGCCACCTCTGCATGTGCCGCGCATGCGGCTCCTAGGACCTTGTTGTCGCGGCTGTGCAGGAGCTGCACCAGGGCAGGGGCGCCTCCGGCAGCCAGGATGGCGATTTTGCTTGCAGGGTGATGTGCGGCAAGGTCGGCAAGCCGCATGGCCGCCGTTGCTTGCTTGCTCGCACGGTTGCTGCGCAAGCCCTGCACCAGGGAAGCGAGGTCGCGCGCCGCCGCTGCCGCTGTTGCTGCTGCTGCCATGGTTTCCGCTGATGTGGGGCTACACTGGTGACTGCAAAAGCAGGTGGGGTGAGCAGCTGCGGGGGCAAGAGGGGGCAGGCATGTTGGCGAGCGTTCTGCGGTGTGCCTCTCTAGGCCAGATAGTCTCTGACAGACACCCAAGCAAATCGCTCTCTCGTGGCGAAAGGGTTGGGTCAGCTCGAGCACAGGAGCGGCGTACGCTGCCCACGCCCACCACGCTGCCTCCCACCTTGGGCTGCTGTGAGGCGCGGGCACGAGGCTTGCCAGGGGCACGACGCCTGTGACAGCAGGTGGGCTATTCTTCCCAAGAGCGGCAAAGCGGGTGACCGGAGATGGTGCTGCCAGCACGAAATGAGGAAACCTGCAGCAAGTGGAGGGGGGAGCAATGTCGGGCGCCGCCAGGGGAGCGGTGGGGCGGCGGGCGACAGTGGCGGCGGCGACAGCCAGCAAGCTCGAATGTCGATGCAGAATCCTTGGCGTCACCTGGGCTGCCCGCGAGGCCCGGCGGCAATGCTGGGAGCGCTAAGGGTCTGCCTGCTCGCCACACTGCCCTAGGCAGGACTGTGGAGCAGTCCTGAAGGGAGCTTGGGGCTTGTGGGCGCCCAGGAGGGAACCAGAACAGCGAGAATGGATGTGGCGGGCCGCTGCATTGCGCAGGGGGGCTCTCTGTGGCGACAGCACGGCGCTCTTAGTCAAAGACGTGCCCTGCACATTCCATCACGCGCCCTCGGAGGGGCCTGCTGCGTTCTACCCACTGCACGCCGCTTGGTTTCACCGCAGCCTCAACACGCCCCAGCCCAGCCCTGCCCAGGCAGCGCAGATGAGGTTGTTGTCGTCGGCTGCATCCCCCGCTTCGTGCGCCAGCTGCGCGCCAGCGCTCGACGGCGCTTGGCAGCCGAGGCCCTCTGCCGCCTTGTAGAAGCCAGCGGCAGCCGCAGCAGCGGCGACCGAGGCAGCGGGTGGCCGCACGGCACTGCAGCAGCATGCACACAGCATTTTCCTATGCTCATGAGAGGGGCCAGCGAAGCACTCGAGTTGCTAGACTTGCATGCCTCCCAACCATGTCGGTGGCGGAGCAGGGCTTCCGCAAGCTGGGGCGCTACAAGTTCAGCTTCAGGTGCGAGGTTGCAGGAGGGTGCCACGGTCCCGGTTCCCTTAATTTCGTGCGCCTGGCACGTGCGCAGCGCATGCAGCTCCCTCAGCGCACGCCCTGCGCCCTGCGCACCGCCCTCGTCTGCTCGAAAGAACCCTGCCCTGCTCCCCCGCCACCCTGCAGGTACATGACCCGTGCCCGCTACAGCTTCATGTTGCGCCTGCTGTGCTGGTTGGAGCAGCAGGCGCTGGGCAAGAAGCACGGCCGCTGCTGACGTGACTGGAGTACGAGGCGGCGGGGGAGCCTTGAGCAGGCTGCCTGGCCGTGAGCGCAGCAGGCGGCACCGAGCAGCATGCCCGCAGCGCTCCTTTGAGCTCACCAAGTATGACGGCGCGCGCACTGTGGGCAAGGGCGCCACCGCCCCCGCCCCCTTCTCCCACTACATCTTCTCGGGTCACATCCAGGCGCCGCCCTCCATCCTGGCGGTGTGTTGCATCACACGCCGCCCTCACCAACACTGCGCCCGCCCCGCCCGCTCCTGCAGCCCGAGGCCTTCAGACCATCTACGCCGCCGCTGGCAGCGCGGATGGGCACCTCAACTGCTTCAACCCCTTCGCGCAGATGGTGGGCCTGACGGCCCGCCGTGCGTGCCGCCCCGTCCCCTTGCGCCTGCTGCGTGTTGTCCTGCACAGCCTGCGCAGCCTGCTCCTCCTCCTCCCCCATGCCCTCAACCGCGCCTGGCCCTCTCCCCCACCCACCCACCCCTCCCCCTCCGCCCCTAACCCTCCCCTGCCACCTTGCAGGCGGCGCGGGCGCCAAGCTGGCAAGCGAGCTGCGTGCTCTGGTGGCGCAGATTCCCGAGGAGCAGCATGGGCGCATCGCTCACTCGGCGGACGTGGTGAAAAACCATCTGGACAGCTCAGGTGTGTGCGGGGGTGGCTTACAGTGTGCAGCGACCCGCGCTGCGCGCGCTGTGGTGAGGTCCGTGGGGGCAGCTGCACCCCCCTGCCAGAGCAGGGGTGGAGCGACCTGCCACACTGTCGCGCCTCTACACCTCGCACCGCCTGCCATTGCTGCCCCCGCTACCACCCCACCGCAGGCTCGCGCATCCGCCCCCAGGCGGAGGGCGTGGAGTTTGTGGTGGACGACTGCGTGCCGCCGCCGCCGCCAGCCGCGCCCCTGAGCGCCGCCACCCACAGCGCCGGCGCCGACAGTTCTCCATCGACACCGACATATACTCCTGCGGCCTGCTGCTGACGGCCCTGCTGGGCAACGCCCTGGCTGGCGTGGCGGGCCTCTCCCGCTGGTGTGACGGCGGCGCCTGGAAGGTGTCGTCTAAGGTGAGCGCGCGCAGCACAGCCTACGGGCGTTTGGTGGAGGGTTGCAGGCCGAACTCAACCAATCAATTGCTCGGTGCACGCGGCGAACCTGTATCACTGCTGCTGCACTGCTGCTGCACTGCCGCGGGTGCAGTCGGTGCAGGCGCGTACCTGCCTGCCCCTCACGCATCCCTCCCCGCTCTCCCCCCCCCCCGCAGGGGGTCGGCCTCAGCGCCGAGGCGCTGCAAGCGGTTGAGGCCTTCGACACGAACCTGCTGCAGCTGCTGCACGACCTGCACTCCACGCACGAGCTGCACCTGGGAGGTGCGTGCTTGCGACCTTGTGTGCGCCATGCGGCCTTGCCGGGCAGCGCGCGTCAGCGGACGCTGCCGGGTGCGACGCTGCTGCGCTTGCCCCGACTGCCCCTGCTCCATTGACCCCCCTCTCCCTCTTTCCTTCCCCCCTCTTGCACGCCTCCCTGCAGGGCCGCTGCTCAAGCGCTTTGCCCTTGTGCTGTGCTGGGCCGCCATCATCCATCTCGCAGAGTATGCGCTCGCCAACCCCATGATTGGCATGGCCTCCGCCGCTGGAGGCTACTTCATGCCGCCGCCCGCCATCACTGGCGGCGCCATGAAGGCAGCGATTGCCCTGTCGGAGATGCAGCACAGGTGCGTGGGCTTGCGGTGGCGGCCTTCTGGCGGAGTGCTGGTCGGCGGTGGGCGCAGCGCCGACAGAGAGCGTGCCTGCCGACAGAGAGCCGACAGAAGAGCATGCCCGCCGACCGCTCTGACGGACTGCGGCTGCTCACACCCCCACTCTGTGCATCCCGCTGCCCGCAGGCAGGAGATGTGCCTGCAGTTTGACGCGCTGCAGGGCGGGCGCGCCATCTACCCTGACTACTACGCAGAGGTGGGCGCTTGAAGGCGGGGAGGGGCCCCTGCAGGGCAGGTGTACGCTTGGAAAGGGCGCCGCCTCCTCGCTCCCCCCCCCCCCACCACCTTGCCCCCACCTTCCCCCCCGGTTCCCTGCCCCAGCCAACATGGATCAGAGCTTCCCCCCACCCCTGTCTTCCACCTCTGCTGCCTCTGCATGCTGCCTTCATGCTGCCTTCCCCCCTCCCCTTCCCCGCCCCGGCCAACATGGACCAGAGCTTCCCTTGTTTCCGTGCGCCCCCCCCCCCAGGTGGTCGTGGCCCTGGCGGGCGCCGGCATCTCCATCCTGGCGTGGCCGCCTCTGCGGGCCCTGCCACCGTTGGCAACCTGGCCCCCAGCATGGCTGCTGCCGGCGGCGGCGCGCCGCCGGCGCCTCTGGTGGTGTACTCCTCCGAGGTGCGGCTGTGGCGCGCGTGTGTCCCAAGCTGGTGCCTTGCAGGCGGCAGGCGGCGGCGGGCATCTCACCGCCGTGCCCCTCTCGCGCTGCAGCCCCGCTTCCCCATCAGTTTGCCCTCTGCCCCCCTTCCCCTCGTCGCAGAACATCCAGCTGCGTGACAGCTGCATGGCGGGCGTGCTGGGCGGCGTGACCACCAAGAAGCACGTGCACGTGCGCTGCGATGGCTGCGCCCGCGGTTTTGGGTGGGGAAACGGCCAGCGCCAGCTGCAGCGCAGAGCTGCTGCCCGATAAAGCTCCAACGGCCGTCCCCCCACCGAAACACATGCACACACATGCATCCTCCCCCCTCCCCCTCCAGCTGGAAGACATCGACCTCAACGCCTTCAACAGCAACCACGGCTTCAAGAGCCTGTGGGGGGAGGCGCTGCACTACAAGAAGGCCGCCGCCCTCAAGAACGCGGTCCACGCCGCACTGACCACGGGTGCGCTCAAGGCGGGCTGCCACTCTTGTTTCACGCACCCCCCTCGCATGTCGCCCTCCCGCAGCAGCACGGCACGCTCTCGCACCCCAACATGCTCCCCCTCCTCATGCGGCCGGAACCCACCCGTGTCTTTCCTGCGCCCCACCCACCCCGCTGCAGGCTGCCCCAGCGCGGGGATCCACGTGCCGCTGTGCGCCGCGCTGGGCGGCGGCAAGATGCGCAAGGTCACCCCCTCCACGCTGCAGCAGCTGGAGGGCATGTCACGCACGCTCAGCTGCCTGGACATCCCGTGGGAGCAGTTCTGCCCCTTCACTACCTACGCAGGGTGAGTGCCGCCGGAGGTCTCGGCGGGGGTCGGAGTATTGGGCGTGCGCCACTACAAGCGCTGCAGTGTGCCACGCTGTGTGCTGCTTGCCAGGAACCCCACGTCCGCGCCTGCCAGCTTGTTGAGCGCGCACCTCGCCGCCACTCTTCATTCCCCTTGCCCAGGGCTGCCAACAACCTGGCGGCCAGCCCGCCGCGCCCGGCCATCCCCAAGTGGGCGCCTGCAGCTGCACCCGAGGCGGCCGCTGCCGACGGAGACGCCATGGAGGACGACGACAAGGAGAACACCGCCTCGCAGAGCGCCGCAGACAGGAACAAGCGGCACCGCTGCTAGCGGCGGCGCGCGCGCGTGCGGCGTAGCAGCTGCCTTGTACTTTCCCTTATACTGCTGTTCCTGATTTACCCTGACTGACCCTCATCCTCATCATGAACTCACTCATCTTCGCTCGCTTGTAAGGCGCCTGGAGCGATCGCCCCTGCTCCGCCTGCCCCCCAATGGTGCGGCATGCCGTGTCGCCGCTCGCGGCAGCGCCACCCAGACTAATGCACGCTTGCTGAGGCCTCCTGCATGCTGCTGCAACTCGTGCCTGCTCCTGAACCTTCTGCCGAACGCACCGAGCGAACGAACTGCTGTCCTGAGCGCCCCAGCCGAACGACCGAACCGACCGACCCCCTCAGCCCTGCCTTGCTTCCTGGCTGTGCATGCCCACACGTGCATATGCTGCATTCCCTTCCTCCCGAATTCCCAGCGTGCATGTCATTCTGCCTCTCTTTCAGCGTTCTGCGCAGCCCTCTCCATGCCCCATGCTGTGTTTGGTGCACTCCCACAGCGCTCCATTCTGTACATGCGACCATGCGCTGTACCGAGGTCCTCTCCCGCCGTCCCTGCCCCATTCCAGCCCTCCCCTTCCCTCTTATTGTCAGCCGTCAGTTTTATACACGACAATCGTACATGTTGCAGTGCAGAAAATGAATGGTGAGGGTGAGTGCTGGCGCTAGCACAAGCGATCGACGCGAAGCTGGCCCAGGCTGGGCACCAGTGCTCGAGGGGCAGTGTGCAAGGGTGGCAGGGCGGGAGCGCTCTTCCCGCCCGCAGCAGCTGCCCATCGACATGTGTTGCGTGCTGCGTCAGCCCTCTGCACCCGTGGACCCCCCGGCTTGTAGCGGCCCCTGATCACGTTTTCGCTCTTCCCACATCCTTCAAGGTCATCTCACATCCTTGTGGAACCCTCCCGCGCCCCGCTCCCGCCCCCAGTTTAAAATGGCTGCTGCAGCTGCAGTCAAGCAGCAGCTGGAAGACAACTGGAGCAACAGCCGCCAGCACAATGTGTTTCCGCTTGCTCAAATCGATTATATCATGCGCCGCAAACGGGCACAGCAGGGCCTGACGGTAACGCAGGCACCTGCCGCCAGCGGGCGGCGGCGGCGGGGCGCGGGAGGGGACCAGGAGGATGCTGAGCTGGTCCTGCCGCGTTGGGATGTGGAGGTGAGCATACTGTATCTGTAAGCAGGGCTGGAGTTGCTGGATGAAGCGGGGCAGGGTAGCACGAGGGCAGCAGGAGGGCAGCAGGCATGGCAGAACTGTTGATGCCGTGCCCATCATTAACGGACACATCCCCCGCTGTGCGCTGCCCACGATTGCAGCCCAAGGAGCTGAGCAACAGGTTGCTGCGTCAGTTCCATCTGGAAAAGACAATTGACGGCAAAGAAGTCCTGCTGCGCTCGGTGTCCCGCAACGACGAGCTGGGCATCGCAGTGTCGCGCAAGGTGTTGGTGGTGGCCGCCGAGGAGGTGCCCGCCTTCTTCGCCAAGCATCACGGCATCCAGGGCCAGGGCTGGAACTCCCCTGCCCGCCTGTTCCACCACGTGCGTGCTCAATGGTGGTGGTGCAGACTGCAGCATTGCGCCTGTGCGAGGCAGCCGATTGTACAGCCTGTCGCGGCCGCCACCGGCTGCCTCCGCTCCCCGCACTCTACACCTCTGTGCTCCCTTTCCACCCGCTGCTGCGCAGCTGCACCACGCCGTGCCCACCCAGCTGATGCCTGCACCAGGCGGCCAGCCGCGCCTGGTCCACGGTGCTGAAGGGTTCACCGTGGAGACCGCCAAGGCGTGGTGCACCGAGTGCCCCGTGCGTGCCGACATGGCCGCCAAGAAGCCTGCTGAGAAGCGCGTCGTGCACCCCATTGTGGCCATCATGACCCTGATGCACCTGGCGGTCAGTTCAGCTGCAGGGTTGCAGCGCCTGGAAACTGCTGTGAAGCTGGTGTGAAGCTGCGATGAAGCTGCAGGGATGTGCTGCCCACCACTGTCACACCCAACCACCTCTTCTATACCTGCATGCTCCCACCCACAGGCCGATTTGATCGACCTAGGAGCAGGGCGTGACGAGCGCTACCGCTACGTGCTGGTGGTGATCGACGTCTTCAGCCGCTATTGCTGGCTTTACCCGCTGGCCTCCAAGACGACCATTGGCGTGGCACGGCATGTGAGCTGCCAACACTTGCTGCCAGCGCTTCCTCCCAGCGCTTGCTGCCAGTTTTTGCTGCAAGCACTTGCTGTCATTGATTGGTGCCAACGCTAATTGGCATCGCTACCGGCCAGCGCTGCCGACCAGCGACCAGCCGCTTCGCTTGCTTCATGCCTCGTCTTGCGCTCTCTTTCACTCTGCCCCACCCCACCCCCACCCCCACGCACCCCTGTCGTTCCCTTGCAGCTCTACTTTCAATTCATGCGAACGCAGGTGCCTGCCAAGCTACAGACCGACAACGGCCTGGAGTTCTGCGGCAAGGAGGTCAAAGAGCTGTGCGAGCTGTTCAACGTGCGGCACGCCAAGAGCATGCCCGGCCATCCTGAAACCAACGGTTGCGTGGAGCGTAAGAACCGCGAGCTCAAGAACAAGGTAGGAGCCGGGCAATGTGCGAAGAGGAATCTGGTGTGCTGCTGCTGTTGTTGTTGCTGCTGGTGGCGTTGAGGTGGTCGGAGGTGGTCGTGTGTGGCAGCGGTATGGCTGATGCAGCGGCAGTGCTGCAGGTCCAGCCCACAGCTCTCTCTCTCTGACCGCTGTGTGCACATCCCCTACCCGTCCCTCGTCAGATTCGTGCGCTGCTGATGGCTTGCCCGCTGTTCGAGTGAGTACAGAAAGCTCGTGCTGCTGCCCCTGCTGCCCCTCCTGTCCAGTGCTGCTGTGCTGTGGTTCCTGTTTCCACGCTGCAGCTTCTGCTGCTGCCCCACCTGTCCAGTGTTGTTGTGCCTGCGTGCATTGCAGCTCGTGCTGCTACCCCTCCTGTCCAGTGCTGCTTGCACGCTGCTGTCGTGTTCCTGCCGCTCCTGTCCAGTGCTGCTGTGCTGTGCTGTGGTTCAGCGCTGCCCCCCCCCCCCCCCCCCCGCCCCCACGCCACCCCACCCACACCCACACCCCACCCACCCACACCCATCCCCTGCACTCTGCAGCTGGGCATTCCACGTCCTGACAGTGATGCAGATGGTCAACAACTCGCCCACCAGCGCGCTCGGCGGCATGGCCCCCACCAAGGCGCTGTTCGGCACGCTGCCCTCCAACATGAACTTGCCACTGCTGGATGACATTGTCCGCCTGCTGGGCTTCACCTCCTCGGCTGAGGCGAACGATGCCGACACCCCGCCAGCCCCTGCCACGCGCAAAGGCAGCGCAGCGCAGCCCAAGCGCCGCCGCACGCTGTCAGAACTGGTGCTGCCCTCGGATAGCGAAGACGAGGCAAGCGACGATGCAGCGCTGGACGAGGCAACGCTGCAAATTGCTGCCACCGCTTCTCCCCTGGGGCGGCGCAGTACCCGCACTAATGCAGGCGGCCGGCTGAGCCAGCTGGTGGCAGATGAGCTGCTGGACGAGGCGGGCGAGGTGCCCACTCGTGCGCTGCCGCAGCGTGCTACAGCCATGCGCAGCCCATCAGGCAAGCGGCGGGCAGCGACGAGCCTGCTGGATCAGCTGGCAGCCATTGCAGCAGAGTGCGACGCTGCTGGTGAGTGTGGGAGTGATGTTGGGAGCGGCGGGCAAACCATTCGTTGGGGGCCTGCCTGCAAATGGGGGCGCATGAAGCAGTGGCTGCTCCCACATGAGCGCTCGTACCTCCATGCTGCAGATGAGCTGGATAAGGTGGACGACAGCAGCGATGGAGCTGGCACCAGCGCTGATGCAGAGGCAGCGGGTGAGTCTGACTGGGCTGTTTGAGCTGGGGTAGACATAAACAGAGTTGGGCAGGCCGGCTGTGGTGCAGTGCGCACGCCCACCATCTCCACCCTGCATGTCAATTGCTGCTCTTCTCCTCCTCCCCCTACATCGACAGCCATCCTCACCGCCCACCACGGCGCTCACCAGGAGCAGGTGCTGGCACTGCACGTGCGCAACCGCCAGCGCATCCGCAGCCAGGGCGGCAAGGGCGGCGCTGAGTTCGACATCGGCGATGCCGTGCTGCTGAAGCCTGCCAGCATGGGCAAGGTCGGCACCAGCACCATTCAGCGCAAGCGGCTGACGTGCCGCGTGGTGGGTGTGGCAGAGCAGACCGGCAAGTACCACCTGCGGTGCAACACCGGCCTCCTCAAGGGCACCTACGGCGGCGGCGAGGTGCTGCGCCCGGCCCCCGCCGAGTCTGCAGCCGAGCTCAACTTTGCTGCTGACGCGGATTCCTCTGAGGCGCCGCTGGTCACGCTCACTGCGGCGGTGAATGCAGAGCTGCTGGTGACGGCAGGCGGCAAACGCCGCCGCACGTGAAGCACCGGCGGCGCTGCCCGTGGGCTGCAGTCCACCTGTCTCCAGCCAACCCAGCTTCGCCCTGCAACAGCCTGGACCCCTCCTGTCAGCTCTGGTGCAGCAGGCAGCCATTTAACGCAGGTAAGTTGGGCAGCAGCTGCGCTGTGATGCGCGCTGCTCCTGCCGCCGCTCACGCTTTCCTTGCCCGACAGCCTGCCCTCTGTCCCACATTCTCGCTTTGCTTTGCACACTTCTCCGGCCTGCCTTGCGTTTCAATTGCGGTGTAACAACGCTCTACTGCAGCGGGCGAGACCAGGGGGCTTGGCTTGCGCGGACCCGACCATCCCCTCGCTCTCAGCAGCTTTTCCGGCGCGGCCTCGCGTCTCTAGAGACACTCTGTGGACCAGGTAACAAGTTCAAAGTGGCGCCGCTGCGCCTCCTGCAGCAGGCAGGCCAGGGGGTCGACCGGTGCAGGGGTCGACCCAGCACGCAACACATGTGTACATGCCTCTGTGTCTTCGCACAGTGCATTCATGAGTTTCTGTGACAGGACGGCCTTGAACCGGTAGCTTTGGCACAGGTGTAAGCGACCCTGTCAGAATGGCCGCCGCCGCCGCCGCCATGCGCTACGACGCCATGGCTGCCAACCCACAGGCGGTCGGTCATTCCGCCCGATTCTTCTCTCTATCTGCACGCTTGCCTGCCAGCCTGCCCGTCCGCACACCCCTGGCCGCCCTTTTGCCAGAATGGGCGCTGTGTGCAGCCGGCCGCCCGCCGAGGGACAGCCCAGGCGCAGGCCTGCCTGCCGCGGCGGCTGCCTGCCATGGAAGGTGGGGACCTAGAGGAGGCTCAGAGGATGCCTCGATCAGCAGAGGGGCCTAGGAGGGCGCTGTACGCCTTCGGGCCAGCCTCAAGCCTGCTCCCATGCCGCCCCTGCCCTCCCAGGCGCGCCAGCCGATCCAGGTTAAGCCTGGGCACCCGCACGTGGAGGCCCAGCCGGTGTCTGCGCCGCCCGCCCCGCCCGCGTCGGCAGCCGCCCTGCACAATGGCGGCGGCGGCTCTACCGGCATGGGCGCCGCCGCTGAGCACGGCCTGCCGGGGCCAGGCCTGGACGCCTTTGGCAGCCCCATGACCTCCACCACCGCTCTGCCGGGGCTGCACGCGCAGGCGGCGGAGGCGGACGCCACCTGGCGGTCTGCCGCCGCCGGCTCCAACGGCAGCGCCGCCGGCGCCGCCGGCGCCGCCTGCCCCGCGCCCGACCGCCGCGCGGGCGCGGGCGAGGGCCGCGCCGCGGAGGCGGCGCACGAGGTCGCTCGCCTGGCGGAAGTGCAGCAGTCTCTGTCGGTGGTGAAGGGCGGCCACAAGGGCCTGGACTCGATCACCCAGCTGGTGGCGCAGGTGCGGTCGTAGCACTGGGGAGGGGCCAGGGGCGGCACCCGACTACTGCCCGCCCAGCAAGATGCCCCAGGCAGCCTGCTCGATGCCTGAGCAGCAGGCAGAGCCACCCTGCTCACCTCCTCCCTCCCACCCGACCTGCTCGCCTCCTCCCTCCCACCCGCTGCGCAGCTCTACCGTGTGCCGCTCGCCGCCATCAACCTGATTGCCGAGCACCGCCTGGTGAGACAGACGGGAGCGCAGCTGCAGGGGAGGGGCAGCGCACGCCTGGCATGCATGCATCCCAGGCACGCCCCTGCGAATCCCCGCCATGCGTCGACCCCTCCTGCACAGGCGCGCGTTCCTGCTGCTTGCAGCCGCGCGCTGCCGGTGGCGGCCCTGGGCACCCTTCGGTCGCGGCCTCCAGAGCCCCCCGTGCCTGCAGTCAGCCCTCCCCTGTGACGCGCTCGTCCACCCTCCCCCCTCCCTTCCCTCCCGCTGCAGGAGTTTGCGTCGGTTGCGGGCCCCCTCAAGGAGGCGTGGGGCACGGGCACCGACCGCGCGGGAACCTTCTGCGAGGCGCTGCTGCTGCCGCAGGTGCCGCCGGCGACGCGCCTCGGACCCGGCTGCTTGCTTGCCGTGCAGCCATGTGCATCCCCGCTTGTACATTGCCTTCAGTGCCTGCAAGTTTTCTCTGGCTTGCCCGCCGGCTCCCCCCGCTCACCTTACCACGTCCCCGGCCCTGCCCTGCCCTTCCCTGCCCTGCCCTGCCTGCCCACCCCTGCCCGCAGGCTCCCCCCGCTCGCCTGTCCATGTCAGCCGCCCTGCCCCCCCCCCCCCCCCCCCCTGCAGGTCCACACCCTGCTGTGCATCCCAGACACCACGCAGGACTACAGGTGCGGCCTGGTGCACCCTTTGCCTGCCTCCTGCTGCATCCGTGCATCAGGCGGCAGAGCAGCGCCCGCGGTCGCCCGCCCCATCCTGCTGCTCAAACTCCCGAGCGCCACGGAGCTGTGGGTTTGCATTCGCTTCCCCTTTCGCTGCCCATCCCCGCCCTGTGGCAGGTTCCGCTGCCTGGCCTGCGTGTCCCAAGACCCCCACATCCGCTTCTACTGCGGTGGCTGCTGGGGGGCGGTGACAGCAGGGCTGTGCAAGTGTCATGGGGGGGCAGCAGGGCAGCCCTGCTGTTCATGTGCTGCGCGGCAGCATGCCACACCGTCGTGCCGGCATGCCCAACGTCCCCCACCTTGCCTTGCCTGCCTCTCGCACATTTGCTGCGCAGGCACCCTTGTGGTCTGCCTGCTTTAGCAGGCGCGATCGGTTCAGTTCAGGTCTCCACACCGGTCGTCACCGACTCCCTCTCTCCCCCTCCCATCTATCCATCCAAACAGGCACCCCCCTGGTGTCCTCCCGCGGCCACCGCCTGGGCTCGCTGTGCGTGTTCGACCTGACCCCGCGCACCCTCTCCACCGACGCGCTCAACCTGCTGGCGTCGCTGGCGGAGATGGCGGCGCGCCTGCTGGAGGAGAGCCAGGTGGGTGGGAGGGAGGGCAGGGGGTGGGAGGGGGAGGGGGAGGGCCCTGCATGTGCCGAGGCACTGGCTGGCAGGTAGCGGGGGGTCGTGGACTGGCCTCGTGGCAGACTTGGCGGCCTGCCTCTGCTGGATGTGAGGTGAGGTGGGTGGGTGGGTGGGTGGGTGGGTGGTAGACGACGACTGAATGGAACCATGGGAGCGTCTGCAGCTGGTCGCAGGCCCTCCGCTCTCAAGCTCACGTCCCTCCCGCCCCCGCGCCCCTGCTCCCTGTATTCACCCCCAGGTGGAGGAGCTGGAGAAGGAGCAGCGCGCGCGGCGGAAGGCGGCCGCGGCGGCCCTGCAGCGCGAGCCCCGCGTCGTGCGCGCCGCGGTGCTGCTCTGCGACGCCTCCTCCCGCCGCTGGCCCATCCTGTGGGCCAACGCGGGGGCGGCGGCCCTCTCTGGTGGGTGGGTGGGTGGGTGGGTGGGTGGGCAAGCAGGGAGGGGAGGGGAGAGCAGGGACATGCG
The DNA here is from genome assembly GCA_002245815.2 of Micractinium conductrix. NCBI lineage: Eukaryota > Viridiplantae > Chlorophyta > Trebouxiophyceae > Chlorellales > Chlorellaceae > Micractinium > Micractinium conductrix. Next base: position 1,423,922 of record LHPF02000008.1, read on the forward strand.
CCCCGCGCTGCCCTGGACTCCTTCCCACGACGTTTCAGTGCGCTCCCCCACAGCAGACTTCGGCCCTGCCCGTCGACCTCGCTTGCCTTGCCCCGGCCTCCCCCCCACCCGCCCTGCAGGCCTGCCCCAGAAGGTTCTGCGCAACAGCGGGTTCTTCGAGGCACGACATTTTTTTACCATTTGTTTTACATTTACATTTAAAGGACAGGGAAAGGATGGCGAGGGGGAGGCGGGGCCGAACATGGGAGGCCCCGGCTGCTTTGACACCTGCATCTCCCTCCCTCCAACGCACTTTCCCCTTCCCCCCTACAACCTACCCTCCTTCTCCTTCAGGTGTATTAGCCCGACGACCCTCAACGCCGCCGGAGCTCAGCTGCAGGCCACCTCGCCTTCACCCTCTAACCCGCCCATCTCCCCTCATCCCCCGCCCTCCAGGTGTTTGTGCCCGACCACGGCCCCTCGACGCCGCCCGAGCTTCAGGCCGCTGTGGACAAGCAGCAGGCCGTCAAGGCACGCATTTCGCTGCCGGGCGCCGGGCGCCACGCAGAGGTGCAGTTCAGGTGCGGGCTGCGCTGCGCTGCGCTGCGCTGCGCCGTGCCGTGCTGCGCTGCGCTGCGCCGTGCTGCGGCAGTGCTGCGCCGTGCTGTGGTGGCTGCGATGGACCCTGCTGCAACGTGTGATGCGCACCTGCGGTGCCGCGCTCTGCGTGCTTCAAGCGCCACGCTGAGATGCGACTCGGGTGCATGCTGTGCCGTGCTGCGGTGCGTTGCGCCGTGCTGTGCTGTGCTGTTCCGTGATCCACTGTGCCGCACCGCGCTGCGGAACGCTCAACCCGTGCCCCTGCCTGCCGCACCCGCCCCGCGCAGCCCCGCGTCGCTGCAGCAGCTGGAGGGAGAGGAGAGCCACCCGCTGATTGGTAAGCATTCCCCCTCTGCTGCCTGCTTGTAGACCCTGGTGCCGCGCACGCCTAGTGCCAACCGCTCTGCCACGACCGCACTTGCCGACTGTGCATGGAGCGCCGCCTCAATCGCACCTGCCCCCATCCCCTGCAGACGTGTCGGCGGCGCTGCGGGCCACGGGCGCCCCAGCGGGCGCAGCAGACATGGCCACCGATCTCATGTGGGCGGCCATCGAGGCCTGAGGCGCGCTCTCCTGTGCCTGGCTTGCCAGGCTGCACAAGCAGCCTGGTGGCCGTCCTTCTCCTGCGGCAGATGCAGCAGGGTTCAGCCCGGCAGGGGGCGGCGGGCCCGACAGCTGCGCGGACCCGCGCCGCCCGCCCGCCCGCCCGCTGCGCTGCGCAACCCCAATGCATGTCTCCGGATGTGCATGCGTCCGTGACAATTTCACGCCTTTGTTTTTGGAAGTCCCAGCGTCGGTTTTCTCGCTCGGCAGCTGCTTGGCGTCCTGTCGTGTGCGGGCTTCCGTGACGGATTCCGCACCCCTGCCCTGTTCTGCCGCGTCTAAAACTCTCAAGCCGCCTTTGCTTCTGGCCTTGTAGCGCCCCCTTTGCGTTGCGATGCTCACAAGCTGGCGCTGGACGCCGCCGTGCCTGCAGGCTGGGTGCGCACTGGCGATGTGGCTGCCCGTCGCTGGACAATACGCACCCTGCTTCCCTGTCTGCCTGTAAAACCTCTGTCTGCGAGGGCCTGTTGATTTGAGTTGAAATGCTGTTCACATGGGATTAGGCGGGGGCAAGGCAAACCTAACAAACCGTGACAAGGACATACGTGTGTGAGGGAACGAGGGCTGGGTTTAGGCGAGGCTGGAGGCCGGTGGGCTGAGTGGGCAACTGGCTTGCTGCAGGAGATCAGGAGGCATCCACACCCGTTGACCCACCAGTCTCGCCGCTCGCCGCCGCTGCCGCCACCTCTGCACGCCAGCGCTTGCAGTCGGCGCGGTGCGCGAACCAGTGCGCCTTGCTGCACTCGACGCTGCAGTAGCGCACGCGCCCGCAGCCGCCGCAGCGGCGAAGGCCGGTGGTGGCGCCGCAGCCTTCGGCGGCGCAGACGCGCGGAGCAGCGACGGCGGGCGAGGCTGCTGGTTGGGAAGCATGCGAGTCTAGCAACTCGAGCGCTTTGCGTGCCGTCGCTCCCATGCTTAAGTCGCTGCTGTCCGTATGTTGCTGCAGTGCCACGCGGCCGCCTGCAGCCTCGATGGCCGCTGCTGCGCTGCTGCCGCTGGCTTCTACAAGGCGGCAGAGGGCCTCGGCTGCCAAGCCCTGTCCAGGAGCGCTGGTGCGCAGCTGGCGCACAAAGCAGGGGATGCAGCCGGTGGCTACGACCTCATCTGCGCTGCCTGGGCTGTGTCGCAGAATATAAGCCAGCGCCGCTGTCACGCTTTTGAGCACGCCAGCGTTGCCGCTGTTGTGCAGCAGGCGCGCCAGGGCTGGCAGCGCGCCCTCTCTGACGACGGCGGCAGTCAGCGCTTCACTCTGTGTCAAGCATGCCAAGGCTGCTGCAGCACCTAGCTGTGTCACAGTGCTGCTGCTGCCCAGTCGCAGCACCAAGGGTGCAGCCCCGCCGCACGCAACGATTTCTCTCGCCCCGCTGTCACTGAGCTGGCAATTCTGAGCAGCACAAACGCGGCGGACTGGTAAATTCTGTCGCTGCTGCTGTCGCGCAGCAGCTGCAGCAGGCGAGGAACGCCTGCAGCAGGCGAGGAACGCTGGCGGCCAGCACGGCTGCCGCATTGGCGGCATTCTGTGTCGCTAAGCAATTGAGGGCCACTGCTGCTATCGCCAGGAGCCCATCGTCGCTGCTGGCATGCAGCAGGCGCGCCAGCGGTGGAATGGCGCCGGCTGCCGCCAGCGCTGCCTGGCCTGCTGCATTCTCGTCTGCCAACGTTGCAATTGCCCAGCTTGCTGCCTTTTTCACTCGCGCATCACGGCTGTGCAGCAGGTGCAGAAGGGCGTGGGCGCCGCCAGCAGCCAGGCAGGCGGCCTGGGCGGAAGGGCTGTCGAGAAGGTCTGCCAGCTCTCGCGCTGCATCCGCCTGCTCACTTTCATATCTGCTGCTCAGGCGCTGCACGACGGCTGGGATGCCGGCCGCTGCGCCTGCTGGCATGGCTGGGGCGGTTGAGCCATTGCACGCAGGGGGAGTCAGTTGATGTCCGTCGGTGGGGGGGGACTTGCGAGGAGAGCGGCGGGCGGCAGCAAGACGTGCGGAGCAGCGGCGCCATGAGCAGGGGCTGCTCGTCTCCCCCAGGCACCTCACAGCCACTCCTGTGCGTGCCTGGGGCTCTGAGGGAGGGCTGCTGAGCGCCGCAGTGGCTGCAGCACCGCCAGTGCTCCCCTGCCGCCCCTACCACCCCACCTGGCGCTTCTTCAGGGCGTGAGCGCCGATCCAAAGCCGGCAGGCAAGGCTGGGCTGGGATGGGGTGTTGGTTGGGCGGCTGTGGCGAGGCTCAGCGGCAAGCAAGGACTGGGTTGGAGAGCAGCAGGCTCCTGGTGACGGTTGCACGTGCCTATGCTGGGCGCTCTGCAGCACGGAGGACACGTCTGAGAGGAGGCAAAGGGCGTGGTGTCCAGGAAACTACCGGCCGGCGGCGCAATGCAGCGGCTCGCCCCTCATCGTTTTGCGCTGTTCTGGTTCCCTGCTCAGCCCAGGCTCGCTGTTGAGGTCTCCACAGGCGTTCCCAGGGGCTGTGGGCAAGCAGACGGCCTCCTCGAGCCCCTAGCATCGCCTCCAGGCCTCGCAGGCAAGCTAGGATGACTTGGGTGGTCCGGCTTGGCATTGGAGACGGAGGGGTGCGCCCAGTGCTGTCCGCTGCTGGCCGCCACCGCCGCCGCCACCGCTCCTGCGCTATGGCGCTCCCTTGGCGGCGCTCATCCCTGCTCACGCCTCCACTTGCTGCAGGCGTGCGCCCGTCACCTTCATCCCTGGCGCCCTTGAGAGCACGACCAACCCGCCTGCTTTCGTGTCACGCGCCCCCTGGCGAGCCTTAGGCTAGACACCAACAACCGCCCGAGGTGGGCACCCGAGGCAGCGCCGCTGCTCCTGGTCGCGCTGCGCCATCCCCGACATCATGAAAGATTACATTCTTAGCAAAGCTGCCAGGGGGGTGCCCGAACGCGTGCCTCAGCGATGCTGCCAAGCAAGCGCAACCTGCCGCCGACAGCCGCCACCGCGTGTCTGCCCTGTCTGAACCATTCCACGCTGCTTCCCCCACACCCCTGCTGCAGCCTGCATGAGCGCACCACCTGCAGAGGAGGACATGGTGGACGTCATGGCGGTGGCAGCAAGAGCGGCAGCAGCAGCAGCGGCAGCGCGCGACGTCCCTGGCCTGGTGCAGGGCTTGCGCAGCAACCGCGCGAGCGAGCAAGCAATGGCGGCAGCGCAACTCGTCAACATGTGTCACCATCTGCCTGCCAGCAAGGCCGCTGTCCTGGCTGCCGGCGGCGCCCCTGCCCTGGTGCAGCTTCTGCACAGCCGTGACAACAACGTCCTAGGAGCCGCATGCGCGGCGCTAGCAGTGCTGGCACTCTGCGACCCACCCAGCCAAGCAGCGATCGCAGCCGCCGGCGGCATTCCGCTGCTGACCAGCCTGCTGCTGCACAGCAGCGACGCTGATGTCGTTGCTGGTGCAGCCTGCGCGCTCGGCCGCCTGACGCTGCAGCACACCATCAACGCGGCGGCAGTGGTGGCCACCGAGTGTATCCCTCGACTGCTGCAGCTGCTGCGCGACAGTAGTGGTGCCGATCTGCAAAAGCAAGTCATTCTCCTGCTGATGAGCCTCGTAGCAACGCTTGGCAGCTGCGCTGCCGACATAGTCGCCGGCGGCGGCATCCCCCTGCTGGTGCAGCGCCTGCAGAGCAGCGAGCTGCAGGAAGCGGCCGCAGCCGCGCTGGCAGCACTGGCTGCACTTGAAACCGCTGCTGCTGCCATTGCCAGAGATTGCCGCTGCGGCATCCCTGCCCTGGCCCGCCTGCTGCGCACCAGCCGTGCTGCCCGCGTGCCGGACAGGGCCGGTGCAGCCCTGGCAACCCTGTCAGCGCATGCTGCCACCAGCTCGGCTGTTGCAGCGGCCGCGGCGGACTGCATCCCAGCCGCCGTGCGCCTGCTGGAAGCCAGCGACTGCAGCGAGTTCACCGCAACCTCGACGATTGAGCTGCTGCACAACCTGGCTGCCGCCAGCCCCGCTACAGCAGCAGCGATCGAGGCGGCCGGCGGCCGAGCAGCGCTGCAGCGGCACTCAAGCAGTCATGATGGAACCATACGTGAGATGGTTGCCGCAGCACTGCGCCTGCTCGACGAGCATGCCCACCCTCCGGCTGCCCCGCCCCAGCCTCGTGCACCGCGTGTGTGCGCAGCCGAGGGCTGCTCCAACACCGCCCACCTGCGCCGCTGCGGCGGCTGCGGGCGCGTGCGCTACTGCAGCGCCGAGTGCAGCAAGGCGCACTGGCGCACGCACCGCTCCGACTGCAAGCGCTGGCGGGCCGAGGCACAGGCTGCTGCTGCTGCTGCTGCTGAAACCTCGGAGGCTGGCGCAACTGCACTGACCGAGGCAGCGCAGCCCTGATGTAGGTCGCCTGTTTGTGCCTCCTGACGCCCATTGCTTTGGAGTCGCCCCCTTCACCTTCCTCTCGCACAGCACCCTCCTTTGAAGGTTCTAATTTGCGTTGTCATGCCTGCCCTGCCTCCTCCCAACTCGCAGCAGCTCATGCGCCCTAGCCTCCCCGCCTTCTGATCGCGCTTCGAAGCGTAATTGGTGTGTTCACATGAACGCACGACTGATGGCGGGCCTGACCCAGGTGCCTCACAAGGGGGCGGCTGTCCAGGTCGGGAGGTCCGGGGGCAAGGGTGGGCATCCAAAGGCAAGCACCCATGCAGAGAGAGGGAGCTGGGGACGTGAGAAAGCAGGGCAGCGGGGGGAGGACCACAGCGGGGCTGACTCCGACGCATGGCAGGGAGTAAGGGCTGGAGCTAAGCGCGCCTGGAGGGCGGTGGCGTGAGTGGGCAACTGGCTTGCTGCAGGAGATCAGGAGGCATCCACACCCGTTGACCCGGCCGCCTCGCCGCTCGCCGCCGCCGCCGCCTCTGCACGCCAGCGCTTGCAGTCGGCGCGGTGCGTGCGCCAGTGCGCCTTGCTGCACTCGACGCTGCAGTAGCGCACGCGCGCGCAGCCGCCGCAGCGGCGCAGGCCGGTGGTGGCGCCGCAGCCTTCGGCAGCGCAGATGCGCGGAGCAGCAACGGCTGCGAGGCTGCTGGTTGGGAAGCATGCGAGTCTACCAACTCGAGCGCCTTGCATGCCATTTCTTGCAGGTGTGCGTTGCTGCTGTTTGCATGCTGCTGCAGTGCCACGCGGCCGCCTGCAGCCTCGATGGCCGCTGCTGTGCTGCTGCCGCAGCCGCTTAGAAGGTGGCAGAGGGCCTCAATTGCCCAGGGCCATTCCACGTAGTCGCAGCTGGCGCACAAAGCAGGGGATGCAGCCGGCGGCAACAAGCTGATCAGCGCTGCCTGGGCTGCACCGCAAAATAGCACCCAGCGCTGCTGTCAGGCTTTTGAGCACGCCAGCGTCGTCGCTGCTGTGCAGCAGGCGCACCAGCGCTGGCAGCGCGCCCTCCCTGACAACGGCGGCAGTCAGCGGTTCATTCCGTGTCAAGCCTGCCAGGGCTGCTGCAGCGGCTGCCTGCAAGAACATGCTGCTGCTGCCCAGTCGCAGCACCAAGGGTGCAGCCCCGCCGCACGCAACGATTTCTGCAGCCCCGCTGTCACTGCTGCTGGCAATTTTGTGCAGCACAAATGCCGCAGCTTCGTGCAATTTGTCGCTGCTGCTGTCGCGCAGCAGCTGCAGCAGGCGAGGAACGCAGCCCGCGGCCAGCACGGCTGCCGCATTGGCGGCATTCTGTGTCGCTAAGCTTTCGAGGGCCCCTGCTGCCAGCATCAGGAGCCCATCGTCGCTGCTGGCATGCAGCAAGTGCGCCAGCGGTGGGATGGCGCCGGCTGCCGCCAGCGCTGCCTGCCCTGCTGCGTTCTCGTGTGCCAGCATTCCAACCGCCCAGCTTGCTGCACCCTGCACACGTGCGTTGCGGCTGTGCAGCAGCTGCACAAGAGCGGGGGCGCCGCCAGCAGCCAGGCAGGCGACCTGGGCGGAGGGGCTGTCGAGAAGGTCTGCCAGCTCTAGCGCTGCATCCGCTTGCTCGCTTGCTTGGCGGCTGCTCAGGCGCCGCGCGACGGCTGGGATGCCGGCCGCTGCGCCTGCTGGCATGGCTGGGGCGGTTGAGCCACTGCGCGGCAGGGGGAGTCGGTTGATGTCCGTCAGCGGGCGGGGACATGCGAGGAGAGCGGCGGGCGGCAGCAAGACGTGCGGAGCAGCGGCGCCATGAGCAGGGGCTGCTCGTCTCCCCCAGGCACCTCACAGCCACTCCTGTGCGTGCCTGGGGCTCTGAGGGAGGGCTGCTGAGCGCCGCAGTGGCTGCAGCACCGCCAGTGCTCCCTTGCCGCCCCTACCTGGCGCTTCTGTGGGATGAGAGCAGCGATCCAAAGCCGAGCAGGGCTGGGCTGGGCTGGGTTGTTTGGCTGGCGGGCTGTATGGCGACGAGGCCAAAGTGCGGGCGGTGGCTGGGGGAAGAGCAGGCTCTCTCACGCTCTGGAGACTGCGCAGTGCTGCGCAATGCACGTCTAGGAAGGGAGGCGGGGCAGGAGACGCCGCCTGCTGAATGCAGCCGCATCACCATGTGGACAATCCTTTCCCCCCGCTGTCCTGGCTGCCTGCTCACGCTCGCAAGCCACAAGCTCGCTGTTGAGGTCTCCACAGGCGTTCCCAGGGGCTGTGGGCAAGCAGGCTGCCTCCTCGAGCCCCCAGCGTCGCCTCCAGGCCTCGCAGGCAAGGTGAGAGCACACAGGTGGTCTGGATCACGAGGCACTATCAGCAAACGAGCGGGCAGGGCGCCTGGTGCGGTTCGTTGGCCGCCGCCGCCGCCGCCACCGCCGCCGCTCCGTCCCTGCTGGCGTACCTGCCTTGTGCCGTTTCCCTGCCGCTGCTGTGTGCATGCACGCGGCCCTCCCGCCTGCCTCACCACCCCCATGTATGTAAATCTTTTAACGACTGATGGTTGGGTTGCAGGCGGCTGACAGTAGAAGGAATTTGGAGGGCAGGATAGGAGCAGAGAGGGTTGGGGGAGGCTGCTACAATGAAAGCAGGGCAGGGGGAGTGCAGGAGGGGGGGCTGGGGGCGGCACAGGGGAGGCAGTGGCGGCGGCAGGGGAGGGGGCCCCATCATGCACGGCGGGTTGGGTTGGGAGCGCGGAAAACAAAAGAACAGGGGGCAAGTCCTGAGGGTGGGACGAGGGTCGCCGGGCGGCGCAGCGTGTACCCTCACGGGTGGTGCTGACAGAGCGCCGGCCCATGGTCAGGCGCCTAGCCCATGGTCAGGCGCCTAGCCGACGGCTAGTAGCTAAGTTGCAGAGGCGGCACAGCCGGTGCAGCCGGTGCTGCAGCCGGAGCTTCACTCGGGCCCTGAGGTGGGGCCTTCAACGACGGCGCAGCCACGCCGCAGGTTCAGCCGGTACTGCAGCTGGTACTGCAGCTTTACTCGGACTCAGAGGCAGACTCCTCTGCGATGGCCTCGCGCAGCACGGACACCACGGACTTGAAGGCAAACCACTCGGGGATGTCCTCGCCTGCACGGCAGGCACAGCAGGCGCAGCGGACGCGGCGGGGGGTCAGGGTTGCGCGGGCACGCGACGGGCGCGCGCCGGCGGGGGTCAGGGCCGTGCAGCGGCGCAAGAAGCAAGGGAGTGAGGGCGACAGCGCAGGCACGCGGCAACCAGCAGCGTGTGGCGACGAGCTGGCTGGCTGGCTGCGGCCGCGCAGCGGCAAGACCCACCGGCGCGCAGCATCTTGCGGAACTTGGTGCCGCTGAGGTTGAGCTTGTGCAGGCCCTCCTTCTCAGCCACGTCGGCGGTCACATAGCCCTGCAGTACCACCAGGCCAAGCGTTTACGGTTAATTTCGTTTGAGGGTGTATGGTGGCGGGGCGGTGCAGGCCCTGGTAGGCGCGCCGCCACCACTGCGAGCAGCAGGAGCAGCTGGCGGCCGGCAGGGACGCGCGAGGAGATGCACCGCCGGGACGCCTGCGCCGCCGAGCAGCACAGCATATGCAGCATGCAGAGCGTCGAACTTCTCCGCTGTGTAGGCACAGCTGAATGAAGCTCTCTCATGTATTGGCGCGAGACAACAAAGACAAATTCATCCCGACCGGCCCACCTTCTCCTCGGTGTAAGTGATGTTGAGGGAGGGGACGGTCTGCATGCCCAGCTCGGGGGCGTTGGCGGTGGCAAACTCCTGGGCGTCGTAGGCGCCGTAGAAGTCCTGCAGTGGGAACGGAGAAGGCGGCCGGCCAGGCCTTGGGGCAGAGGCGCAGCGGCGGCGCACGCAAGCGCTCCCGCCGGCTGCGGCCGGGGCAGCGGCGGCGGCAGCGGCAGCGGCACGCCGCGGCACCCGGCGGCCGACGCTCGGCGCGCACCTCGCCGGAGAGGCAGGACTTGGAGCCGGCCATGTCGCGGCCGATGATGAAGTGGGTGCAGCCGTAGTTCTTGCGGATGATCATGTGCTGGATGGCCTCGCGGGGGCCCGCCATGTGCATGGAGTAGGGCAGGTAGGCCCACCTGGGGGCAGGTGGAGACGGTGCAGAGCGCGGCAGTGAGGCAGCTGCGCGACCGCGGCGGCGGCAGCAGCGGCGACACCACCGGCAGCGGCGGCGGCAGCTGCGACAGCAGTGGCAGTGGCAACACCAGCAGCAGCAGCAGCGGCTGCAGCAGCGGCAGCGGCGGCTGCAGCGGCGGCAGCGGCAGCAGCGGCATCAGCATCAGCATCAGCATCAGCAGCCGCAGCGGCGGCAGAGGCAGCGGCGGCGGCGGCGGCGGCGGCAATGGTCGCGACATCGTTCAGCATCTGCAGCAGCAGCAGTAGCAGCGGCAGCACCGGCGGCGGCGGTCCCTCGCCGCGGGGGCGCTCACCGCAGGCGTGGGTTGTTGGCCTCCTCCTTGAGCACCTCGTAGGTGCGGTAGCGCACAATGCCGGAGATGTCGTCGTCCTGCGCGTAAAAGGAACGGGGAAAAGTACCAACATGTGAGAGGGGTACCGCAGGATGCCGGAGAGATGTCGTCGTCCTGCGCGTCACACAGACAGCAACGACACCGGACGAGAACTGGGCCGAGGTGCAGCCGGCAGGTACGGGGCCCCAGGCACCCCCCCACGCCCACCGGTGAACATTCTATCCATGCAGACCCTGTCCTACGCTGCACATGCCCCCCCTCCCCTGCCCCCCCTCCCCCGCTGCTTACCTGGGTGGGGCCGCAGGTGGGGTGCACCAGGCAGACGGCGCCGGGGCCGGCGTTGGGTGCGTCCAGGGCGCGGATGAAGAGCTCGTAGTGGGCGCGGTGGATGGGGTTGCGGCACTGGAAGGCCAGCACGGCGACGCCCTCGGGCAGCGTGGAACGCACCTCTGCAGGGTGGGGCAGGGCGTGGGGCAGGGCAGGGCAGCGGGGCGGTCGGCAGGGCAGGGCAGCGGGGCAGGGCAGGGCAGCACGGGGTTGGAGGGCGGTCGGCGGGGCATGCAAGCAGGCAGGCAGGCAGCGTGGACCGCACGTGTGTGGCCGCGGCACCGCGCAGCAGGTTGCGGGGGGAGCCACATGCCAGCCGTTGCTGCACTGAGGTACGACCCCCCTGTCTGCCCTGTTTTCCAACAGCCGACGGCCGGCAGGCCAACGCACCGGCGGGGGTGGCGCAGGGGAAGACGCGGGTGGGCAGCCGCAGGCCCTCCACCTTGCCGCCCATGTAGTACTTGCCGCGCTCCATGGTGATCATCTGAAACAATGGTTGTGCGGTTGTGAGAAACGGGTTTACTAGGAAAAGGAAGGTAATGAAGGTGATTGCCGCCCATGTAGTACTTGCCGCGCTCCATGGTTATCATCTGCAGAACACAGGTTGTGCGCTTGTGAGAAACGGGTTTACTAGGAAAAGGAAGGTAATGAAGGTGATTGCCGCCCATGTAGTACTTGCCGCGCTCCATGGTGATCATCTGCAGAGCACAGGTTGTGCGGTTGTAAGAAACGGGTTTAGTAGGAAAAGGAAGGTAATGAAGGTGATTGCCGCCCATGTAGTACTTGCCGCGCTCCATGGTTATCATCTGCAGAACACAGGTTGTGCGCTTGTAAGAAACGGGTTTAGTAGGAAAAGGAAGGTAATGAAGGTGATTGCCGCCCATGTAGTACTTGCCGCGCTCCATGGTTATCATCTGCAGAGCACAGGTTGTGCGCTTGTGAGAAACGGGTTTAGTAGGAAAAGGAAGGTAATGAAGGTGATTGCCGCCCATGTAGTACTTGCCGCGCTCCATGGTTATCATCTGCAGAACACAGGTTGTGCGCTTGTGAGAAACGGGTTTAGTAGGAAAAGGAAGGTAATGAAGGTGATTGCCGCCCATGTAGTACTTGCCGCGCTCCATGGTTATCATCTGCAGAACACAGGTTGTGCACTTGTAAGAAACGGGTTTAGTAGGAAAAGGAAGGTAATGAAGGTGATTGCCGCCCATGTAGTACTTGCCGCGCTCCATGGTTATCATCTGCAGAACACAGGTTGTGCGCTTGTGAGAAACGGGTTTAGTAGGAAAAGGAAGGTAATGAAGGTGATTGCCGCCCATGTAGTACTTGCCGCGCTCCATGGTTATCATCTGCAGAGCACAGGTTGTGCGCTTGTAAGAAACGGGTTTAGTAGGATAAGGAAGGTAATGAAGGTGATTGCCGCCCATGTAGTACTTGCCGCGCTCCATGGTTATCATCTGCAGAACACAGGTTGTGCGGTTGTGAGAAACGGGTTTAGTAGGAAAAGGAAAGTAATGAAGGTGATTGCCGCCCATGTAGTACTTGCCGCGCTCCATGGTTATCATCTGCAGAGCACAGGTTGTGCGCTTGTGAGAAACGGGTTTAGTAGGAAAAGGAAGGTAATGAAGGTGATTGCCGCCCATGTAGTACTTGCCGCGCTCCATGGTTATCATCTGCAGAACACAGGTTGTGCGGTTGTGAGAAACGGGTTTAGTAGGAAAAGGAAGGTAATGAAGGTGATTGCCGCCCATGTAGTACTTGCCGCGCTCCATGGTGATCATCTGCAGAGCACAGGTTGTGCGCTTGTGAGAAACGGGTTTACTAGGAAAAGGAAGGTAATGAAGGTGATTGCCGCCCATGTAGTACTTGCCGCGCTCCATGGTTATCATCTGCAGAGCACAGGTTGTGCGCTTGTAAGAAACGGGTTTAGTAGGAAAAGGAAGGTAATGAAGGTGATTGCCGCCCATGTAGTACTTGCCGCGCTCCATGGTTATCATCTGCAGAACACAGGTTGTGCGGTTGTGAGAAACGGGTTTAGTAGGAAAAGGAAAGTAATGAAGGTGATTGCCGCCCATGTAGTACTTGCCGCGCTCCATGGTTATCATCTGCAGAGCACAGGTTGTGCGCTTGTGAGAAACGGGTTTAGTAGGAAAAGGAAGGTAATGAAGGTGATTGCCGCCCATGTAGTACTTGCCGCGCTCCATGGTTATCATCTGCAGAACACAGGTTGTGCGGTTGTGAGAAACGGGTTTAGTAGGAAAAGGAAGGTAATGAAGGTGATTTATCGCCCATGCAGTGCTTGCCGCGCTCCATGGCGGTCATCTGCAGAGCACGGAAGGGTTCGTGGCACGAGGTGAGCGACGAAAGCTGTCGCTGGCTGCGAAAGCCGGGCCGCTGCAAGTCCGGCGAGGCGGGGCGGAGCCGGCCGAGCAGCATCCCTGCTGGGGCCCGCACCCCTGGGGCTCCTCTCGTGCCAAGGCTTCAGGAGATGCGCGCGGAAGCTTCCGCGTGGCGTGCATGCGTAGCAGGCGGGCAGGGCGGCGCGCGGCATGCAAGCCATCACCTGCACCGCGGGGTGCTCGATGGAGGTGGTGCGGTAGCAGTTCTGGGCCTCCAGCGGCTTGTTGGGCTTCCACTTGCTCTCAACCGTGAACACGGCCAGCTCCTGCAGGGCACGGAGGGTGGGGGTGGGGGGGGGGGGGGGGGGGCGTGGAAGGGTCAGTGAGGGTTGTGAATGGTGCAGCGAAGCAGGGGTGGAAGGGGTCGGGCGGAGGGCTGCGGACGGAGGCGACGTCGGCAGACACAGCCAGCACCGCCGAGCCAGCACGCGCGCGCGCTGCGCTTGCGCACTGCCACATGCGCAGGCACACGCAGGCGCACAGGCGCGAGGAGGGAAGGCCGTGGCCGCGGCACTCGCCTCGCCGTTGTAGGTCAGCAGCACGCGGTCGCCCACCACCAGGTCCTCCCGCTCGGTGTCCAGCACCACGGGCAGGCCAAACAGCAGGCCGTTGGCCAGCCGGTGGCCCTCCACCACTGTTGTTGCGGAGAAGGGGAGGGGGAGCACAACGCTGTGTGACACGGTCAGCAGTCGCAGCAGTCACAGCCACAGCAGTTGCAGTCTTGAACCCAACCACCCACTAACAGCAGCCACCGTGCGCCCACGGCGTCCACGCTTGTCCGACGCACCCGACCGGTGATCGGCCTCTTTTTCAAGCCCAGCCGCACTCCCTACTCACAGCCTTGCTAGCATGTACAGACACCATCCACCCACCCACCCAACCAACCGCCCACCCGACTGGTAGTCGGCCTCATGCATGAAGCCCTCCAGTGGGGAGAAGGCACTGCGGCAGGCAGGCAGGGGGTGGCAGTATGGGATCGTCAGCGAGGGGCGTCGGCGAGGGGCGCCTGGCGGCGGCGCGACGCATGCGTGCGTGCACACCAACAGTGGGCAGGCCCAGCAGGAGGGAAGCATGTGGGCAGCCCGAGGCACAGGGTGCGGGGCGGGCGCCGGCGGGGAAGGGGGGGTGCCGCCGGCGCCACGCCGCCGGGCTGCCGCGTGCGGGGCAAAAAGGGCCCCAAGCACGCCATGCCTTTGCTGTCGCGCTGCCTATGAGACACGGCGGCCACGCCCCGCGCCGCGCTTGCGCGCCGCCCCAGGCCGGTGCAGCACTGGCGGCGGCGCGGCGGCGACGGGGCGGCCGGCTGCAAGGCGGCAGCGCTTTGCCACGCCGGGCATGGGGCTTTGCTGAGCACCCTTCTGCCGCTCTTTTGGTTTGTGCACCTGGGCCCACACAGCAGTCCACAGCACCCCCATCCCCACGCATTCCTGCCCTGCTGCTGACCAGGCTCCCCCACGAGGGCCGGGCCGGGCCGGGCCGGCCCGGCCCTCGGTTTGTCACAGCGGCAGCGCCCGCTCACCCCACACACAGCAGCTCCACGTCGCAGGCGTTGCGGTCAGACAGCTCGATCGTCTTGGTGGCAGAGGCCACGGCGGCAGCCTTCTTGTCTGCACACACACAGTTGGTGGGTGCAGGCAGTCGACGCAGCACGTCTTGTCGGAAGAGGAGGTGATGCAGGCGGTGCCAGAGGAGGTGCCGCAGGCCGTGCCGTCAGGGCGCGATGCACCGTCCTCAACCGGGGCTGCGCCAGGCGGGATTCCTGGCAGGCACGTGCGGGCCTTGCATGCATGATCATGCACAAAGCGCCGCCGACGAGCACGGAACCATGCCATCCCAGCTGCCGGCACCCACCCTCGGGCAGCATGAGGTTGACCAGCTTGCCGCCGTGCGGCGCAATCAGGCTGGCGCGCTCGGTGGCGGCGGCAGCGCTGCAATGCAGGGGTGGAGGTTGGGCAGGGCCAGGGGCACGGTCGGTGGCTACTCGCACGTAGCCGCCGCCAGTCGCCGCCGCCGGTCTGGGCGGCGGCACCTCCACTGCTCAGCCCGCACCACCGCGACCCCAGATCTCAATTGCTGTTGCTTGTACACACCCTTGCGCACCGGACAACCACGGCAGCGCGGCGGGAAGCGGCGGCCCGGGCGGGCGCTGCGCCAACAGCAGTGCGACGGCCAGAGGCCGGCCGCTGCACGCGCAGAGGTGCGGCAGCCTTGGACGCAGCAGCGGGGGCAGCCACGCGGGCAGCGGGCGCCGCAGCGCGGCACAGGGCCTCAGTCGCCATGGGTGGGATGCCGGGTCGCTGGGCCGACGGCAAGCTGAGAGATCGAGAATTTCGAGGCAAAGAGGCCTGAACAGACAGCAGTGCAACTGACGAGCAATCCTGCTGGGCCAATGGCTGGCAGCGGAGCACCGGAGTGGTCGGTCGCTAGCTGCTGTCTGCGCCAGGCTAATTTCACTCGCACCAGCACCATCCCAGACCCCGCAGCAGCTTGCACAGACCCCATGGCTTGAGCAGGACGGCTGCCGAAAGCGATGTCGAGCGACGACGGGTTTTTTGTGCTGGACGACAGCAGCAGCCAGCCGGATGAGAGTGAGGACGGCAGAGGCAGCGAGCAGGAGGCTGCCCCGCAACGCAGGCCGCCCGCCCGCGGCGGCGGCGGCGGCGAAGTGCAACGCCGCCGCCAGCCGGCACGGCGCGGCCGGCAGGCCGCCATCAGCAGCGAGGAGGAGAAGGACGACAAGTTAACGGACGATTCAGACGAACAAGAGGATGCACAGCCTGAAGAAGTCCCACGGCGCAGCAGCAGGCGCGCCTCCGCCGCTGCCCAACGTCCGCCGGCCCGCCGCGGCCGGCAGGCCGCCAGCAGCAGCGGTGGTGAAGGAGGAGTCGACGAGGAGGGACCAGCTGACCCAGCTGCCATCCAAGACCTGCGTCGTAGCAGCAGGCGCACAGCCGTCGGTTCGCGCCGCCAGGCCGCCCGGCAGGGGCAAGCGGCGGTGCTGCAGCAGCTGCGGCTGGCGCGCGCCGGCAGGCCGGCGGGCGCGGCTGCGGCAGGCAAGGCACAGCGGCGGCCGCGACGCAAGGGCACAGTGGTGGTGTCAGAGGAGGAGGGAGAAGAGGAGGAGGAGGAGGAGGAGGAGGAGGAGGAGGAGGAGGAGGAGGAGGAGCAGCAGCAGCAGGGCGACCTTGAAGATGGCCCCGCCGGCGCCGGCACCGGCGCCGCCCTGCCTGCCGTGAGCAGCAGCAGCGGGCAGGAGGAGGAGCGTGCGCGGCCGGTGCGGCGGCGTCGCGGTCGCGGCGGCGGCGGCCGCAGTAACAACCGCTTCCTCGCCGGCGGTCGTGACTACCAGACCGAGTCGGACACCGGTGGGATGCTATACACCTGCAGACTCCAAGGAGCGCCGGTGCCGTTCGCCCAATGCTGCCATTGACTGCTGCCACGCTGTGATCTGGCAATGCTTCTCCCTTGTGTGGTGCAGATCTGGACGACTTCATTGCTGCCGAAGGAGACGAGGAGGCAAGCAGCAGCGGCGGCGGCGGCGGCGGCAGCAGCAGCGAAGGCGGCGTAGAGGGGCACGCCGCACGGGCAGAACAGCCCCGCCGGGAGGCGCCCGCCACGCGCTGGGGCCGGCGCGCAGCAGCAGCGGCGACGGCCGGCGGCAAGAAGGCGCTGGCTGGTGCGCGAGCCGCGGCAGGCTGGAAGGACGATGATGGGTCTGCCAGCGCAGCAGGGGAGGAGAGCAGCGACGGCGGCCCGGTTGGCGGCACGCGCAAGCGGCGGCGACAGCCCGTTGTGGACAGCTCGGAAAGCGAGGATGCGCTGCCTGGCACGCCAGGGGGAGCAGCTGCAGAAGCAGCGGCAGGAGAGCAGGAGGCAGCGGGCACGGGCTCCGCCAAGCGCCGGCGGCTGCACCGGCCCGGCGACGCGCCGACGCCCCGCGCGCAGCAGGCGCAGCAGCAGCGCCCTCGCCGCCAGCCGCCCCCGCGCCCCGCGGTCCCCGCAGCCGAGCGCATCCGTCAGGCGCAGGCGCAGCTGCTGGCGGGCGACGGAGAGCAGCAGCAGCAGGTGGAGCTGACTGGATCAGAGGGCGAGGTGTCAGTCCTGACAGATGAGGGGGAACCGGGCAGCAGCAGGGACGGCAGCGGCGGAAAGAGCGACGGTGACGAGCGCGGCGGCGGTGGCAGCATCGCCAAGGCGGTGGAGGAGGAGCAGCAGCAGCAGCCGCCGCAGCAGCAGGTGGGGTCGGCGCGGCGGAGCACGCCGCGGCGGCGCGCGGGGTACGGCCTGCAGGGGGAGCCTTCGCCCTCCCCTGCGTGGAAGAAGTGAGCAGAGGGGCGTGTGCAATGAGTGGCAGCGGTGGAGGGACGGAGGGATGAAGTGCGCGGGGTGACGGAGGTTGGCGGGGTCGAAGGACTGTGGGCGCTGCCGCCGTGCTGTCCAGGACTGCTGGTTGCAGTGCACGGTACCCTGCCCGCCTCTGAGTGAGCACCTCCTTACGCCGTGGGACTGCCCCCCTGCTGCTCTGCAGCGCTGCAGAGGTGCTGGGCCTGCGTGCCTACTCGCAGCAGGAGCTGTTGTCCATTTATGTGGAGTATCAGCTCATGTGCTACATCGACCCGGGGTGAGGAGGAGAGGGTGGGTGAGCAGGACAGGGCGGGTGAGGAGGAGAGGGGTGGGTGCGCAAGAGAGGGTGGGTGCGCCAGAGAATGGTACAGCGCATTGAATGGTGTGGAGTGGCTGTGGGGGCGCAGCCAAGATGAAGCGTGGTCACCCATCCCGCTCACTTTTTGAATCCCTCCTCTCTGTCTGCAGCTATCTGTCTGTCTGCAGCTGTCTGTATGCTGAGCGCCAGCGCCAGCGCTCCAACTGTGATGAGGGGTTGGGGGTCGCTCACACCTCCCCCGTTGTGCCAACCCACACTGCCCTGCAGCTATGCGGAGCGCGTGCGCACCAGCGCCCAGCATAGCGATTACTATGAGCGGGCGATACGGAACATTGAGTTTGAGATGACGCGCATCAGGTTTGTATACAGAGCTGCAATGATAGTGCTGCACAGGGGAGGGGGAGGGGTGGGTGGGGTGGGGGGTGGATGGGATGGGGTGGGTGGTGGGTGGGTGGGTGGGGATGTTGGCAGCGGCAGGAGCGTGAGGAACACTGCAATCAAAATAAGAGGCGTGCTCTGGCTTGCAGACTGTTGACTTTGCCCACTGCCCTTCGCCCTCTGCAGGGGCGGCGTGGCCAGTTACGCCTGGAAGAGCTCCAGCGGCGGGCTGCTGCAGGCGGTTGAGGCGCTGCCAGGTGGGCCCTGCCCCGCACAGCAAGGCAGAGTCTGTTGCTGCCCTTGCAAACCCTGCTGCATCTATAGGGTTGTGAGCGTGGGAACAACCTGCAAAGGCGATGCCCGGTGGGTCACAGCGCACATGACTGTGGAAGGACGGCAGCAGAGCAGGCGGCGGGTAGCACCCGCGCAACTGATCGACCCACGAGCTCGACCCCTCAGCCAGCTTGCCTCCTTGCTCTCCCCCTCAACCTATCCTCTCCCCCACCAGGAATCGAGACTGGATGGGCAGACGAGGAGACCGCTCAAGAGGTGGCTGGCATGCCCTGCGACGCCTGCAACCGCCGCAGGTGTGGTGCAGGGGAGACGGAGGGGTTTGTGGCGGGGCTGCATGAGGGCCACGTGGGCGACCTCTGTGTGTCTAATAGAGCAGTATGTGTGCCTTGTGGGCTTCCTGCCTCTGCCTCTGCCTCTCCCCCCGACTCCTCCTCCCTTTCATCAATCAGGCGCGTGCCGCCCAAGCCTGGGGGCCTCGCCTCCCACGACCTGTCCACGCGCTCCGCTCGCCCCGCCGCTGCTCCTGCTCACAGGTCCCATGCCGCCCGCGAGTCTTCAAGGGGCGGCCTTATCCATCGATCAAGTGTTTCGCAACGACTGCTTCTTCACGCCTCGCGCCTCCTGACACCGCCCCCCATGCCCTCTCCACACAGCCCGCAGCACGCCTACCATGCCGCCTCCGTCAGTTTGCTCCTCGCCCCTGGCTGACCCTGCCCCTCCACGCTGCTGCTCCTGCGCACAGGTCACACGCCACCCGCGAGCTGGTTGTGAAGGGGCGGCCGTACAGGCGGGAGTGGGGCGACGCCACGCTCATCTCCAACCGTCGCCTGAGGTGAGGCAGAGGGACCTGGAGGGTGGGTGGGTGGGTGGGCGCGTGGCTTGGGGGTGGGGCAACAACACGTACTCTCCAACCGACGCCTGAGGTGGGTGGGCATGGGAGTGGGAGTGGGTTGGGACACCTGTGAATTATCAGGGCAGTGGCAAGCAGCCGCACAGCAGGGCTGCGGGGCGTACAGGGCAGGTTTGGGTGTTCGTCCCAAGAATTTCAAGAGCTCTCGTCACACCCTTCTTCCCATTGTCCTCCCTCGTCCTCCCTCCTGCCGTGCAGCAATCTGTGTGTGCACAGGTGCGGCAGGTCCACCAGGAGCTGTCTCCAACCCTTCCTTATTCCTCCCTCCTCTCCCCCCTCCGCTGCAGCGACCAGTTTGCGCGGGTGTCGCAGGCGTACCAGGAGCGCCGGGCGCGGCAGTTTGGCGGGGTGGAGGAGGAGGGGGAGGGCGGCTCGCCGGCAGACGATGCGGGTGAGCGACGGAGCGTTGGTTGGGCGGGAAGGGCTCGAGGCGGCGGCGGCGCCGCAGTCGGTGGCGCGCGGGGCGGCGGGGGTTGGGGTGCCGTCGGCATATGCTGGAGAGCGTGCGGCGTTCCGGCTGCAGGCCGTCCCCTCGTGCAGGCGCCCCTGCACCCAACGTCCCATCAATCCTCCGCTGGCCCCCCTGTGCACGTTTGCCGTGACTTGATTTGCCCACCGACCCGCCCACCTGACCCCCCATGCGCCCCGCCCCCCTTGCGCGCAGGCCCCTCGCAGCCCCACCCCACGGGGCGCTACCAGCGCTGCGTGTTCCACGTGGGCCGCTTCTGCTGCGCGCGCCTCACCCTCTACCACGCCCTCTTCCACTGGCGCCGCCGCCTGCTGGCCCGGCTCAAGCAGGAGCTCAAGTCTGAGCTGCGGCGGCGCAAGGTGCAGTGCCCATGGGGGTGGGCGCAGAGGGGGGAGGGTCGGAGCAAGGTGCGTCGCCGGCGCAAGGTGCGTCACCGGTGGTGGCGTGGGCAGTGGGGCAGGTACGTGTGCAGAGATGTTGGCCCGGCTCAAGCAGGAGCTCAAGTCGGAGCTGTGCTGGCGCAAGGTCCGGCAGTGGGGACGGCAGTGGGGCTGGGCTGCACGCGGGCTGGGCGGCACGAGGCTGCCTCATTCTGCGCCTGCAGCGCCCCCTCACCCTGCAGCGCCCCAACCTGCCTCGTCTCTGCTTGCGCTCCCTTCTGCGTGCAGCACGGCGGCTTCCCCTGTGACCGCGGCGCCGTCGCGGACGCGGTGCTGCGCAAGGACAGCCTGCAGACGGAGCTGCACAAAAACTGGCGGCGGCTGCTGGCGCTGGGAGGTGCGTGCTCCACGGCAAGCTTGGGGAACCAACTGCCTGCTTGCTTTTCCGCTGCCAGTCTCTCTTCCAATCGTGATATTTCATGCACCTGCATGGTTGCTATCCCCTCGACCACTCCCCCCCACTGTGCCCCCCCACTGTGCCCCCCCACTGTGCCCCCCCACTGTGCCCCCCCACTGTGCCCCCCCACTGTGCCCCCCCACTGTGCCCCCCCACTGTGCCCCCCCACTGTGCCCCCCCACTGTGCCCCCCCACTGTGCCCCCCCACTGTGCCCCCCACTGTGCCCCCCCACTGTGCCCCCCCACTGTGCCCCCCCCGGGCTGCAGAGCGGTACCAGCTGTCGGGCGGCGAGGGGTCGCGGGGCGGCTGGCGTAGCGAGTTTGGAGAGATGCAAGCTGGTGAGGAGGGGGGAAGGGAGTTGAGTTTGGGGGGGAGGCTGTTTTGCAGAAATGGATGGTGAGGGGGGAGGGGGGTTGCAGAGATGCAGTCTGGCGAGGAGGGCGGGGGGGGGGGGGGGGCGGGGGTGCAGGCTGCCTTGACCCTCTTGCCGTGCGCCCACGTGCCCCCTTGCTGACCCTCCTTCCCGTCGGCCCTTCTTCCTTCCTGGAACCCTCTTCCTGCAGAGGTGGTGGCAGCCCAGGCGGACCTCCACAACGACAGCGAGGGAGAGGAGGGCAGCGTGCGCTGGCCTGACGAGGCGCAGGGCAGCGGCGGCAGCGGCGGCGCCAGCAGCGGCGGCGACGAAAGCGGCGAGGGCGCAGAGGACGAGGAGACGGAGGAAGATGCGTCACAGCAGGAGCAGGAGCAGGAGCAGGAGCAGGAGCAGGAGCGGCAGGGGCGGCAGCAGCAGGAGCAGGAGCGACAGGGGCGGCAGCAGCAGGGGCAGCAGCAGCAGCAGGATGGGTCGCAGCAGCAGCAGCCGGGGGAGCCAGGAGGGCCAGCGGGCGTCGTGCAGGCGGCGCGGCGGCAGAGCGACGCCGGCATGCGGCAGGTGGACATCCGCTCGTTTTTCCGACGCCCTCCCACCTGAGCTGCCGCGCGTGCTTTGGTTTCTCATCAAGTCATGCCGTGCCCTGGGGCCCCTGCCTCTGCGACCCAAGCAAGCCCCTCGCGATCCCAGCCCCTGCTCACTTCGCTGGCATCACCCCACTCACGCTTGCCTCTGGTTTGTGTAATTTTGCATGGCCGCCTGTAGCGCCCTGTGCCACCCTTTGAACGGTCATACTGGGAGGGTGATGTACGAGGGTGATGTACGAGGATGATGTACGAGGGTGATGTACTAGGGTGCACAGTAGTTGCAGAGGCATTGCCACACAAGGCCCTCGCATCACCCGGGGTGGCACCAGGGTGCAGGGAGGGCGGGGCACATGTGCCAGCACGCAGGGAGGGTGGGGCCAGTTGCCAGCATGCAGGGAGGCGGAAGCACTGCTGCCAGCACACACTCGGGGAGGGCAATGCAAGTTGCTGCAACAGGCGATCACATGGGGAGGGTGGAGCACTGTGCAGGGCCTGAGCGCAGCGCAGCGGCGCATTGGGCAGTCGGTCGGTCAGGGCAGTTGGCGGGGGGAAGGTGTGGGAAGACACACAGCGGGGAGAGCGCCGGTGCATTGCCAGGGAGCGGGGGAAATGGAGCTTGTTGGGAGTGGCAGCAGAGCGGCGGGGGGTGCCCACAGGGAAGCATGCAGACATGAAGGAGGGAACTGGCAACACGGTCACCTTGAAATGGTCAAGGAGGTGGGGCGCCGGCGCCGGCTCCCGCGTCGGCGCCGCCCGCGTCACGCCGCCGCCGCCTCGGCGCGCTCCACGCCCTCCACCGTGATGTCCACACGCAGCAGCGCGCGGTCACGCTTCAGGAAGCCGCGGCCGGGGTCGTGGAGCTCCAACAGGGGCACAAACTCGGTCCACCCCCAGCTGTTGTTGCCAGTCCCCTCGCTGGCAAAGCTGCGCAGCTCCGAGGTCTGCAGGCTGTGGTCGGCCCTGCCGGCGCCGGCGCCCCCCTGGCTCAGAAGCGACAGCTGGAAGTGGGCCTTCACGCTGGCGACGTCGGCCGCAGAGGCCGCGCTGCAGTCGCGCTTCAGGTAGACTGCAGCAGCGGGGGGGGGGGGGCGGGGGGGGGGGGTCTTTCGGGTTCCCGGAAGACTGAGGGGCTTTGCAGGAAGGGCGCAGGCGCACTGCAGAGCTTGGCGTGTGGAGCACAGCAGGGCGTCTGACTCAAGTTCGAGTTTTTTCGGCAGCTCACCACTGAGGTGCTTGCCAGTGGCGGCGGCGTTGCCCAGCGGGTGGACCTGGATCCGCCAGTCGATGCCGCCCACCTCCACCTGCGGGCCCAAAACGTGAGAGGCTGCACCCGCGGGCGCGTTGGGTTGGCTCTGCCAAGTGCCTGTGGGAGGGCAGCGAGCCGGCGGCTGACGAGCACGCGCCCTGCTGGGGCGAACGCCGGCGCCCTGCCCTGTGCAAACCACCCTCCTTCCACGCGTGACCGTCCGAGCAACCCCCATCCGCCACAGGTCCGGGGGGAGAGTTGCAGGAAAAGCTGCGCACCGTCGAGCGCCAATTGGTGGGAGGGAATTACCCCCCCGGGAGGGAATTACCCGGAGCTACTGCACACGCGCCCTGCCTGGCAAGCTTGCGCACCTTTGGGGAGGCGCACATCGCATGGTTCTTGCTGAAGTCGTGCACAGCAAAGGTGAACCCGCCGGTGGCGCCCATGCCGGCGCTGCGCACTTCGGTGATGGGCGGCGAGCGGTAGCCGCCCTCTTGCACGTTTTGCGCCAGCAGCAGCAGCAGGCGGGCGAGCGTGGAGCTGTGCAGCGCGCCCAGCGCGCCCGGCTGCAGCGCCGCCGGCACGGAGGTGCCAGCGGTCGCCAGCTTGGCGGCGACTGCGTCCAGCAGCTCTGCTTCCACCCCTTCAAAGCGGCAGCTCTGCGCCGCGCGCAGGCCGTCCAGCAGCTGCGGCACGTCGGCGGCACGGCACACGCCTGGGAGACCATGGGGCACGGGGGGGCCAGGGGCGGGCTCAACACAGCGTGCAGTGCACGCAGAGCCTTGGCACCGGCAGAAGGCGCCGGGACTGGTTGCAAGGGTAGCGCCAGCAGCCAAAACTGCACAATCAGGTGCGTTCCCCCCGCACCTCTGCCGGCTCTCAGTGAGTAAAAGTTTACAATCACTCAGTTGACCGGTCTCACCTTCAAGGTGCTCCTCCAGAGGGGCCAGCAGCGCAGGGACGTCCAGCTTGTGCGCCAGCGCCGCCACCGCCGGCAGCCTCCCCGCACCCAGCAGCGCTGCAAAGCTGGCAGGGCCGGCGTCCTGCGGGCGGTACAGCAGGCGCAGCAGGCTGGCCGCCGCCTCTGCTGTGCCACAGTCGAAGGCCGCGGACAGGTCGTGGGGCTCGCCGGCGGCGCCGCCCTCGCGCTGCGCCAGGAAGAGCTCGCGCAGCACGCCCGACTGGTGCGCCAGGATGTGGCTGTGCATCGGCAGCCGCACGCCGCCGACCACGGCGAAGCAGTCGCTGAGGGCCGCCAGGGAGGGCTCCGAGAGGTAGTAGGCGTGCGGCTGCTCAGGGTCGAGCACCCCCTCGAGGGCCGCCCAGTCCATGGCGGGCGCAACCGCAGCGGCGGCGGCGGGGGGGAGCGGCGGGCAGGGAGCAACGGGCGGCGGCGCGAACAGCGGCGGATCTGCGCCGCCGGGCAGGAGGTGTCGCCAGCGGCGCTCGCACGGACAGGGAAGCAGTCAGAGGCCGCGCTACACGTCCAGCGCCGGTTTGCACAAGAGCGCGCGAGGCTGCTGGGTGTCGGAGGTCACGAGCGACTGGCGGGTTGAATTGCCCCGAGGAAGGAAGGCAACGCCCCGAGGACGAGACAAGGGCCGAGCGCGAGAGGTCCCGCAATGCTGGCAACCTTTTCCTCTGCCCTGCTGCATGCCGCCGCCGCCGCCCATGCAGCACGCGCGCCGTCACAGAAGCATGCGCAGGCGGCCCCACGGGAAGCCTCTGCTGGACCTTGCGCCTTTTCAAAACTTAATTTACATGCCATAGGGTTGCTGGTATCCGAAAACACTGACAAGGGATGCTGGCAGAAGGACAGTGACCAGGTACATCTGCGGAAGGAGGTAGCCGCGTCACTCGAGCTTGTTGATGCAGATGCCAATCCTGCCGCGCACGTGCCCCTTTTCGCACAGCTCGTGGGCCGCCGGGAGCTCCTCCAGGGGGAGCACCTTCTCCAGGTGGCACTTCACCTGCTCGTGAACAAGGAGCCACAGGGAAGCCGGCGATGACGTCGCAGGTCCACCCCCGAAAGAGGCTTTGGGCGGCAGCGCAACTCGTGTGCCGAGGTAGCGCCGCACCCAGCGCCGGCGCCTGCCCCCGCAATACTGCGCTGCGGCCTGCGATGCGCAACTCGATGCGCACACCGCCCCTTTCCTTCGCCCATCAGCGCCGCTTGGGCAAAGTGCACTCAACAACATCAACACACAAGAGAGCGTGGGCAAAAGGGTGGGGGTGGGTGCACCGTGCTGCCAGTGGCACTCGACTGTCGAGGCAAGGCGCACGTCGCACCTTGCCCTCGCCCATCAGCGCCGCCACCTGCTCCAGACCGTTGCTCGCTTTGCTGTCTGACATGACGCTGCAGACGAGGGTGGCGGGTGCGCTGGGCGGTGGGCCGGTGGAGGGCGGTGGGCCGGCGCCTGCTCCGGCCTGTCGCTCGCCTTGCTGTCGGATTGACGTGATGCTGCGGGCAAGGTTGCCTGCCACGCGGCACAGCCCAGCAGGCCCAGCAGGCCCACCGCCAACTCACAAGGTGTACTTTGGGGCCAGCCCCAGCTTTCCCAGCAGGCTGCGCCACGCCGCGTTGGCGATGAGGCCAACCAGCCCCAGCACCGACACGCGCTCGACGCCGGGGCCAGACGCGCCCAGCCCCGCCAGCCGGCCGCCGCGGCGCAGCAGGCGCAGGGAGGCTGTTTCGTACGAGCCGCCGATGGTGTCGACGATCAGGTCGAACCGTTCCTTGGCAGCTGGAGAGGCCTCCCACGGGCCCTGCACTCGAGCAGGGGGCCGAGGGGGGGGGGGAGGCAGGCAGGCAGGCAGCCGGGTGGGTGCGGCAGGCGCCAGCGGCCACGTTGCAGCAACCAGCAGCGTCCTTCAATCCGCACCGGTGCGCGCTGCCTGCAGATCCGTTTACATGCCGGGCTGCACAGCTGCCGCCAGCCACTCTGTGTGTGCAGTGCACGGCCTCGTCAGCGCCCAGCCCCCGTTCAGAAGCTCCACCTTCACGGAGCTCACACTTTCGTGTTACAAACGGAACAGGCCAGCTGTCTGAAGCGGCGATTGCGGAACAGGCACAAACCGCAGGAACAACAAAACATGCACCTGCGTGTAGTCGATCGCCTCGTCGGCGCCCAGCCCCTTGAGAAACTCCACGTTGCGGGTGGAGCAGGTGGTGGTGACGTGCGCGCCGTGCGCCTTGGCAATCTGCACTAGCAGGCAGCAGGCAGGGAGCAGGCATGGCCGGGCAGGGGCAGCGCATGAGGGCAGCCAGGGCGGCGAGCACGGGCAGCGCTGCTTGCTGCCTGGCCCCAGCCAGCTGCGGCCAGCCGCCACAGACTCGCACGCACGCATGCACGCATGCCTGCTGCTTGTTCCCAAACCGCCCTGCCCGACCTGCACGGCGAGGTGCCCGACGCCGCCGGCGCCGCCATGCACCAGCACACGCTTGCCCTCCAGCGGCATCGCCGTCGCCAGCGCCTGCGATTTCGTCCAGTGGCCAGGGGGAGGGCGAGCCGGCGAGGCAGGGAGCTTGGAGCGGGCCTGGTTGCTCGGTCCCACGCAGAGAGACATCGCTGCCGGCGCTCGACTGCGCTGCAGGCGCGTTTGGGCTGCGCTCCCCCCCCCCCCTGCACAGCGTGCCCACCTGCCAGGCGGTTTGTGCCGCCACAGGCACGGCGCCCGCCTCCTGCACGGGGGGGGAGGCACACACCAGAGGGTGACGCCAAGTCGGGCCCTTCGCAGGCCCCCCCCTCCCCTCCCCCGGTCCAAGCCGCGCCGGTCCCTGTGTTTATTTCTTATTTTTTTAGGAAAAAACAGTAGTAGTGACCAAGTCTCCTTAAAAACGACGCGCAGCGGCGTTCGTTGCACCCCAGAGCGGCAGCGGGAGCGGCGGCATAGCCAGCGGCGGAAGGTGCAGCAGCGGCAGCAGCGGCAGCATCCCCCACCTGCAGGCCGACGCTCGCCGGCAGCAGGCACACCGTCTCCTCGTCAGCAGCAACAAACCCAGCGTTGGTGCCTGCACAGGGGGCGGTGCTGGGCGGCGGGTCGCAGGCAGGAGCTCAGCTGGGTTCTCTGCCGCAGCCGGCCCCACCTTTGATTGCCGGGTGTGCCTTGCATTGCATGCACCAAACGACTCTTCGATTATAAGAGCTTTCCCGTGCCCCCGCCCCCAGCGCAGCGCCAGCGCACCGAATCGCTCCCCAGACTTGAGGAACTGCGGGGTGAGGCGAGCGGGGGAGGGGTGAGGCGGGCGGATGTGGTCGGGCCGTGGGGTGGGGGTGGAGGGAGGTGAGCCTGCAAGCCTTGAGGTCGCAGTCGCAGTTCCAGGGAGAGAGGGCAGGGCAGCGCGGCGGCGGCGGCGGGGTCACCTGCCCGGTGCCAGCAAACACGCGGTCCCCCGGCTTGAAGCTGCTGCCCTCTGGCGCCTCCACCACAATCCCCGCCACGTCTTCCCCAAGAATCTTGGGGAACTTGATGGGGAAGGGGGCAAAGCCCTGCAGGGCGGGGGGGGGGGGGGGGGGGGGGGCAGGAGGGTGGCGGGGGCGGGCGGGGCGACTGGACGTGCCGCCCGTGCCGCCTCGGCCACGCGCTCTCCCCGCTGGGGCCTGCGACGGCTGGAGTTGTGGGCAGGGTTGATCCCCCCACGCAGGCGGATGTGGGGGACCAACCGAGCAACTAATTGGTTGGGTGCATGCTTGACTCGTTGATTGATTGAGTAGTTGAGTGATCGAGTGAGTGAGTGAGTGATTCACTGCCTCACCGAGCGCATCTTCCAGTCTCCAGCGGTCACGCAGGTGGCCGCCGCCTCGATGAGCACCTGGTATGATGGCAGGGGGAGGGGGACGACCGACCGACCGACCGACCGACCGACCGAATGAATGAATGAGCAAGCGAGCGAGCGAGTGAGGGAGTGGGTGGATGAGTGAATAAATGAACGAATGGAAGCCGGGAGGGAGGGAGGGGCGGTGCGGGCGACGCGGGATGCAGGCGCCGCACGCACCGAGAGAGATGGACGACCAATGGTCCTGGCATTGCAGGCCGCAGCGCCGGCAGCGCCACGCTTGCTCGGCTCAGCAGCAGCATGAGCATCAGCAGCACGAGCTTCGGCAGTGGCAGCGTGGCCCTGCACTCGCCTGGCGGGGGCCGCGCTGCGGGCGTGGCCACTCCGCGTGGTACACGAGCGCATCGCGCGCCAGACCCCGACGCTCCATCACCACCGCCCGCATCTTAGGCTCCTCCTCTGACGCAGCCATGTTGGTGTGTCGTCGCGACTCCTGCGCTGGCGCCGGCTGGAAGGTGTGTGCAGGGGCGGGAGGGCAGGTGTGCTGGAGGGGGCGCAGCCCTGGCGCCGGCGAATGGCGGCGGCGGCTGGATGGGCCTGCAGCGAGGGCGCGCAGCGCCTGATCGCTCGGCTGCTGGTGGCGGCTTTTACACAGGTAAGCTAGCCTCCGGCTCCATCCCGCTCGCAACGCACACAGGGCTGCAAGCTGTCGCCCTGCGCTTGTGGCTCACCCCGCGTTTCCCCAGTCCCTCTGTGTAAGCTGCTGATCAAAGCGACAGCGAGGGGTCAACGCGTTTGTGCGCCGATGATGCGCAGGAGGGTATCCAGTGTGCGGGGGCGGCGGGATGGCGTGAGCACGCGCGCGCTGGAGATTAGCCGCAATGCCCCCCACTCCCCGCCCCCTTCACTCTCACCTCATCTGCCATCATGTGTATGCAAGGTTGTTAGATTGCACAAAATCGAAAAATGAAATCAACTTGGAAGGGGGGGGGGGCAGGTAGACGCAGGTTCAACTGGCTAATGACGGGTGGACGACTGGGCGACGGCAAATGCGCCGCCGCCAGCAGGTCTTGGGAGTTGCAAGGTGGGACTGTGGAGGGCCACGGCAATGGGGCGGGGCCAATCAATCGGCACGGCATGGCGTGGGGGCATGCAGCGTGGGGCGGTTCGTTTCAGAGCGGGGCTGGCGCGGGGCGGGGCGCAGGGCAGCGCCCTAGGGGGGGGGCGCGGGGGGGAAGCGGGTAGGTCGATGGCGGCCAGCGATACATACATGCACTGGCAGTCGGCCAGGCGCCGGCGCCGCCGTCGAGGGGGAGGCAGGCGCTCGGGCGCAGCTGCGGCCCCCCTCACATCACCCCGACCTTGTCCGGCAGCAGGGCCGTCGCCGTGCTGTACCCGCGCGTGCGCAGCTTGGCGGCCTTCCAGGCCTGGCAGCCGCCGGTCACCACGTAGACGCGGGAGAAGCCGCGGCGGGAGAGCTCCCGCGCGACTGCCAGGGGGAGGGGGCGGTGGGAGGCGGCAGCGAGGTGGTTGGAGCGATGGTTGGAGAGGGGTGGTTGGAGCGGGGCACACGCCTGGATGCCATCGGCGTCGGCGGCGAGGAGGGGGGAGCACGGCTGCGCAGGGAGGCGAATGCAAAGCAGGCGCCCCAGGCTCACGTCCGCGGGCCACGACGCTGTCCTTTCCAGCATGCAGGCGCCCCACCAGGCTCTCGAAACGCGAAACCAAACGAAAATCACTCGAGCGCGCTGTTTTACAAGTGCATTTGTATGGAACATACGAGGCTCACCTCCGCGGGACACGGTGCCGTTGCTGTCCAGCATGTACACTGCGGAACCCTTGCTCAGGTTTTTGAGGGCCGCCACCTGGATGGCTGTGGACTGCACAGGGTCGGACAGTGTGTGTGTGTGTGGGGGGGGGGGGGGGGGCAGGGGAGGCAGGGGTTTGGATTGCTTGCTCATAGTGTTGCGAGGGCGGGCGTCTGGACGGCGGTGCACTGCAGGGCCGGCTGCGGGGGAGGCAGGCAGGGGGTGGTCAACGATCTGCGTGTGTGGCCCACGTTTGCTGAAGCCAGTGCATGATGACCTTTTCGGGGGGGCGCGCACTTCAAGAAACGTGCTGCTGGCCGTGACTTGGGCCGTCGCTGCGCCGCAGGTGAGGCGGCAGCATAGCGAATTCGAATGCACGACAGCTCCCCCCCCCGCGCCCTCACCTCTGCCTCCACCTCGGCCGCGTTGCGCAGGCGGGACCGCAGCTTGGAGTCGTTCACAGCCACAAACTCCAGCTCGACCAGCTTGGCTGCAGTGGAAAGGAGTGATATATTAATTGTTGATGGTTGGTTGAACGGTAGAACAGTTGATGAAAAAGGGTTGAACGAAAGTGTGGAGGAGATGTCCCAGCACCAGCACGACGGGGCGCGCCTGGCACGCGCCCACCGTGTGGGGGCGGAGAGCTCCCCCCCCCCCCCCCCCCGGCAAGCCCCCTCCCCCCCCCCCCGGGGGAGGAGAGCCCCCCCTACTCCCCCCTCCCCCCTCCCCCCCCCCCGGGGGAGGAGAGCCCCCCCTACTCCCCCCTCCCCCCTCCCCCCCCCCCCCGGGGGAGGAGAGCCCCCCCTACTCCCCCCTACCCCCTCCCCCCCCCCCCCCCCCAGCTGCGCACCTGCGTCTGCAAGGTCAGGCACCCCCGCCGCCTCCTTGTCCGCCACCGAGCGAATGTCGACCAGCACGTTGCCTGGCTGGCTGGCCAGAGCATCCAGAGCCGCCGTGGGCTGCACGTCGCCTGCAGGAGCAGGCATCAGGGGCGGGGCGGAGCGGCGGCGGCGGCGGATGTGGGAACAGTGAGAACAGTGCACGTGGCCAGGGGGCCAGCATGCAGAGGGCGAGGATGGCTCGGGGCAATCCCGCAAACCTGCAGCATGGCACAACCTTCAACACAGCGTGATAAACCGCGCAGCACGCGCACAGCACGCGCGGCGCAGCGCGCGGCAGGCGGCCCGGCCCCGGCACCTGCGTAGCCGCGCGCCGCCTCGAGGCTCTTCTTGGCCAGCGGCGGTAGCAGCCACCCCAGGGCAATCACCCCAAGCGCATACTCTGCGCCGACAGAGGCAACAAGGGATGGAGGCAGGCATTCGTCAAGTTTTGCAGGGTGGCAGAGAGGGGAGGGGACTGCAGCGCCAGCGCGGGGGGATGGCTGAAAAGAAGTGGGCGTGTGAAGACGCCGGGAAGGCGCAGAGGCGGGCGCAGCGCGTGCCCTGGAGCGACAGGCCCGCCCGCTAGCGTCCCTTGCTGCACAGCATCTGGCACCGCCCTTCCCACCCAGCCCAGCTGCCGTGCAGGGTGGCGAAGAGGGGAGGCAGCATGCACCGGGAACGCCAGGCGCCCGCCCGCCCGTCCGCCAGCATGCTACAACGGCATTTGGCACCGCCCTTCCCACCCGTGCTCCCCACCCATTCCCAGCATGGCTCGCAGTCACCTGCCAGCACTGATGGCTCGGTGCCAGACAGGAAGGACACTGCCTGCTTGACTGCGGGCTCGGCGGCGCGCAGCGCCGGCTCTGCCGCTGCCTGCGCGGTGGGGGGGTGCGGCGGTGAGGCAAGGCAGGCGAGGTGCCTCTAGTCGGATTGCATGCTTGGTTGCAGGCAGCAGCAGGAGGTGCGACTGGACGGACTGCTGCATTGCAGGCGGCAGCAGACTTAGATGGCAGGCGGCGCGGCTTGCCTGAGCCGCTGCGGCGGCGTCGGTGATGGCCGCCACCGCGCTCTGCAGCTGCTCCAGGACGTCGACGTCGGCGCCTGCGCCTTTGGCGGCCGCTGCCGCGCCGCGCATCGCGCTGGCGGCCTCCTGCAGGCGGACGGGCGGGTAGGTAGGTAGGCAGATGAATGGGTAGTCAGGCAGGAACGAATGACGCAGGCAGGTAGGCGGGCATGCAGGCGGGCGGGCTGGCAGGCAGGCGGGCGGGCGGGCAGGCGGGCGAGGCAGGCAGGCAGGCAGCGTCGCTGTGCCGCGAATAACAACGTCCCTGACGCACCACGGGGCTTGCATACATTGCACGCATGCGTGCCGCGCGCCGCCCCGTGACCTTGCACAGCGCCCGCCCCACCCACCTGCAGGTCCGCTGTGAGCGACGCAGCAGAGGAGGCGGCGGCGGCGGGGGTGGAGGCGGAGCCCTCTGCCGCTGCTGCGGCAGCCGCGTCCTTCAGCGCGCTGGCAGCAGACTCCACCGCGGCCTCCACCTTGGGCATGTCTGCCACCGCGGCGGCGGCGCCCTCCACAGCCACCTCGGCAGACTGCAGGGCCTTCTCGAAGGGTGCGTTGTCGACGGCGTCGGCGGCGGCGCGGGCGGCGCCCGGCGCCGCGGCCGCGAGGCCCGTCGCGGCCAGCACGGCTGCGGGGAAGGCACGTGGGGCTGTGCTGTGTGAGACATTGGCATTCAGAAGGCACACAGGCGCCTGCCCAACACAGCACATGCCGCTTTGCCCGCCACCCACCATCACACCAGTCTCCCACGTGGGGGGCACCCCTCGCCGCGCCGCCGCCAACCTGCACCTGGCGCTTCCAGCGCACCTGGCAGCTTGCCCTTCAGCTCATTGTCGCCAACAGCGCGTGCGACAACGCTGCGGGACGAGGAGGGCCGGGCGGCAGTCGCGAAGGTCCGCACTCTACCACCAGTGCTCAAACGCACGCCCTGGCTCGTTGCTGCGCTGGCAGCCATTGTGTCAGAGATCGCACCGGTGTATATTGGCGACCGCACCTTGTGGCGGTGGGAGGTTGGCGGCGCCCCCGCGACATGCGCGCTGCGTCAGCTCAGGCCCCCTCTGCGGAACTCGGCTGCTGCCTTCCTCTCATTCTCACAGGCAACAAAACAGCCAACTGCGTGCACACACAAATCGCAGGAAGTCCTGGAAAGAGCAGGCCAAGGCTGGCTGATACAGTGGCCGCCGCCACGCCCGCCCCCCGCAGTCGCGCCGGCCCCCCGCCGGCCGGCCCGTCGCGTCGCCGCCCTGGCGCGGCGGCTAGTCGCCGTCGCCATCCCCGGCTGCCAGCACCGCCACCTCCTGCGCTGGGTGCACCGCCGCCAGCAGCTCTCCCACGCTCTGCCGGTGGGTCGACAGGCAGCGCAGGCACAGAGAGATGGGCAGGCCCAGGCCTGGGGCGGGGAGGGACAGGGAGACGGGCGACGGGGCAGGGGCGGTCAGGTCAGCACAGCGGCAGCGTGCGAGCGATCCAGCGCGTTGCAGGCACATGCACATACGCGCCGCCACCATTCCCGACCCCTCCCAGCCCCGCTCCCCTTACCTGCCGACCCTAGGACGTAGCCTGTCTCGACGAGGTTGGCTGCCATGCAGCGCCACGCGGGCGCAGCATGCCCCCAGCGTGGCTCCTCGTACCACAGCCCGAACAGCGCGCCCGCCGTCGGCCGCGCCGCCCCCACTGCGCGCCCGCCAGCCACAGCGCCGCCGCGGCGACGGCGCAGCGGGCCGCCGGCGGCAGCGCCGCCAGCGCTGCGCTGCTGAGCAGGCCGGCGGCAGCAGCAGCCGAGGCCAGGTTGGCAGCTTGTGAGAGCAGGTAGTCTGCTGCCAGCACCAGGCGGGAGGGGGCCTGCAGGGGCACGCACAGGGTGGGGGGTTGCAGGATGCAGGCATACCGTGTGACCGGCTGAAGCGGGAATAGGTGCCCAACACCCCCTGCGCCTCACCTAGCCCCCCCCTGCCTCTCGGCCAAAACAGCGTGCCCGGCTGTCAAAGTAGGCCCACTGCTGGCCCTGCTGACAGTCCCCCTCTGCTGCCCCCCCACCCCCACCGTGAGCGCACCCGGCTGTCAAAGTAGGTCCTGCTGCTGGGCGCCAGCAGCCCCCAGAAGGCTGAGGGGTCCACCCGCCGCAGGCGGCGGTAGAGGTGCAGGCGGCGCGTGCGCTCGCCGACGTCCCCGGTCGTCAGGCCGCGCGCCTGTCGAGCGAGGGGGGGGAGGGCGGGGCGGTGCGGTTGCAGGAGCAGCAGGGGGCAGGAGGGGCGAAGGATGGAAAGCCCGTGCATTCACGAGTCGGGCAGGCACCCACCCTTGCCAACCGCTGCCTGCACCCCGGGGAGGGACCCAATGGCGGCCCCCCATACCTGGCCTTGAACTCCAGCGACTGCCGCAGGCCTGCGCTGCAACCGCGCAACCCCTCCACCCACTGCCACCCTCCTCAAGGCGGGCCAGGAAGCAGCCGGCGCAACCCAGGCAACAGCCAAGGCAGGCGGCACCCTCACCTGCAGGTATGCCTTGAACTCTGGGGACTGCTGCAAGCGTCGCAGGCACGCCTGCGTCAGCTCGCTCTCGCCGCCCCCCTCCCACTCATCCTCCTCCGATTCTGCTTCTCCTGCGGGTGGGTGGGTGGGGTGGGGTGGGGTGGGGTGGGGGGGGGGGGGGGGGGGGGGGGAGTAACAAAGGGTGAATTATGAGTAACAAAGGGGGGAATAGGGTGGAACAAAGGGTGAATTATGAGTAACAAAGGGTGGAATAGGGAGTAACAAAGGGTGGGTAGCTCGTCTCCGCTGTCCTGCAGGTGGGTGCAAGGGAGGGGGAGACGCAGGGGAGGACAGGTGGGAGACCAGGCTCTCGCCGCCCTGCCCCGATCATCTCCCCTCTCGCTCCGCCCCTCCTGCTTGCTCGAGGGTGCGGCGAAGGGAGGGCAGCAGACGAGGGGCGGCGGAGTGTGGCTGGCTACCTGCCCCGAAACGCTGACCAAGTGGCAGCACACACAGGCGCGGCTCAGCTCCTGCCCACACCCACCCACCCAAGCCCAGTCCGTAGATGCGGCCCGCGGTGCTGCCGCCCGCCTGCTGGCTGGCGGGGCTGACGAGCGCCGCCTCCGGCGTGCACGGTACGGGCTCGCCTGCAGGACCGCCTGCGCCGCTGGCGACGGCGCCGCGGCCCGACGAAGCCAGATGCTTGGCGTGCTGCAGCAGGCTGAAGGGAAGCACAAGCAGGCTGCTGACGGCGGCGTCTGCGGCTGCCAGCAGCTGTCGGCCGCGCTGCGTGTCAGGGCCTGCTGGCCCACCTGCAGGAGCGCGGCCCGCCGCCAAGGCCGGGTGCGGCGGCAGCGGGTCGGGGTGCGGCGGCGGCGGCATGGCCGGCGCGTGTGGCTGCTGCTGCTGCTGCCGCGGCGGCGGCGGCGGTTGGTGCACGCGGTCGCTGGGGTCCAGCGCTGTCAGCCGCCTACAAATGGGACAGGCGGGGAGAATGTTGGGGGAGATGAGAAGGAGGCACAGCACAGACTGATTGGTGAACGTTCGGTATGCCAAGGATGTGGGACGGCTGAGCGACATGAGGCTCGGCCGGCGCGCCCACCTGCAGCGAAGCGCCTCGACGTTTAAGCTGCCGCCTCCGCTAGCATATGGGCGGCCGCGTCGCCCGCGGCTCCACACCCGGCTCGCCACCGCCAGCAGCACCAGCGGCAGCAGCGCCCAGGCCAGCTCGCCGGGCGTGGGCTGCGGCAGGTGGGCTGCAGCGCGCGCGCCGCGGCGCGCTGCCGAAGGAGGCGCGCCCTCAAACTCCAGGGAATCGCAGGCACGCTTGTCGCCTTCGGCACAGGCATGCTGCAGCGCCATGTGGGAACCCTGCGCCTGTGGCGGGAGGCGGGAGAGCGGCGGTCGACGACCTGCGGTCAGCGGCGACTGGCCTGCGGCTGGCGGGCAGTGCCGAGAGGCCAATCACGCACCTTGGAGCTCGTCGCAGGGTTCAGGTCCGGCTCTAGCGCGTCTTAGGCTGCCACCCCAAGGCTGGGGAGAGCGGGTGCACCGCAAGTGCTCCGTTGGGGCCGTGTGGCGTGCAGGCATATGTGTTGGGTAGCACAGACCGCCAGTCAGTTGAGTGGCAGCACCAATTGCGAGCCGGGGCGCGAGGGAGCGACTCATCTGCCACTCACATCCGGCCGGCCTAGCAGCCAATGTGGCGCCTCTGCACATCCGCCGTCGATATGCTTGTCCAAATAGGTCCTCGGCAGCATCGAGTGCAGCAGCGCAGCGCCTGCAGCGAGCGCCTGCCCGACGAGGGGGCGCACTTCGTCCCGCTCGATTGTGCAGACACCAGCCCCTGTTGCGCCCACGGCCCTTCAGCTGGGCAGCTGTGCTCACCAGCCGCTCGGCCGCTAAGCCACCGGTGAACCCGTGCAGACTCGCAAATGTCCGCAACGGGCACGCCCCCTCACCCTGCCGGCAACAACAACTTTACCGATGGCGACGGCAGCGGGAGCGGCAGCTCGTGGGATGACGAGCTGCCGGCAGCGGCGGCGTCGCCGCCGCCGCCAGTTCAGCCTGCACGGCCCGCCGGAGCTCGCCGGGGCATGAAGCTGGGTGCTGCTGCACGGCATGCCTCACAGGAGGAAGCAGAGAAGCAGGCGCTGCTGCCTGCACCGGCGGCGGCAGCACCCAAGGATGAGGAGGTGGGCTGGGACAGCGACGACGCGGTACGTCGGGCGGGGCGTGCAGGCGGGGTGCTGGTGTCAACACGCGTAATTGCTGCTGTTGCCTCCCCGCCCCTGCAGCCCAGGCACGTTTCAGGCATCGTATGCCGTCTCAGGCATCGTATGCCTGCTTTCTTCTCAAATAAATGCAGGACTGGGGCCCCGCAGGGGCGGCGTGGGGCGCCGGCGGAGCAGGCGCCAGCGCAGGCGCTGGGGTGAGAGGCGCGGCGGCAGCGCGTGCACCCAGTCGTGCTGGCTGGCAACCGCGTGGTCGTGCTGTCTGCGTGCTTGCCTGCACAGTGACGGCCAGTGCTGTGATGCCAACGGGCTTGAGCCTCACGCTGCCTCGACAGGCGCCCCCCCCCCCCGCCCCACCCCCCCCCCCCACACACACACCCTCCACACACACACAGGCCGTTCGCCGCATGGAAGGCTTTGGCTCCAGCAGCGCCCCGTCTGGCCAGTCGCGCGCCGCCGGCAGCGGCCGCGCCGTCGGCGTGCGCGTCTCCTCGCTGCTGCGCTCGCCGCAGGGCCGCATGGTGCGGTGCAGGCCCTGGAGGGTGCTGTTATGTGCTGCGCTGCGATGGGCTGGGCTGGGCTGGGCTGTGCAACAGCCCGCAGCTGCACGCCTCATTTACGTGCCCGCCCCCCCCCGCCGGCGCGTGCCCACCCCCTCTCAACGCCCCCGCCCCGCCCGCGCCCAGCGCGCCGGCCGCCCACCGGCGCCCTCCCCGACGCTGCGCCCCTCCCCCTCCCCTTGCAACCCTCCCCCGACCCCTGTCCTGCTCCAGGGGCTGGGCCTGCTGGCGCTGCTGGCTGTCATCGGCCTCATGGGCGCCTCCTCCACCTCCCCCAGGCCCGACGGCACCAGCGAAAAGCTGCACACGGACGAGCTGCGGGTGGTCGGCACGGCGGAGCAGCAGGAGCACGGCGGCGTCGCAGCCGGCGCCGCTGCTGGCTTCGAGACGGTCGCCGGGCTGGGAGGGGGTGGCTTCGACGGCGGCGCTGGCGGCGGCGGCAAGTACGGAGGTGGGAGGGACGGGGGGGACTTAAAGGCGGCGTTTGGAGGCGACGACGAGGAGGACGGCTCTGGCGCAGGCTCTGGCGCAGGCGCAGGCGCAGGCGCAGGCGCAGGCGGCGGGTGCGTGCTTGCTCCCTGTAGGGGTGCAGCGCCTGTTGGGGGATGCATGCGCGAGCGCTGCCGCGGAGTGGGGCAAGCGCTGCGACAGGCCACCCACCTCGTGCATCGCCGCTTGCAACCCCCACGGTGTGGCCTGGCACTCACCCGTGCTCGAGCTCACTGTCCCTCCTCCACCCTTTCCTCGGCCTCCCTTCTCACCCTCCCTTCTCACCCTTCCTCGCCCCTCCTCACCCTCCCCCTGCCCCCTGCAGCGCCGGCAACGACGCCACCCAGGTGGATGAAGACGAGCTGGAGTTTGCCGCCGGCGAGGGGGAGGAGGAGGAGGAGGCCATGGGCGGCGGCGGCGGCGGCGCTGCCGGCAGCTGGGCCTTCGCCGCGGGCGGCGGCGCCGGCAGCGGTGGCGCCGGCGCCGGCGAGGACGACGACGATGAGCTGCCTGTGGTGGATGACAACTTTAGGTGCAGAGCTGGGGGCGCTTGCTTGTTTGAGGGTGGTGGCATGTTTGCAAGCAGCTTCCCAGTGAGCCTTCGTGCGGTGGAGGACAAACTTCCAGGCGTGGTGTGGGGTTCAACAACACAAACGCACAGCGGCGCGGTGTGCGCTGCAGGCGCCCCTTGGGGTGCGCTGCAGATGCGTCCTCCGAGCAGACGCCAGCAGGCGCCTGCGCGGTGGCGGCGGTCGCGTGCCATGAGGACCGCTGCCGCTGCCGCTGCTGCCGCTGCCGCTGCTGCTGCTGCTGCTGCTGCTGCCGCTGCCGCTGCTGCCGCTGCCGCTGCTGCTGCTGCTGCTGCTGCTGCTGCACCGTCGGCCCGATGCCTGCCTCCCCTCATCCCCCGCGCTCCGCGATAACCACCTCACCCGCTGCTGCAGCAAGGAGTTTGGACGGGTAGACGGCGGGCTGCGCGGCGGCGGCCTGGAGGATGAAGAGATGGAGGAGGAGGACGGCGGTGGCCAAGATGCAGCAGCCGGCCACGCAGCGAGCGCCGGTGGCTTTGAGGCTGCGGCGGGCTTGGCCGACCGGTTTGACGACAGCGTCAGCGCAGGCGGCACAGGCAGTGGCGCAGCGGCCGGAGGAGGGACCGCCGGCAGCGCTGGCACGGCGCTGGGCACCGGCGCGGCCGCATTTGACCACTTTGCGATGATGCAGCGGGCACGTGCAGCCGCGGCTGGGGGCGGCAGCGTCGTTGGCAGCGCGCTTGGCACGCGTGCCAGCACGCTCGGAGGCGCCGGCAGCGCGTTGGGCAGCGGCGTTGGTGGCACGGGAGCGCTCGGCAGCACCGCCACCGGCGCCGTATCGGGCGCCGGTTCCGGCAGCACTGGCACCGGCGGCAGTGCTGCTGGCACCGGCGGCAGCCTGGGCAGCGGCGGTGCAGCCCTGACTGGAGGGCCAGGCGGCCTGGCCACTGGTGCTGGCGGGCTGGTCCAGCAGCAGCAGCAGCAGCATGTGGATGGCGTCGCCACTTCTGGCCCCGCCCCTGCCTCCACCGGTGGTGCCGCTTCGCAGGCAGCTCCTTCGTCGGCTGCTCTTGCCAGCACCGGCAGTGCTGCCGCGGCCGGCAGTCACGGCACTGGTGCAGGCGGGCTGGCAGGCTCCACATCAGGCACAACTGTGCAGCAGCAGCTGGCCCAGCTGGGAGTGCAGCACACGGGCGCAGGCGCAGCTGATGCCCTGGGTGAGCAGTGGGGCGTAGCAGGTGCCCGGTGCTCCCACTTGCTGCTGCGCTGCGAACTGCAGGCCGGCCTCGCCATCTGAGATGCAGCCCAGCCCTGTCGGTTCATTCCTCCCCCTGTGGTGCCCCTTCCGCCCTGCAGCTGCTTCAGAGGGAGGCGATGAGGACGATGAGTTTGCCAGCTTTGCAGGCGTCACCGGAGCAGCACGGCAGCAGCAGCAGCCGGCAGCAGCCGCTGGCGCGCCTGCTGCTGCCCCCGCCGCCGCCGCACAGGGAGCTGGAGGCGCAGGCGCAGCTGGTGCCGCCACCGCCGACTCTGCCGGAGGCAGCGGTGGGCAGGAGGAGGCCAGCAAGGCCCTGGCCCAGCTGCAGCTGCAGATCCAGCAGCTGGAAGCCAAGCTGGCAGCCGTCCAGGGCGGCCGTGCAGGCGGCGGCGTCGGCGCGGCCCAGGGCACGTCCGCTGGTACAGCCGCCGCCTCCGGGGCAGCCGCCGGCGCTGCAGCCCAGGGCGCAGGCGCAGGGGGCGCTGACCAGCGGGCAGAAGCGGCTCCGGCGCTGGACAAGCTGTCGTCTGTAGTGGGCAAAGGTGCGCCTTGGTTGCCGGAGGTGTGGCGCAGCAGCAGGCAGCACACAGGCGGTGTGTTGGTGACAGCCCGCCGCCTCACGCAAGCCCTGCGACTGCTCTCGAGCCTGTGGCTGGCACCTCACCCACGTGATTGCCGTGTCTGCCTGGGTTCTTCGTGCAGGCTCCGGCCTGAACCCCTTCCTGGCCGAGAAGCT
Organism: Micractinium conductrix; assembly: GCA_002245815.2. NCBI lineage: Eukaryota > Viridiplantae > Chlorophyta > Trebouxiophyceae > Chlorellales > Chlorellaceae > Micractinium > Micractinium conductrix. The sequence continues at coordinate 1,463,206 of LHPF02000008.1, forward strand.
TTGGGAGGAGGAGGAGGAGGGGGGACTGGCTGCCGCCGCTGCGCCCGCTGCCGGCGCGGCCCGCGCCGGCGCGGCGTCCGGCGCCGCCCCGCGCGCAGCCGCACCGGCGGGCGCCGCGGCTGGCGGGGCAGCCACGGGCGGCGCTGCCGTTGGCGGCGCCGGCGCCAACCTCGGGGGCAAGCCGCGCCTGGCAGTTGATCCCGTTGGCTTTGTCGGCCCTACCGAGGGAGCAGGCGCCGCCGCCGCCGCCTCCAGCCTGGCAGGCGGCGGTGCCGACACCACGGCCATAAACGCTGCTCTGCTCGGCGCTGCTGCGTCCGGCGACGATGGGGCCACTGTAAGCGGCGCCGCGAGCGTGGCGGCCGCCGAGCGCGAGGGCGCAGTGGTGGCAGCGGCAGCTGGTGGCAGCGGCGGGCGCGGCAGCCAGGACGGCACGCTCGCTGCAGCGTGGGGTGAGGAGGCAGACGCATCCGCGGCGGAGGAGGAGGAGGAGGGGGAGGCTGCGGTGGCAGCCACCACAGCCGGCTCGGCTGGCAGCAAGGCTGGTGCGAGCGACGACGCAATCGGCGGGGGCGCCGACGATTCACACCACCTGCGCGCTGCCGGTGGCAAGGGCGCCGCCAGCACTGCCTCCCAACTGTCCAGCGACGGCGGCGCTGCAGCTGCTGCTGACGTCGCTGTGCACGCCGGCGGCACCGCGGCTGGCGCAGGCGCCGCAGCTCGTGCTTCGAAGCGGCGGCCTGAGGATGGCAGTGGCAGCCTTGGCGCAGACAGTGGAGGCAGCGCTTGGGATGCAGCCTTGGCACACGACAAGGAGGCAGAGGTGAAGGCGGTAGCCGCTGCTGCCACTGCTGCTGGCGCAGCGGCAGGTGGCAAGGCAGGCCCAGCCAAGAAAAAGAAGAAGCAAGCTGAGGCGGCGGCGGCGGCGGCGGCGGCAGCGGCGGCGGCAGCAGCGGCGGCAGCAGAGGAAGAAGCTGTTGCGCTAGTCGCGGCTGCTGTGGGCGATGAGGAGGTTGAGGCAGAGGCTGGCGCCGGCGAGGCTGCGGCTGACGGCGCTGCCCAGGCAGAGGGCGGCGCGGGCGCAGGCGCGAGCGCTGCGGGCACGGGCGCAGGCGCGGGCAGCACTGCTGGCGACGCAGCGGGCGGCAAGAAGAAGGCGGCATTCGCAAAGGGGAGGAAGGCGGGCGGCGCTGCAGAGGAGGCGGCAGACGCGGCCAGCAGCGGCGGCGGCGGCAAGAAGCAGCACAAGGGCAAGGGCGACGCCGCTGCTGCCTTGGCAGCGGCGGCAGACGAGGCCGCCGCCGAGGACGAGGAGGGCGCTCCGAAGCGGCGGCAGCAGCGGGAGTTGCCCCCGGAGCGCGCCGCCGCCGTTCCCGGCGAGGCCAGCGCGCGGAGGAACCATCGCAAGTCTGGCGGCGCGCGGCTGTGACCGCAGCTGCCACACGTGCACTCCACCGTGCCCCATTTTCAGTGTGCAGCTTTAATGTGGTCCATCGTCTCCCTCTCTGCACCACTCTGCTCGTTCTCTGCGCCTCCTGCGCTCTCCCCTTGCTCCTCTCTGTGCTCCCTCCTGCTGAGTGTTCCTGGTTGCCCCTGATTTCTGCAATCTCTGCACGGCAGAGGCAACGGCCGGCACGGCACGGCACGGCACGGCCGCCGCCCCCCCAGTTCCCATGTGCCTGTCTGATGCTCCCTCGTGCCCTCCCTCCTCCCCCTCTCTCTTCCCCGGCTCTGCGCATCCGAGCCGGGGGCCTGCGCATTCATTTGCTCTAGCAGGTTTAAGTCAGTCAGTCAGTCAGTCAGTCTCCAACCCATCCGCACTACTCCTAGGCGAGGTGTCGAGGTGTGGCTCTCACATGCACGGCGGCGGTGTGGGGAAAGAGAAAGAGCTGGCTGAAAGGGTAGGGGTCTTGTCCGCAACTGTCGTAACTGAAGGGGGGGAGGGGAGGGCGGGGCAAGACAAAGCAATGGCCAGGGAGCCGGCGGGAGCAGGGAGGGTCAGCGGCGGCGGGGGTGGAAGCGGGGGAGAGGAGTGGGGCGGGTGATGTTCAGGATTCCTGAGAATTCCTGAGAAATAGAGAACTCAAATAGAGAAGGGGCCGGGGGGCCGGCGGGGTGAGATGGAACGCAACGGGGAGCAGGCGGTGGCCAGCGGCGGCGGCGCGGCGCTCAGCGCACGCATTGGTAGTTCCACAGGAAGCCCTCCACGCCCTCCCGCGCGGTGCTGTCTGCCTGCAGGAAGACAGGCTCGATGATGTGGGACTGACTGACTGACTTACACCTGCTAGAGCAAATGAATGCGCAGGCCCCCGGCTCGGATGCGCAGAGCCGGGGAAGAGAGAGGGGGAGGAGGGAGGGCACGAGGGAGCATCAGACAGGCACATGGGAACTGGGGGGGCGGCGGGGGGAGAGAGGCTGTTATGGCACACAGCTAGGCGCGGAAGGGGAGTGCGGGAGAGGGGAGGTGGGAGGGGAGGTGGGGGAAGGGGGGCACCAGGTCCCAGAAGGGGCGCTTGAAGGGGCGGCCGCCGGTGTCGCCCGCCAGCGGGCGGTCGTGGGAGCACCAGCGCAGCCGCGCCATCTCCAGCGCCCGCGTGCGCGACTGCTGCGCGACCTCCTCCATCCAGCACACAACGGCCGTGCCCCACCACCACCACAAAGGCCACCAGGCGGCCGAACCACAGCTGGCCGTCGCCGCCCCTGCAGGCAAAGCACGGCAGCGCAGGAGGGGAAGAGGGGGGAGGGACAGGGGGCCGCCGCCGCGCCTCGGCGGCTGGGGTGGCCGCCCAGCTGGCACGCTGCGCGCGCACCCTCCCAGCCACAGGCTCGCCAAGAACACCCACGCAGCGCCGCCGCACCTGACAGCCACGTCGTCAAACACGGGCGCGCTGTGGAAGCTCGGCGTGGCACACAGCGTGCGCCGGCGACGGGCCCGCCCACGTGGCGGCGGTACGGGATGCCGGCGCTGGTGTAGAAGATGAGCTGCGAGGCAGGGTGGTGGAGGAGGCAGCTTGCAGCGGGGGAGGTGAGTGGGCTGCATGCTCATGAGTGCCCTCATGGGTCGGCATCAAGCGCAGCCGCACGCTCTGCGCCTGCCCGCCCGCCTGCCTGTCTGCAGCCCCGGTTTGCCTGCACTGGAGCCGACCCACCTGCGTGGCCTCCACCTTCTTGGCCTGCAGAGAGAAGGGCAGCTCGGCCAGCGTGGGCACGTCGTCCAGCAGCCCTGCCGCCGCCAGGCTGCTGCCCTCCAGCAGGTCCTCCACCTTCACTTTGATGCCGCCCGTGAGGGGCAGGCAGGGGCGCCGCTGAGAGGGGGGCCGGGGCAAAGGGGAGGGCGGCGAGGCGGGGAGGTGGGGGCAGCGCTCGAGCTCGAGCTCCCCTTGCGCGCCTAGCTGTGTGCCATAACAGCCTCTCCCCCCCCGCCGCCCCCCCCCAGTTCCCATGTGCCTGTCTGATGCTCCCTCATGCCCTCCCTCCTCCCCCTCTCTCTTCCCCGGCTCTGCGCATCCGAGCCGGGGGCCTGCGCATACATTTGCTCTAGCAGGTGTAAGTCAGTCAGTCAGTCAGTCAGAGCGGGGCGCCGGTTGTGGCTCCGGTGGCATGGGCGCTGAGAGGGGGGCAGCTGGGGCGCTTGGCTTGGCTCGAGCCATCTGAGTGATCAGCTACGACCTCCGCCCTATGAGTACCAATGGAGCGCTGCTTCACAGGCAGCCAGCAGAGAACTCAAGAGACAGTGCGGCCTCCTAAGACTAGTACGTGCTGCGCCTAGTACGTGCTGTGCCTAACGGGCATGCCTGTTAGGCGTAGCCTGAGGGCGGCGCACGTGTTGGAGCTGGGCCGCGGCAAGGCGGCGGCACCTGTAAAGATGGCAGATGTAAAGCACGTAAAAGGAAAAAGGAAAGGCACCTGTACAGTGTGGCAACTGGGTTGTGGTATGGGCTCATTTGGGCTCATTTGCTCTAGCAGGTGTAAGTCAGTCAGCCATGATCAGGGCCGCCGTCGCCGCCGCCGTCGCGGCGGCGGTATCTGCCACAGCGTGGTCGGGCAGCGGCATGTCCTGTGGAGGGCTTCATTTCCTCCCATTTCTTGCTCTCCCTGCTTCCCACCAACCCCCCCTGCGCTCTCTCGGCCCCCGAACTCAGGACCTTCTAAGGGCTAGCAAGAGCCTTGCCCTTCCCCACAGGTGATAGGGCGGCCGGCGTCGCCGACGTTTTGCGCTCAGCAGTGCCTGATGCTGTCGACAATCATGTGTGCATGTTGCATAGAGGCGCACGAGGCCCGCGAAAGCGAGAAACCGGCGGGCAGCGCTGCTTGCCCCACACGTGTGGCCCCGGACGCTCTTTCTCGGGCTGCATTCTGTCACCTCCTGGGCTGCCAGCGCCCAGCATGTGCTTTGTGGGAGCTTGTTGGAGGCACGCGGCCTCGACAAGTATCACTAAACATGTTTGGCGAGCTGGGCGGGACTGGCGAGACCAGCTCCGTTTCCGAGGGTTTGGCTGCTCAGACGTCCTACCCTGCCTCCCCCGTTCCTCCGGAGGACCGCTCGGACGAGCGGTCCCGAGGCCGCGAACGATCTCGAAGCCCGCTTCCGGCGGCCGTGCTTGCAGCTGATAGCCAGTGGTCAGGAGAAAGAGCAGGGGGAGGGAGCGCTCCGGCGGGCGACACGCCTGCGGGAGAGCCCCCCCTTCCACTTCCACTCGCGGGTTCTCGACCCAGTGTCGCCCTTCGCCGTCTTTCGCGTTAATATGTCGTTTACACGAGATGAGCACCGCGCGGGGCGATTTTAGGAGCGGCCCGCCGGAGGCGCAAGTTTGCCCGCGCGTTACCGGGCAGGGCTGCCTGGCGCCAGGTGTGGCGCCGCCCGAGGCGCCGCCATCTGCAGCCGGCACCCGCGTGGGAAAGCGGGCGTCAGCTTCCCGCTCATTTTACATCTTCGATCAACAATCTAGCGGGTGGAGGGCTTAGCTTTAGGCCCACAGGCTGCTGGCCTTCACTGTAGCGAGCCGCCGCCATCGCCCCGCCTCCCAACGTCGTGCGGCGCCCAAGGACTTTGGGTTGGTTTCCGCCCACGGTTTCCGCCCACTGAAATGTGCAACAATTTAGGGTTTTAAGCCGCCCTTTAGGGTCTCTTGTAGGCCTGGGTATAGTGTTTCAGGGTTATTTAGGCCGCACAGCACTGCTAACGTGCTGTGCGACCGCTGCCGTTGGCGGGCGCCGCACCGCCAGCGTCAGGCTGTGGCTGGCGGCTGGGCGGCCCGTGGCGCCCCAGACCACGTCGTGCCGTACTAGACGATGTTTAGAGGCCTGCAAGCGCGCCATAGTGACACCGCGAGGGAAGGATCGATCCGGGAGCCCGCGCGCGGGAGCCTGCGCGCGGCTCGCCCTTCCCGCACGACACCATTGTGCGTTTATAAGGGCTTTTAGACGGCTTAGGGAGCCGCTGGGGCGGCGCCGGTGACTTGGTGGCAAGTGCGCTGCAGCTGCTCACAGAAGTAAGCGTGTTTTCGGTAAAAGCAGCGTACGAAATCTCTCTGGCCAGGCGGCGCATGGAAGGCAGCGCCAGAACAGGGGTGGGGTAGATAGCCCCCACCCCCCCTCCCCACTACCGGAGGACGAACCTCCCGAGGGGGGCCGCTGGCTGTGGTTGGTCCTCCCATGGTAGCTGGTGGGGCATGGCCCTCTTTGAGGGCCGCCCAGCCCCGCCGGCTTCCTCAATCCACGCCCAAGGGCGTATTCTTTCTTTCTTTCTTTCTTTCTTTCTTTCTTTCTTTCTTTCTTTCTTTCTTTCTTTCTTTCTTATCGACTCCGAGCTGCTGCTGCCGGTTGGCAGGGCTTATTTACATGCGCGCCGCTGATGCATGCCCCCGTTGCACAGAATGACTGCCGAAGGCCCGCCACAACGCATGGCGCGCTCCCCCACACATGCATCCCACATATTGCATCCCACTGTAGCACCCAAGCCAGCAACCCTAGAACGGCAGCCATGGGCAGCCCCACGTTCCCTGTGGATCGCATCGCGTGGCAACTGCATCCTTTGCCATCTGGTGCGGCGCGAGATCAGCGGGAGACTTGCTGGGTGGGGGAAATGCTGGGCCGAGCAGCTCTGCAGTGTGCAGTCGGGCGTTTGCAGGCCTGCTGCAAACGCTGCCTGCCTGATGTTGGCGCCGCGCAGCCGTGTGCCCGCTCAGCACCTACACCTGTCTTTCCAACTGCTGCCATGATGCAGGACGCTGGTCAGCGTGGCTGTGCACTTAGCGGCACAGGCGTTGTGGCCAGCCTACCACAACAAGCTGCGGCCCAGCGAGCGACGCCAGTTTTGCAACAAAGTGTCATGCGGGCTGCACGTGAGTTGAGGTTATGTTGGTCGGGGTGCAGCTGTACTGTGAAGACCAGATTGGTGCGTCTAGTGTTCCCGCTGGCGACGGGAGGAGCACCGGCCCTTTTCTTCCTCCTTGGGACTGCGTTGCCCACCCACCACGAAAAAAGTGCTGTCCATCTGCAGGGTGCCGTCTTGTCCTGCAACCTATCTTTCAATCTGTTCGACCCAGTCCTGAATGCCGATCCACTGCACGGCGTCACAGGTGGGTGTGCTTTGCAGCTGCGGCTGTGTGTCGCTCCGTTGATCACGGGCTGCCTGGCAGCAGCCCTCCCGGCCCCGCGGCCATGCCGGCAACTTTACTGGCGGTACGGGTGCGTGCTGTTACTCTGTGATCCGCGGTCCGAGTGGCTGATGTGTCCACCCAACGTGTGCCCCGATCACTCACAGATGGCATGTTTTACTGGTTTGCCGTGCTGATGGGCTACCTGGCCTACGACACGGCGTACTCGCTGGCGCTGTTCCCGCTGCGCAGTGGCGCCCTCATGCTGGCTCACCACCTCTTGGGGCTGGCGGGCTGCGTCATCGGTGAGCGCGTGCTTTGCCTGAAGCAAACGCGCCCGGATGGATGAATGGATGATTGCGTGCACGCACGTACAAGTAATGTATGGTAGTGTGAAACGGCGTGGACACAAGTGGGTGACTTTCCCGCGCCGCCCTCTGGTCCTCCCCCATCCTGCGCCGCATCTGACGCGGCACGCGTGCCCGCCCGTCCTCCTGCCGTGCAGGCGTGTAACAAGCTCGCTCTCTTTGGCCTGGCCATCGGGGTGTTCTTCGAGTCGTGCAACCCCCTGCTGCACACCCTTGGCTGCATGCGGCTGGCGGGGCGCGCCCGCGGCGCGGCCTACTTCGCGCTCAGCAAGCTGTTTGTGGCGCAGTTCTTCCTGTTCAGGTGCGCAGCCTACCAGAAGGTTTATGTGTAAAAGAAGGTTCCAGTGGAAATGGATGAGGCACAGCCGGGCTGCATGCTGTGCATTGCAACATAGCACCAGATTGTTTGGGAACCAGCCGGCAGACGTCCTCTGCATCCACCCATGCTGCAAACTTTCACAGGTTTCTAATCGCAAATGCCTACCTCGGCTGGATGTTGCACTGCGTTCTGCGCCAGGCAAAGCGTCCTTGGTGGGCCTGGGCAGGTGCGCAGGGCCACGTGATTGGCAACGCACTCACTGGGGTTGTGGGCATGGCCCAAGCGATGGCGCAGGCAATAACAGGCCTGCGCCTGCTGGCGCTCGGTTCTGCCCCTCCTTGGCAGTCTGCCGTGATGTGCTTCGCCTTCGCAACCGCTGTTCCAGTGCCGGACGACCTCCAGCATCCTCTATGCCTTATGCACGTGTCCCCTCTGCTTCTCTGTCTGTGCAGGCATAGCTGTGTTTGCAGCTCTCAACACTATGAACACTGTGTGGCTCGTCAAGCTGGTGGCCATTGTGCGTGTTGGACATGCGCAGCGCAGCTTTGACCGCTAGCCGAATGCTAGCCTGGCACGAACCTTGTCCTGCTCTTGGAACCGTCTTTGAGCGTTTTGGCCCATGAACCCCGTCGCCGCTGCCGTGTGAGCGGCCACACCACCTCACTGCCCCTGTCCCCGGACCTGCGCCGCCGCTGCCACCAGGCAGCAGCCGGCACAAGCCCGGAGCAACCAACGGTCCTACACTGCACGCCACTGCCACAAGCGCACACATCATCTGCCCCCTCACCCCGACTCCGCTGGGCTGCCGTGATATCAAGACGTGACTGCGCTTGCAGCCCCCTCGCTGCCTCTTTTCCCTCCCACATCGCATGGCCAGCACCTTTGCACCGGGCTTCGCCATACCTTCTAACCACCCCCCTTCACCCTTCACCTCTCTCCCACCACTCACCACGCTGCCTGCCACGCGGGTAGGCGTCGTTGTCACAGCGACACACCCATCCCACCCACCCGCCCCAACTTGGCACAGCCGCTTTGCCGTGATGTTTGCGCCCCCCCCCCCCGCCCCCCCCCCCCCCCCCCCCCCCCCCCCCCCCCCCCCCCCCACGCCCACCCACCCCACCCACCCCACCCCACCCCACCCCACCCCACCCCCCACCCACCCCACCCCCACACCCCACACCCCACCCCCACCCACCCACCCACACATCACCCACCCACCCACCCACCCACCCACCCACCACCACCCGACCCCACCCCACCCACCCGTCTGCGCTCCCCTGATTGCACACGTCATATTTCGAACAACCTGGCCGCTGCCAGCGCTCGTGCGCTCGGTGTCGACACCCCCATTGAGTCCCCCCCCCCTGCTTGCCGTCCCATCTGCCAGTACATGCCAGCTGGGTAAAGTGCAACGCAGTACCTCCCGCTGACATCGCCACCCTCTCCCTCCTGTGCCCCCTCATGTTGATAATCCTGCATGCCTTGCCTGCCCTGCCACTGAGGCCTACTTGTGTGATTCGTGTCGTGCTACCACGTCGAGAGCATGGGCACAAGAGCACAACAAACAGGGGGCACTTCACTTGGACGGCTGCACCACCTGCACGCCTACCGCTGCCGCCGCTGCGCTGCTGCTGCCTTGTGCTGCCTGTTCAGCCACCACAGCCGCCGCGGTTACCAGGATGATGTTGCTGTTGAGTGGTGACGTGGAAGAGAACCCCGGCCCCGTGACTAGCAGGGAGGTGAGGAAGCAACCCGGGCCCCCCGCGGACGATGGCGGACAGGAAGCAGTAGGGTGGTTGGGCATGTATGTGACAGCCTGGTCGACGCTGGACATCCTCACCACCGCTGAGTCAGGCGGGTGGGCAGCCCTAGCGCCCCTCTACTGTGAGCATCCTCCGCCTCTTCCCCACCGCCCCTCGCGTCCCTGCAGAACACCACGCCTGTGTACAATGCGGAAGTCGCTGCCGAGGACATGCGCCGCATGGAGGCCGCCCCCCCGCAGGGGGAGGGCGGCGGCCGACCAGAGCTCGTCACTGCGAGCCACCTGTCAAGCTTCTTCTCCTCGCGCTCAGCAAAGATTGCCTCGTTCAGGGGGCACGTGGCCAAGGCCGCGCACCTGCCAGAAGGTGAGCAGGGGAGGAGGTGCTGACGAGCGGAGCTAGGCCTGCCGCCGTCACCGCCGCCCAGCCCCGCTGGGCGTAGTCCCCTGCGCTGCGCACCGTATGCCCACCATCTCTCAACACCCAAGAGCAGGGCACAGCAGCAGTGAGGCAGCACCTAGGCCTGCAACCAGCAGCACGACCAGCCCCCACCACTCCCCCCTGCCGTGTACACCTGCAGGCAGAGCGTGCAGCAGGACGCATCACCGCCAAGCAACAGTACGATGCACACTTCCCACGGCTCATCTTGCAGCTGTTGGAAAAGTACTGGCACAGCAGCAGGCGGCGCACGCTGACAGTGGCGACGCAGCAGCACAGGTGCAAGCCACGCGGCAAACACTGGGGCGGCGGCGGTCTGCCTGCCAGGGCGAGCTGCCTGCCGACGCAGCTGCGGACATGCGCGAGCGTGCAATTGTGGACATGGCATCGGGCAAAGCTGAGGCGCGGGCGAAGCGCCTCAAGGCTGAGGAGCGGGTGAGTTGGGTGCCTGGATGCAGAGTGCAGGGGCAGTCGAAGCGAGTACACCATGGCCCACAGACATACGGTTCCACCATGCGGCATGCGCCTCGTTCCACCATCACTGTGCTTGGCTGCCTGCCCCTTGTGCCACTTGCAGACTGAACAGCTGCAGGACGCAGTGATCGCCAGCGCCGCCACAGACGTGGAGTCTGCCGCAACAGCAATGGCAGCCGCCGGCCACCTCTCCACCATCGCGGCTGCGGTGGAGGGGACCCGCCAGGATTTCAGCCAGCTGGTGACGATGATTGGTCAGATGGTGGCCATGCAGGCGCAGAAGCAGAGCCTGCCAACACCGCCTGGTGCCGAGCGGCAGCAGCAGCAGCAGCAGCAGCAGCAGCAGCAGCAGCAGCAGCAGCAGCAGCAGCAGCAGCAGCAGGTACGGTGTGGGGCGTGGCACAGCACGGTGTGCACGAGCATTTGCATGTGCAGGGCCAAAGCACACAGCAGTGCAGCACGCAGCATCTAGGCTCAGCAGGCGGCATGTGCCAGCCATTCATCCACTGCCCATGCCCCCGCCGCCGCCCCCCCTCTCTCCCCATCCTCGCTTGCTGCAGCTGCCTAGTGCGGCTGGCGGCGAGGTGCAGCAGCAAGCCGCTACCGCTGCCGCAGCACAGGTGCAGGGGTTGAGGCGCAGCTCCGCTCTGTATGGTGTGTGTGAGGGGTGGGGGTGGGGGGAAGGGGCGCTTTAGCCAGGCTCAGCATGCTGTATGCGCTCCACACACCCTGCCGTTCATCCACTGCCCATGCTCCCCCTGCGCCCCATCCTCCCTCGCTGCAGCTGCCTGGCGCGACTTCCGGCCTGCTATGCGCGGGTGGAGGCGAGGCGCAGCAGCATACCGCTGCCACCGCCGCAGCGCAGCAGCAGGTGCGGGGTGGGGCGCAGCACTGCTGCCTTAGAAGGGGAGGGCCGGAGATGAGGGGCGCTGCATCAATGCATCAATGCAGCATGCGGCACGTGCGCCACACACCGCCACGCATCACTTTGTTTTTTTAAAAACCCCGCCCCCCCCCCCCCCCCCCCCCCCCACACACCACCACACACACACACACACACCCCACTCACCCACCCACACCCAGCCACCCACCCACCCCACACACACGCACCACACACCCACACCACACACCCGTGCCCTATCCTCCCTCGCTGCAGCTGCCTGGCGCAGCCGACGATGTGCTCGGCGCCAGCTGGTGGGAGCTGGAGTGACCCCGGCATGCAGTCGTGACCGCGACTCACTCAGGACTGACCCGGCCTACCAAGGTGACCTCCTACCCCACCCAAATGAAGGCCCAGGCCCTCTTCTCTTCTTCCGCTTTGCCTCACTTCTCCATTACACTTTGTGTTCGTCCCCCCACCCCCTTGCGGCTCCCCCACCCCCCGTTTGCTGCAAATCGCTTGCTCCCCCATCCATCTACCCACCCCCGGCGCGCTCTGCTGGTGTCAAACACTGGCGCTGAGCCATGCCCAGGACACGCTTCGGTATCATGCAAGTATGCGAGGCGCGCGGCGCAGGCGGAGCGCCCAGTGGATGGGGCGGCGGCGAGCGGCGGGATCCGCGGCGAGGCACAGGGCGGCGGTCAGCCGCGGCGGCCTGCAGGTGGCCAGCCTCTCGCGCAGTGTACCTTTTCGCAAGGTTCGAACGACCCAAGCGAGCGCAGGGCAGCGAGACAAAGCGGTCTTGTTGCGCTTTTAAGACGTGCTGCCAAGCACCATTATGCTCGATGTCGGCGCCGGCGCGCTCTGGCGGCGTCAAACACCAGCGCTGCGCCGTGCTCTTGACATCCGTCAGCATCATGCGAGCACGTGAGGCGCGCGGCGCGGGCAAGAGGGCGTAGATGGCGGGGTGGCGGTGGGCGGCGGGACCCGCTGCCAGCCGCCGCCGCCGGTGAGCCGTCGTTGCGTGCGTGCGTGCGTGCGTGCGTGCGTGCGTGCGTGCGTGCGTGCGTGCGTGCGTGCGTGCGTGCGTGCGTGCGTGCGTGCGTGCGTGCGTGCGTGCGTGCGTGCGTGCGTGCGTGCGTGTGTGTGTGTGTGTGTGTGTGGTGGTGGTGGTGGTGGGTGGGTGGGTGGGTGGGTGGGTGGGTGGGGGGTGGGGGTGAGAGGGGGTGGGGGTGAGGGGGTGGGGGGGGGGGTGAGGGGTGGGTGGGTGGGTGGGTGGGGGTGGGGGGGGGCGCGCGCGCGCGCGGCGGCAAGGGAGTGGCGGAAACAAGGTGGGCTGGGTGTCAGTGACCGAGGCGTGTTGTCATGGGGTGGTGCTAGGTAAAACCCCCAAACCCTAGCACCGGTACGCAATCACCATGCCCAGGGCCCACGCGTGCACACAGTGCGGGGGGGCCGAGCCCTGGGGTTGGGATGGAGGGCCCCGGCTACTCGGTGTCAGTGTGTCGTCACATTATCAAAGTGGGGAACAATGTGTGGGCCTCAGAACCACGCATTTATCCCCGCATACACCCGGCAATGGGTGCAACAATGTTGGTCGTACTACCCTGTATTGATCCCCAGTACCATCCCCACAACTCCCCCTTCATCGATTCCTTCCCATTAACCCCTTTTCCTATGTGGGGAAGTGGTGAATACCACTGTTTTGGCCACCGGCTAGTAAGGTTGCCCCAGCTTCTGTCGCCGCGCCACAAAATGTTGTCCGCCGTAGGTGCGCTAGCGGCGGGGTGGCAGCGCAGCCTGCAGCAGTGACACGAGCTGCGCGACGTGCCCCTTATCTGCAGCAGGCGGGGATAGGGGGGAGAAAGGGCACAGGAGAGAAGGCCTGCAGCAGAAAGGGATGGGCGGGCTAGAGCCCTTTGTTGCCAGCTGCCGCACTTCCTGCAGCAGGCGCGATCAGGTGAGGGGAGAGAACGAGAGGCGTGGGAGAGAAGGCCTGCAGCAGAAGGGGTTGGGCGGGCCAGAGCCCTTTGTTGCCGCACTTCCAACCTGCAGCAGGCGCGATCAGGTGAGGGGAGAGAAGGAGAAGCACGGGAGAGAAGGCCTGCAGCAGAAGGGGTTGGGCGGGCCAGAGCCCTTTTGCCCAGCTGCGGCAGTTGGCCGCACCTCTGCAAGCTGTGTGCGGAGGGGCGCGGCGAGCTTCTGCGATCTGCAGCCGGCGATAGCGTCGAAGCAGGGAGGGGCGAGGGAGAAAAGCCAGCAGGGGATTGGCCTAGCGAGCCCGGCTCAGCCAGCCTATGGCAGGTTGCGGTTTCGTTTCCCCACCCTGACCTCCGCACCGGCGAAAGTGCAGTCGGGCAGTGGGGCACAGTCAGCCAACACAGCGCCCACTTCTGTTTTCGGCTCTTAATCATGTTCTAGCGTTCCCGGAGACATTGTAAATAGGCCCGATTGCTTAAAAGCAGGGCGCCGGCTCTTGGCGAGCTGGTTCGCGCAATCGCGCGCTTTGATCTCCGGCTCGTGGCGCCCCGACTATCCCCGCTTCACCCCACAACCCCGACATATACTTCGGAACACTTCGGGAATGCGAGAGGAGCCAACGGATGGCTGTCAAGCAATTGCGCACCCCGCCACGTAAGTGCGGCGGACCGCCTGACTGCGCCGTTTGACCAGGTCAACCAGGGCCCAAACGCCCTGTTTGACCGCGAAACGGCGCCTTGTGAGTCTGCCAACGCAGAATACAGCGCGGGGAGGCGGCCACAAGGCCTGCCTGATGTGCTGCAAGAGGTTGGGAGCAGTCGGGCAAAGCCCCACTGCCCCATCGACAGCTGCACTTTTGCTGTCGAAATCAGGGGGTGGGGAAACGAAACTGCAACCTGCCATAAACCTGCAAGGCTGCGCGCGGCTTCCTGGACCACATGCCCGCACTGTAAATGCTCATGGTCGCCCGCGCACCTATCGCCGTGCCGCACACTCGCGGCGGCGAGCGACAGCTCCCCCTACAACGCCCGCCAGACGGCCGTGTGCTGTGCTAGAAGCCGCTAGGGGACCCAGATGACGCATAGTATTGAAGTCGGGCGGCGGAGCGAACGGAGAAATGGTGGGGGTTGGGGGCGGGCCGACGCCTGAAGTGCTGAAGTGCTCAGCACGTGCGGCAGCGCCCTCCATGCAGCCCCCTCTAGAGGCTTCGATGCCCGTTTCTGACCGCCTCAAATCTCTGTAGCACCTTCCTTGCGCTGTATAGGGGCGCGTTCAGGGCCGCCCCCTGCTGCTACTTGCTGCCGGCTGTTGACCTGTTGAGGGGTAAAAGGGATGGTGCCGAGGCACACGGCGCCAAAGCCCTTATCCAACCCCATATATCCGGTTCGTTCCCACTACATTACCCTTCCCAAGGATTTTACCTCTTTCGCTGCACACCCTTTGTTCCCCCAATATTTCCACCCAAACATCCCACCTTTTAGGCGCCCCTTCCCTAGGATTTTACCTCATTTACTGCACACCCACATTGGTCCACTTATAGAACATCCCATTTACCCCTAGCTTTTGCAAATTCCCTCCATTGTGCATGTCCCCCTCTTTGTAATGCGTGTAAAGTGTCACAAACAGGGTATAATTGTGGGTGGTGCAACGATGTGTGGGAATTGTGGAGAATGGATGGAAACAATGTGGGGAAGGACACCCCAGTCTACTAGTGGGTTGGGGGCCGGGGGCCACGGCGCAGCCTCCGCGTGCTGTCTGATGGTAAGGCTAGAATGCGCTTTCAGTTGCGGCGGTCAGGGGAAGGCTCTGGCTGATCCCGCGGACAGGGTCCTGTTGCCCAACTGTTAACCCCGCGGTTCGTGCAGCACCTCGAGTCCATAGCGGCCGCAGCCCCAGGTTGGGCGTTTAGTGTCCCATTCAAACTTGCGTGCTTCGATTCAGATTGGGCGGCGAGGAGAAGAAAACGCCACTGGCAAGCAAGGGGCACACCTGTGTGGCGGCCGGTACAGGCGGCCGCCAGCTAGGACGCTAACCCCGCACCGCGGCCTCATATTCCGCGATTCCTAAGTCTATCTCTTGAACGCACCTCTGTACATACCTTCTGGCACGCTTCTGGCGCCCTCAACCCGCAGCTATGGGGCCCCGCCCAGCGGGAGCGCCCGCGCGGCTCCTGGCTGTGCTGTGTTGCGCGGCCCTGATGGCGCCCTGTGCGTTCTGACATGCCTCTTGGGTGCGGTGAGGTGCGCTGGCGGGAGAAACCCATGTGCACCCAACGTCGAACCGTCGTTTCTCCATACCTCGCAGGCGCCGCCGCCATGACCGGCTTCGAGTGGCTACAGCTGCAACACGCTGCCTCCACAGCTGAAATCGCAGCAGCGGGATCCGACGCGTTGGCTCTCAAGGTGAGCGTCGTTCGAAGGGCCGTGACCTGCCTTTCCCCCGCGCCCAACTCGCATGTTAGAGGCACGGGCATGCATGCCGCAAGGAGGCGGCGCGCGCCAGCCCGCACCCTCCTGCCAGTACCACCCGCCGCCGCCCGACCGCCGCCGCCGCTGCCACCTGCCTGCAGGTTGTCGAACGCCGGGCCGAGCTGACGCAGAGGAGAGGGCTGACGCAGCGCCGCAGCCTCATAGACGTCATCAACACGAGCTTCACCTGCCGCGGCACAGCGCCCCAGGACTTTGTGCTGTGTGGCTACTCTCCAGTGCGGGCAGCGGCGCAGCGGCCGGGGGCGGGGTTGCGCGGTATCGGCTGCGTCACCGGCACCAACAGCCACACCGCTGCCCGCCCGTCCGCCCACCGCCGCCGCCCTCTCCAACCCCGCTGTGCGCGCGTGCAGGGCGGGTGGACCTCCAAAAACGGCAAGGAGTGCTGCCCGGCGCTGCCCAACTTCACGCCCGGATCCTGCCCCTCGGCGGTGGCGCCACCTGGCGCGGCAATCGGCAACACCAGCGACTTGTTTGCAATGGGCACCAACGCAACCGTGAACTACTACAACTGCCAAGAGACCATCCAGATGGCCGATATCTCGGTGAGTCTGATGTAATACAGGCGCAGCTGGCCCCGCCGGTGTGTGCGAGGGGTACCCCGGTGGCACCGCCGTTTTCGACACCGGTGGCACCGACGTGCGCCGCACGCAACGCCGACGCCTGGCCTCCCTCCTGCCCGCGTCGCCGCTGGCGCATGCCCGTGAGGATGAGACGCCGCTTCCACCGCGCCGCCCGCCGGCCGCCCTCCCGCAGGCCAACGGCGCCGTCCCCTGGGACTGCGCCTACCTGGCGCAGATCCGCACGCTGGTGGGGAGCTATGGCATGCTGAGCGCGACCACCTGGAGCGACCCCGCGAAGTGCCTGGGCCCGGCCGGCAGCTGTCCCATCCTGACGGCGGCAGAAGACGACCTCAAGTCTCTCACCAAGAACTGCCTGGAGCCCAGCTGGACCCTCACTAACCTGGGGGGGCCCTCCGGAGACTGCGGCAACACGTGAGCCACGCTGGACCCCTGCATTGCCACGCATGAGGGCGGGGGACACAGGGAGGCAGGGGGTGTGCCAACGCAGATGGGGCCGGGCAGCCGGTGAGCGGGGGGACAAGCGGTGAAATGACCGCGCTGCTCTCCGCAAGTGTTCACCGCACTGCTGCCCCGCACGCTGTGCGCTGCAGGTACCGCCCACCGCCTCCCCGTCCTTCGCCGTCACCCCCACCAAAGCCGTCGCCTCCGCCACCACAGCCATGCCTTCTTCCTCCCAAGCCCTCACCTCCCCCTCCCAAGCCGTCGCCACAACCGCCCCAGCCATCGCCGGGCGGCCCGAGCCCTCACCGCCGCCGCGCAAGCCCTCACCACCGCCCCAGCCCTCGCCACCACCGCCCCAGCCCTCGCCGCCACCGCCCCAGCCCTCGCCGCCACCACCCCAGCCCTCACCTCCTCCCCCCGAGCCCTCACCGCCGCCACCCCAGCCCTCACCGCCACCACCCCAGCCCTCACTTCCTCTGCCTGAGCCCTCAACGCCACCGCCCCAGCCCTCACCTCCTCCCCCTGAGCCCTCACCGCCACCGCCCCAGCCCTCCCCTCCTCCCCCTGAGCCGTCGCCGCCGCCGCCACAGCCCTCACCACCTCCCCCCAGCCCTCACCACCACCACCCCAGCCCTCATCTCCTCCCCCTGAGCCGTCACCCCCACCACCCCAGCCCTCACCTCCTCCCCCTGAGCCCTCACCGCCGCCACCCCAGCCCTCACCGCCACCACCCCAGCCCTCACCTCCTCTGCCTGAGCCCTCAACGCCACCACCCCAGCCCTCACCTCCTCCCCCTGAGCCGTCGCCGCCGCCGCCACAGCCCTCACCACCTCCCCCCCAGCCCTCACCTCCTCCCCCTGAGCCCTCACCGCCACCACCCCAACCCTCACCGCCTCCCCCTGAGCCCTCACCGCCACCGCCCCAGCCCTCACCTCCTCCCCCTGAGCCATCGCCGCCGCCGCCACAGCCCTCACCACCTCCCCCCCAACCCTCACCTCCTCCCCCTGAGCCGTCACCTCCTCCCCCTGAGCCATCACCGCCTCCCCCGCCTGAGCCCTCACCACCGCCCTCGCCTCCTCCACCCCAGCCGCCCTCGCCTCCTCCACCCCAGCCGCCCTCACCTCCGCCCCCCGAGCCGCCCTCGCCTCCTCCACCCCAGCCGCCCTCACCACCTCCACCCCAGCCGCCCTCGCCTCCGCCCCCCTGGTTGCCAACGGCAAGCGGCTGGCCGCCCTGCAAAGCACCACTGTGGGTGGCGACATCAGCGTCTCTGCCACCCCCACCAAGGCGGGCCGCCCCTTTGGAGTCGCCATCACGCTGCCCTACATGCGCATTCGCGCCGCACAGCGCGAACCCTTCCGCACGGGACAGGTGCGCGCCCCTTCGCTGCACGCCCCGCTTGCTGCTGTGCCAGGTGTTGGGGAGGGGCAACCACGCTGCTGCGCTGCAGGTGCTGGGATGCTCGGGGCGCGCTTGGCTGGGCAGCGGTGCCCCTGCTTTGCGTTCCGCTGTTGCAGCCCTGCGCACCACGCTCACACCTCTGTCGGCCCCCCTGCCCCTGCCGTGCCCGCAGATTGCTGCACCTGACTGGGGCAACTGGCTTGACGTGTACCTGACAGCCCTCAAGCCCCTGCCATTCCCCACCGGCGGCCTGCTCGGCGGCACGTACAAGCCACCAAAGGTGTGCCCGCTGCTCTTGCCGCTGCTGTTGGCTGCTGCTGCCACGCCCGCCAGGCGTCGACGCTGGGCCCTTCGTACCCTTGCACCACTGAAACGCTCCATGGCCCCCATCTCTCCTCCACAGGACGCCGGCGGAGGCGCGTCATCCGCAGCTGCAGCACAGATGGCGATCAGCCAGCTGCCCACCGCCACGCTGCGCGGAGAGATTACGACGCTGCCAGGTGGCGCCGTCGGCAGGTAGAAGAACTCACGTTTGCTCAATCTCACAGCTCAAATCACTCATGCCACGTCCCCATTCCGCCGCCACTACAACCACCCCCCTTGCACCGTCCTGTCCTTAGTCTGGCGGCCACCGCCTACCGCCGGCTCCCTCCGTGGCACCTGCCGTCACCCGCCCGTTAGCGCGCCCCCCCCCCCCCCCCCCCCCCATCTGTCCACTCCGCCCCACCGCCGAGAGGAAGCGAGCGACCCTCCCCTTGCCAGTGCAAGCTTTGCTCCCCCTCCTGGGGCCGCCAAACCCAACAGCGCCACCCTGCCGCCAATCATTCCACCCCATCCGTCACCTTCGCCCCTGCTCGCCCCTCCATGCCTTGTTCCACATCTCGGCGTGCCCCCCCCCCCCCCCCCCCCCCCCCCCCCCCCCGTCGTTCGCCCCTCAATAGCATCCCCCTGGTAGCCGGGGGGGGGGGCGTCGGCCTTCAACCCCTTCCAGCTTCCTCGACCCACGCCCATGGACGTTTTCTTTCTTTCTTTCTTTCTAGCATCCCCCGCACCCCACCCCGCACCACCCACCACCCTGGCGGCCCCCTCCTAGTCGCCCCTCGGCATCACTTCCCACCAAATGCACCCCCCCTTCACCTGCACCACCGAGCGCCTGTTGTCTTTACTGCTGTTCACAGGTCTTACGAGTCTTCCTATCTCAGTCCTATCACCCGTGCTCCGTGCGGCCTCGATGGGCCGGCACCATCCTGCGAAGCTCCCCAAACCTAACCCCTCTTGCGCTCCCGCCACGAGTGCACATTCCCTCTGCATGGCCCTCTCGTGCACACCAATTTATTCTTCTTGTACTGTGTGCCGGCACCCTCTCTCGAAGAGAGGCCTCTGTTGTGTTTGCCTCTTATCCCTCTCTATCCTCCATCAATGCCTCATGTCATTGTGTGCAAGACTGCCACCACATGTTGCATGCAGGAAGACAGGCAGACAGGCGGGCAAGAAGAAGGCATGCCTGCGTGCGTCAAGACTATTGCGGCTCTGGCGCCGCTGCGCCTGCGCCTGCGTCTGCGTCTGCGTCTGCTCCTTCTTGCTCCTCCTCCTCCTCGCTGCTGCTGCTGCTGCTGCTGCTCTCCGAGGCCAGGTCTGCGGTGGGCATCAGCGCCGCCAGCACCGCCAGGGGGCAGGCAGGGTCCACTGCCCCCTCGTCAAGCGGGACCAGGGTGAGCCCCGGGTGGGCGACGACCGCCGCGTCGCACGCGCCAGGACCTGTCAGCCGCAGGCCGGCCACCTCTGTGAGCAAGTCATCGATCTGGTGGGGCGGCGAGGGAGGTGGGAGGTGGGAGGCGGCAAGCCAGGTCGGCCCAGGAAGGCGCAGCGCAGAGCTTGCGCCGTATGCAGCTGGGCCGGCACAGGGGGCGCGGCGGCAGCGCCAGCGCCAGCGCCTGCAGCAGCACGCAGCCCATTCTTTTGCCTCCACCGCACCGGCAGGACGTCGCCCGGCTGGAGCGCAGGCGCCGCCACTCGAGCAATCTCCACCCGGCGCAGCGGCGCCTCCGGCTCCTCGCCGTCTGCTGCCGCTGCTGCATTCGCCGCTGGCGCCGCCGTCGCCGCCGCGTCCTGCAGCGACAGCGCCGCCAGCTGTCTCTCGCCCTCCCCCTCGCCTGCGCCTGCACCGACGTGCGGACTGCAGCCCAGGGCGGCGCGTGCAGCCGCCAGCCGCCCCGCCTGCACGTCCTGCGGCGTCGCGCGCTCCACCTGTTCCGGCCGCTGGCGCCACCAGTTGACCAGAAACGTGACGCGCCGGCCGTGCCGCTGCTGCTGCTGCCCTGCCGCCGGGGGCATTGCCTCGAGCACGCCGTGCGCCTGAGCGCCGCTGCAGCGCGGGGGTGGAGGCAGCGGGGCGTGGCAGACGTGCGTGCGGGTGAGCAGGGTGCAGCGGAAGTAGAGGCAGGAGCTTTCCCACAGCGCGAAACCTGAGCCGGCTTGCTTCGCTCAGTGGCAGGCTCGCCCGACCCCCCGCCCCTCTCCCCTGCGCCCGCAGCTCTGGCCCGACACGTCGGCTGCAGTACCATCTGCCTGAACAGGCACATCACCCCACCAGAACGCAAAGGACTGCAGCGCCACCCGCTCTAAGAGGCAGCATCGGCTGCGGCGCGGCAGCACAGGCAGCGTGGCGCACAGGCAGCACGCAGCTGCAGCCCTGCCTCCCCCCCCCCCCCCGCCCCCCCCCGCCGCCGCCGCCGCCGCCGCCGCCGCCGCCGCCACCCGCCACCCACCACCCACCCACCACCACCCCCACCCACCCCCACCCCCCACCACCCCCACCCACCACACCCCCACCCACCCACCCCCACCCGAGGCTTCCCGGCGCTGCAGTGCAACCCACCTGAAAAGGCAGTACTGGTTGCGGCGCGGGAACACGAGCGCGCTCCAGCCCGGTTGCTCGGGCAGCACGCAGCGGGCGTCAAAGTCGTAGCACTGGTCGATCAGGACGGTGGGGGCCTGCAGCGACCGGTACGGTTGGTGGTACGTGTTAGGTTCAACGCAACAGGTTGTGGCACCCTCGACTGCGGCTGCAGTGGCGCTTTGGTGTGCCGAGCCAGTGGTGTCTACACGGCTGGTGCCCGCCCGTTCCCCGCTCCCCCCCCGGCGCGTGGCGCCCCGCCCGCCCGCCCGCGCGCCTGCCGCACGCCGCCCGTTGCCGGCTCCTCCCCGCCGGTCAGGTAGAGCACGGACGAGTGGATGGGGCAGACCATGCGCCCCTCTGTGGCCATCGCGTGCTCGTCCTTGTCAAGGTGGAACCCCAGCCCGCGGCCGCCCTCGTAAATCTGCGGGGGAGGAGGGACCGCGCGCAGGTTGGCGGCGTTTTCTTTTTTTTGGGGGGGGGGTGGCCTTGTACCTTGCCAGCGTGGCACCCCAGCCCGTGGCCGCCCCTCGTAAATCTACGGGGGAGGGTCCAGGAGAGGAGGAAGTGACCCGGGGGGTGCGTGGTGCAGCCGGGGGTGCGTGGTGGGAAAGGGGGTGACGCCGCCC
Organism: Micractinium conductrix; assembly: GCA_002245815.2. Classification (NCBI taxonomy): domain Eukaryota; kingdom Viridiplantae; phylum Chlorophyta; class Trebouxiophyceae; order Chlorellales; family Chlorellaceae; genus Micractinium; species Micractinium conductrix. The sequence continues at coordinate 1,484,461 of LHPF02000008.1, forward strand.
TCGACAACCTGCGGGGAGGAAGTGGCAGAGGTGTGTGGGGTAGGGAGTAGGGCAGGCGCGCAGGGAGCGCCGCCCCTGCGGAGCCGCCCAGCCAGCAGGGCTGCCTCCAGCTGTACCCACCAGCACAACCGCGCACCCAGACCAGCGCCGCAGCGCCGCAGCGCCGCAGCCTCCAGCTGCACTCGAACCACCCCGGACCAGCGCTGCAGCGCCGGCGTGCCCACCTACCCGCAACCCACCAGACACCAGTACTCTGCCCCCCTCCGATGCTGCTGGCCTGGCCAGCACCCACCTGACACCAGTACTCTGCTCCCCGCCACGCGTCCCCCCGCGGCGCCAGCGGCGCCTTCACCAGGCGTCGGTAGAGCTGCTGCACGGCCTGCTCCGCAGCTGTCAGCGCTGGCGCACGCCCCTCGACTACGTCTCGAGGCACCCAGAAGTTGGGGCAGTCGGACAGGGCGTCGGCGTCGGCCTGCGGGCGGGCAGCAGGCAGGGCGGGCTGAGGGCGGGTGGCGGCGGAGAGCGTGATGGGCGGGCGGCGGCGGCCGGGCAACGTCACTGCAGCGGCCGAACAGCAGCGAACCGCATCGCTTTCTGGTGGCCTGGTGCACCTCGGAGCGCCGCTCGCTAGCGAAATGCAAGAGCAGGAGCCAACAGCGCTAGCGCTAGCGCCACGTCGCTAGCGCACCTCCAAGGCAGCCAGACTTGCGCCGGGCAGGATGTCCTGCACCACCACGGTACGCTCCATCGTTGCCGTGCTTGGGTCGCTCTCTGTCGGATCGGTCGCAAACGCTGGCCTGCGCTGCTGCAGCTGCAGTGCGTGGCCCAGAGCAATCGCAACAGAGAGCAGGGATCCAGATGGGAGGGCCAACGCCATAAAGCACGCAATTTGCGGTGACGCGCACGCGGCACGGCGCAGCGCGGCACACTGCAACATGAGCCGCCAGTAGAAACGCACTTTAACAACCGCCGCCGGCTGAATTATAGTGGGGCAAATCTACAGCGTTTAGCAAGCTGTGGGCGCCTCAAAGCGCTAAGGCAGAGTGCATAGAACAGGGTCGGGCTGGTGACTGCCTGCACTGCCGCGGCAGCCAGTCACTCAGCATGCACAGGGTCGGGCTGGTGACTGCCTGCACTGCCGCGGCAGCCAGTCACTCAGCATGCACAGGGTCGGGCTGGTGACGGCCTGCACTGCCGCGGCAGCTCAGTCACTCAGCATGCACGCGCTCCCCTGTCCTTGCTGTCGCTGGTGCACACTTGGCTAACCGGGCTAGGCCGTCAGCTGGCAGATACTTCCGCAATGTTGAACAGGGTGGCACGGCGCGCCACAGCTGCAGCGGCATTTGGCGGCACCTGGCCCTCCGCATCAGGCTGCCTCAAGTCTTGCAACTGGTCTCCTGGCACCTTGCGGCCTGCCATCCTGCATCCCACCTCAGCCATGCGTCAAACCTCTGAGCGCGTGCTCCGCATGTGCCCCCACCAGCCAGCCGGCAGTGCGGCGCACCGCCCTTGCACCCTGCGCAAGCCTGCGCTGCGGCTGCCTCCCATCCTGCCCGCGCTCTGTTCTTAGTGCTCTGTTACACGCCTCGCCAATAGGTAATCAAGAGGGATGCGCCCGTGGGTGGGGGGGCGAAGGGAGCCGGGGTACTGTAAAGGCCCGAGCCCCACGGAGCCCCGCCACCGGCTGCCCATTGCTTGGGCACAGTGGAACGGGCGAGTAACGGGCGAGTTCGCGGAAAGGCGGGTCGCCAAAGGGCTACGCGATAGTCAATTGGCGCCTGGCAGGGTTCAAGAGCGCAAGGGGGGGCAGAGGAGGGTGCGAAAGGGGGCAGGGGTCGCAGCAAGTGCCTCTTGCCCCGGGGCTGCGGGAAATGTTTCGGAGGGGCCGCAGGCCTGTCGAGGCCGGCTTGGTTCGGCATGATGCGTCGATGCTGGCCAGCAGCTGTTGGCACCGGGGTGACCAGGGCTTGTTGCGCTGTTCGCGCACCAGCCCAGCGATCGCTTCCAATCATCAGAAGCATGTCCCAGCTCGGTTTATTAAGGACCACAAGACACAAACAGAGGCACGAGAGGGGTGTAGGGAAGGGGTGAAGGGGTGGACCGAGGGGGAGCGTTTGTGGATGCGCGTGGGTGGGGTTGCGTGCGTGGGTGGGGTTGCGTGCGTGCGTGCGTGCGTGCGTGCGTGCGAGCGTGCGTGCGTGCGTGCGTGCGTGCGTGCGTGCGTGCGTGCGTGTGTGTGTGTGTGTGTGTGAGTGAACGTGTGGGTGTGGGGTGTGGGGTGTGGGGGTGGGTGGTGGTCGGTGTGTGTGTGTGTGTGGTGTGTGTGTGTGTGGTGTGTGTGGTGGGTGGGTGGGGGTGGGTGGGGGTGTGGGTGGGTGGGTGGGTGGGTGGGTGGGTGGGTGGGTGGGTGGGTATGCAGGGGAAATTGAGGGGCGAAGGGGTGCGTACAGAAGCTAAGAATTGAGGGGCGAGGGGGTGCGCACAGAAGCTAAGGCGTGGGGGGCATCACGGAGCTCAGCAGGGGCAGTGACGACGGTTGTACGAGGGCAGTGGCAACGGATGGAGGGAGGGATTGGTGGAGGTTGTCAGTGTTAGTTTGGCCGCCACGAGGAGGCATGAAGGGGAGGGGGAGGGGGAGGAGGCGGTAGCAAGCTTAAACGTTTGCTTTGCGCAGGCAAGGTGAGGGGTGAGGGTGGCCAGAAAGGCAGAGGAAGGCACAAGGTGAAGGCGGGACGGAGACTGAGGTGGCGGGTGCGCCAGTGGGGTGGCGACGTGGCAGGCGTGGAGGCGGAGCATGCTGTGCGCGGAGCAAAGCCTGCGCAATCCTCCGTTCTTCTACCTGCCGACTGGCAGCGTCGTAATTTCTCCGCGCAGCGTGGCAGTGGGCAGCTGGCTGATCGCCACCTGCGCTGCGGCTGCGGCGGCCGCGCCTCCGCCGGCGACCTGTGGAGGAAAGACCGGGGCAAGGAGCGTTTAAAGGGTGCAAGGGTACGAAGGGCCCAGCGTTGACGCCTGGCGGGCATGGCACCAGCATGCTCAGCTCAGGTGCAGCGGCACCAGCATAACAGCACCAGCAGCGGCAGCAGGCTCGGCTCTGCTGCGGCAGCCACCCAACAGCAGCAGCGGTGGTGGCAGCGGGCACACCTTTGGTGGCTTGTACGTGCTGCCGAGCAGGCCGCCGGTGGGGAATGGCAGGGGCTTGAGGGCTGTCAGGTACACGTCAAGCCAGTTGCCCCAGTCAGGTGCAGCAATCTGCGGGCACGGCAGGGGCAGGGGGGCCGACAGAGGTGTGAGCATGGTGCGCAGGGCTGCAACAGCGGAAAGCAAAGCAGGGGCACCGCTGCCCAGCCAAGCGCGGCCCGAGCATCCCAGCACCTGCAGCGCAGCAGCGTGGTTGCCCCTCCCCAACACCTGGCACAGCAGCAAGCGGGGCGTGCAGCGAAGGGGCGCGCACCTGTCCCGTGCGGAAGGGTTCGCGCTGTGCGGCGCGAATGCGCATGTAGGGCAGCGTGATGGCGACTCCAAAGGGGCGGCCCGCCTTGGTGGGGGTGGCAGAGACGCTGATGTCGCCACCCACAGTGGTGCTTTGCAGGGCGGCCAGCCGCTTGCCGTTGGCAACCACCTGCGGGGAAGACAGCGGGTGTGCGTGGGTGGGTGGGATGGTAGCAGGGCAGCGTGCGCAGGGCAGCACGGGCACAGCAGCCAGAGCTCTGTGCAGGCATGCCAAAGCACAGGTGCGGCGCGCCGATGCAGGGGGACCCACCTGCAGCACCCAGTTGTTGCCGATGCGCGCGAGCGTGGCAGTGACCTTGTTTGGTCCGCGTGTCAGGGTGATGCCACGGATGAAAGTGCCCTTGCCGTCGAATCCACCGGCACCTGCGGCACATGAGTTAGCAAGCGTAGGCATGATCAGTTTGGGCGAGTGTTAAGGAGGGGAGGCAGCTGGTTGGTGGGTCGGCATGTGGGCCGACAGCGGCAGCAGGCGCAGCAGTGGCGGCGGCATGCTGCGGTGCCCACCGATGCGCAATGTCAGCTTGCCGTTCTGTGTTGGAACACGGCACAACACGTCACATGTCAGCACGGCATAACAGGGCACAGCAGGGCAGCGCACGCACCAAACAGCGACGTCAGCTTGACGGCCTTGGCATCAGTGTAGAGGGTGTAGGTCTGGCCTGGCTTGCCCTTGAACAGTGACCACGGTCCGCCGGTGTAGTTGAAGCCTGCGGGGGGGGGCAGGACGAGGCGGGACGGGCTTAGGTGTATGTGCCGAGGATCGCCAACGTGTGCCGCCACTGCCGCTGCAGGACAACGCAACCCTGCCCCGCGTGGTCGCTGCCGGGCGCAGCAGCCAGGGCGCTCTTGCGCCCACAATGTCTGCCGCCAGCAGCAACAGCAGCAGCTGCAGCAGCAGCAGCAGCAGCGGCGGCAGCAGCAGCAGCGGTGCCCCCCAGTCACGCACCAATGAAGTGAGGGTCTCCCACAATCGCAGCATCCTTTTTGAAAGGTGGCGGCGGCTTCTTCTTGGGCGGCGGCTTCTTCTTCTTGGGCGGCGGCGGCCGCTTGCCGCCTGGCGCGAGGGCGGGTTTTGGAGGCGAGGGTGAGGGAGGAGGAGGTGCCCTCTTGGGAGGGGGAGGGCGCGCGCCTCCGGGCACCAGTTGGCCAGTCGGCGAGGGCGGCTTGGGTGGTGGAGACGAGGGCGGCTCGGGGGGCGGAGGTGAGGGCGGCTCGGGTGATGGCAGCGAGGGCGGCTGGGGTGGAGGTGGTGAGGGCGGCTGGGGTGGAGGAGGCGAGGGCGGTGGTGATGGCTTTGGTGGTGGTGGCGGCGAGGGCTCAGGGGGACGAGGCGGCGACGGCTCAGGGGGAGGAGGTGAGAGTTCGGGGGGAGGTGGTGACGGCTGTGGCGGCGGCGGGGAGGGCTGGGGCGGTGGTGGTGAGGGCTGGGGCGGTGGCTGCGACGGCTGGGGTGGGGGCGGCGACGGCTGTGCCGGTGGCGGCGATGGCTGTGGCGGTGGAGGGGAGGGCTGGGGCGGCGGCGGCGACGGCTGAGGTGGGGGCGGGGAGGGCTGGGGCGGTGGCGGGGAGGGCTGGGGTGGTGGGGGTGAGGGTTGAGGTGGAGGTGGTGAGGGCTGGGGCGGAGGTGGCGACGGCTGGGGTGGTGGTGGTGAAGGCTGGGGTGGGGGCGGTGAGGGCTGGGGCTGTGGTGGTGAGGGCTGTGGTGGTGGTGGTGAGGGCTGGGGCGGTGGCGGTGAGGGCTGGGGCGGTGGCGGTGAGGGCTGTGGTGGTGGTGGTGAAGGCTGGGGCGGTGGCGGTGAGGGCTGGGGTGGTGGCGGTAAGGGCTGGGGCGGGGGCGGTGAGGGCTCAGGGGGAGCAGGTGAGGGTTGGGGCGGTGGTGGTGAAGGCTGGGGTGGGGGCGGTGAGGGCTGGGGCGGTGGTGGTGAGGGCTGGGGTGGGGGCGGTAAGGGCTGGGGCGGGGGCGGTGAGGGCTCAGGGGGAGCAGGTGAGGGTTGGGGCGGTGGTGGTGAAGGCTGGGGTGGGGGCGGTGAGGGCTGGGGCGGTGGTGGTGAGGGCTGTGGTGGTGGGGGTGACGGCTGAGGTGGCGGTGGTGAGGGGCGGGGAGGCGGAGGCGATGGCTGGGGTGGTGGTGGTGAGGGCTGGGGTGGGGGCGGGGAGGGCTGGGGCGGTGGCGGCGACGGCTGGGGTGGCGGCGGCGACGGCTGGGGTGGCGGTGGTGAGGGCTGGGGTGGTGGCGGTGAGGGCTGTGGTGTTGGCGGAGACGGCTGTGGTGGTGGTGGTGAAGGCTGGGGTGGGGGCGGTGAGGGCTGGGGCGGTGGTGGTAAGGGTTGGGGTGGGGGCTGCCAGGGCAGTGCCGGCGGCGGGGAGGGCTGGGGTGGTGGTGGTGAGGGCTGGGGTGGGGGCGGTAAGGGCTGGGGCGGGGGCGGTGAGGGCTCAGGGGGAGCAGGTGAGGGTTGGGGCGGTGGTGGTGAAGGCTGGGGTGGGGGCGGTGAGGGCTGGGGCGGTGGTGGTGAGGGCTGTGGTGGTGGGGGTGACGGCTGAGGTGGCGGTGGTGAGGGGCGGGGAGGCGGAGGCGATGGCTGGGGTGGTGGTGGTGAGGGCTGGGGTGGGGGCGGGGAGGGCTGGGGCGGTGGCGGCGACGGCTGGGGTGGCGGCGGCGACGGCTGGGGTGGCGGTGGTGAGGGCTGGGGTGGTGGCGGTGAGGGCTGTGGTGTTGGCGGAGACGGCTGTGGTGGTGGTGGTGAAGGCTGGGGCGGTGGTGGTGAGGGCTGTGGTGGTGGTGGTGAGGGCTGGGGCGGTGGCGGTGAGGGCTGTGGGGGTGGGGGTGAGGGCTGTGGTGGTGGGGGCGAGGGCTGGGGCGGTGGCGGGGAGGGCTGGGGTGGTGGCGGCGACGGCTGTGGTGGCGGCGGAGACGGCTGGGGTGGCGGTGGTGAGGGCTGGGGCGGTGGCGGTGAGGGCTGTGGTGGTGGCGGAGACGGCTGTGGTGGTGGTGGTGAAGGCTGGGGTGGGGGCGGTGAGGGCTGGGGCGGTGGTGGTGAGGGCTGTGGTGGTGGTGGTGAAGGCTGGGGCGGTGGCGGTGAGGGCTGTGGGGGTGGGGGTGAGGGCTGTGGTGGTGGGGGCGAGGGCTGGGGCGGTGGCGGGGAGGGCTGGGGTGGTGGCGGCGACGGCTGGGGTGGCGGCGGCGACGGCTGGGGTGGCGGTGGTGAGGGCTGGGGCGGTGGCGGTGAGGGCTGTGGTGGTGGCGGAGACGGCTGTGGTGGTGGTGGTGAAGGCTGGGGTGGGGGCGGTGAGGGCTGGGGCGGTGGTGGTGAGGGCTGTGGTGGTGGTGGTGAGGGCTGGGGCGGTGGCGGTGAGGGCTGTGGTGGTGGCGGAGACGGCTGTGGTGGTGGTGGTGAAGGCTGGGGTGGGGGCGGTGAGGGCTGGGGCGGTGGTGGTGAGGGCTGTGGTGGTGGTGGTGAGGGCTGGGGCGGTGGCGGTGAGGGCTGTGGGGGTGGGGGTGAGGGCTGTGGTGGTGGGGGCGAGGGCTGGGGCGGTGGCGGGGAGGGCTGGGGTGGTGGCGGCGACGGCTGGGGTGGCGGCGGAGACGGCTGGGGTGGCGGTGGTGAGGGCTGGGGCGGTGGCGGTGAGGGCTGTGGTGGTGGCGGAGACGGCTGTGGTGGTGGTGGTGAAGGCTGGGGTGGGGGCGGTGAGGGCTGGGGCGGTGGTGGTGAGGGCTGTGGTGGTGGTGGTGAGGGCTGGGGCGGTGGCGGTGAGGGCTGTGGGGGTGGCGGAGACGGCTGTGGTGGTGGTGGTGAAGGCTGGGGTGGGGGCGGTGAGGGCTGGGGCGGTGGTGGTGAGGGCTGTGGTGGTGGTGGTGAGGGCTGGGGCGGTGGCGGTGAGGGCTGTGGGGGTGGGGGTGAGGGCTGTGGTGGTGGGGGCGAGGGCTGGGGCGGTGGCGGGGAGGGCTGGGGTGGTGGCGGCGACGGCTGTGGTGGCGGCGGAGACGGCTGGGGTGGCGGTGGTGAGGGCTGGGGCGGTGGCGGTGAGGGCTGTGGTGGTGGCGGAGACGGCTGTGGTGGTGGTGGTGAAGGCTGGGGTGGGGGCGGTGAGGGCTGGGGCGGTGGTGGTGAGGGCTGTGGTGGTGGTGGTGAAGGCTGGGGCGGTGGCGGTGAGGGCTGTGGGGGTGGGGGTGAGGGCTGTGGTGGTGGGGGCGAGGGCTGGGGCGGTGGCGGGGAGGGCTGGGGTGGTGGCGGCGACGGCTGGGGTGGCGGCGGCGACGGCTGGGGTGGCGGTGGTGAGGGCTGGGGCGGTGGCGGTGAGGGCTGTGGTGGTGGCGGAGACGGCTGTGGTGGTTGTGGTGAAGGCTGGGGTGGGGGCGGTGAGGGCTGGGGCGGTGGTGGTGAGGGCTGTGGTGGTGGTGGTGAGGGCTGGGGCGGTGGCGGTGAGGGCTGTGGTGGTGGCGGAGACGGCTGTGGTGGTGGTGGTGAAGGCTGGGGTGGGGGCGGTGAGGGCTGGGGCGGTGGTGGTGAGGGCTGTGGTGGTGGTGGTGAGGGCTGGGGCGGTGGCGGTGAGGGCTGTGGGGGTGGGGGTGAGGGCTGTGGTGGTGGGGGCGAGGGCTGGGGCGGTGGCGGGGAGGGCTGGGGTGGTGGCGGCGACGGCTGGGGTGGCGGCGGAGACGGCTGGGGTGGCGGTGGTGAGGGCTGGGGCGGTGGCGGTGAGGGCTGTGGTGGTGGCGGAGACGGCTGTGGTGGTGGTGGTGAAGGCTGGGGTGGGGGCGGTGAGGGCTGGGGCGGTGGTGGTGAGGGCTGTGGTGGTGGTGGTGAGGGCTGGGGCGGTGGCGGTGAGGGCTGTGGGGGTGGCGGAGACGGCTGTGGTGGTGGTGGTGAAGGCTGGGGTGGGGGCGGTGAGGGCTGGGGCGGTGGTGGTGAGGGCTGTGGTGGTGGTGGTGAGGGCTGGGGCGGTGGCGGTGAGGGCTGTGGGGGTGGGGGTGAGGGCTGTGGTGGTGGGGGCGAGGGCTGGGGCGGTGGCGGGGAGGGCTGGGGTGGTGGCGGCGACGGCTGGGGTGGCGGCGGCGACGGCTGGGGTGGCGGTGGTGAGGGCTGGGGTGGAGGAGGTGAGGGCTGGGGCGGGGGGGGAGAGGGATGAGGAGGTGGGGGCGAGGGCTGAGGGGGGGGCGGCGAGGGCTGGGGTGGTGGGGGTGACGGCTGAGGTGGCGGTGGTGAGGGGCAAGGAGGCGGAGGTGAGGGCTGGGGCGGAGGGGGTGACGGCTGGGGAGGCGGCGGTGAGGGCTGGGGTGGTGGCGGTGAGGGCTGGGGTGGTGGTGGCGAGGGGCGGGGTGGCGGTGGGGAGGGCAGGGGTGGTGGTGGCGAGGGGCGGGGTGGCGGTGGGGAGGGCAGGGGTGGCGGTGGCGAGGGGCGGGGTGGCGGTGGCGAGGGGCGGGGTGGCAGCGGTGAGGGCAGGGGTGGTGGCGGCGAGGGGCGAGGTGGTGGTGGGGAGGGTTGTGGTGGCGGTGGCGAGGGCCGCGGTGGTGTGGGCTGGGGCGGTCGGGGTGAGGGCTGGGGAGGTGGGGGTGACGGCGGTGGACGCCTGCATTGCACAAAGTGGGGGAGCAAGAGCGTGGGTGAGCGGTGGGGCAGACCTGTGGCAGTGGCTGCTTTGCCGCTCTAATCCCTGTGTGCTTCTGTCTGTCTGCCACTCGCCCTATATTACGCTGCCAGGCCAAGGCCCTGCCACCTTCGTTCGGGCTGTCCCGCGCCCCGCCCTCGTGCTCGGCACTGGTCGGCGCTGCCCCAGGTCGGCGCGCCCCCTAGCGCAACGCAAGCGCTGCAAACAACTCACAAGTTGCCGCAGTCACTTGAACCAGAGACGCTTCCCGCAGGGGGCGACCAGCTAGGAATGAGGCAATTAGTGCTGATGGCAGAGATCTGGGCGTCCGATAGTTGGGTGATTGGGCAGAGGGTTGCCACGGTTGCCGCGGTCGTCGCGCCGCTGCAGAAGGAGGCGGTTGTCCAGGTGAGGGACCCAAACACGTTGTAGTTGCCCACAAGGTTGCGGAGCTCGGCCAGGCAGGTGCAGTTCCAGGGCGTGGCGCCGTTGGCCTGCAGCGGGGGGTGGGTGGGTGCGTGGGTGAGTGGGTGGGTGGGGGGTGGGGTGGGTGGGGGGGGCAGCGGTTAGTCACTGGCGTAGCCTAGTGTAGTGGTAACTGCGTGTTCCTCCGACGGGCATGCACAAGCGTAGTCGATCACGATGCGGGGAGGGGGGGCTGGCACAGCTGCAGCGGGGCGCGCTGCGTGCAGCGGGCAGCCTGTACCACGGCGACGCTGCAGTCGCAGCACAGCAGCAGCACGCAGTGCGGTGAGTCAGCGCCACGGCACGCCCCTCGCTGTGAAGAAGAATACGCATCGCACCAGGTTGAGAAGCGTGGCGGAGTATGCGCGTCGCAACGTGTTCCAGGTCCCATCTGAGCCCGCCGGCTGGTCGTTACCCTGCACGTCATGCGGGTTTACGGGTTGGCGGTTTGATGGCTCAGAGGGTGGCGGCGCCTTCAGACCTCCTGTTTCCACCGTCCATGCCGCCCAGCTCCGCGCCATCACCCGCCTTGCGCCCGCCTCTCGCACCAACCCAACCCAAACCAGCGCCCAGGGCTGCGCCTCAAGCCCTCTCATCTGTCGGTGGCAGCCAGCCAAAAGTGGGGCCCGTTGACCTCAGTGGGACTCACAGTGTAACCCGCCATTGTGGCCAAAGCAGTGCAGCCTTCCGTATTCACGGAAGGCAGCTTCCCCATGGGGAAAACCTCTGCGGTGCCGATCGCGCCGGCGTTGGAGCTCCCAGTCGGGTATGCCAAGTAGGGACACTTGGTGGCATCGAACTTGGGCAGCGTCTGGCAGCAAGTTTCTCCTCCATTCTTAATTTTCCATCTACCCTGCACACACACACCAGCAGGAGGGGAGAGGGCGGCGGGGGTGGGCGCGGGGGCGGGCAGCGGCTTGTCGGCTGTGGGTGCCAGCGAAGCAGGCAGTACCGTGCACATCCCGCCCTCTGTCGCCCCGCCGAGGCCCGCACCGGAGAATAGCCGCACAGATAACGATCTCCGGGGTTGTTGCCACGGCATGTGAAAGAATCGATGGTGTAGTCAATGAGGCTACGGCGCTCAGGGAGCTCGACCAGCGCTCTCCGTTCGCTCTCCAGCAAGGCAGCCTGCAGGCAAGCGGGCGGCGGCGGGGTAGGACGGCCGTTGGGCGGCCAGCAGCCGGGCTGGTAAGGCAGCGCGGGCTGGCGCGTGCATTCCCGTGCGACACGGCATGCATGCCTTCGCCTCTGACAAGCGAGTTAAGCGCGTGGGGGAGGCAGGAGAGGCAGGCCGCGGCAGGCGGGCGGCCGCGGCGGCGGCGGCCGGGTGGTACTGGCAGAAGGGGCGCGGGCTGGCGCGCGCCGGCCTCGTTGCGGCACAAAGCATGCATGCTTCGCCTCTGACACGCGATTGCACGCGAGGGAAAGGCAGGAGGAGGAGGCCACGGCCCTTTGAACGAAGCTCACCTTGAGAGCCAACGCGTCTGGGCTCACTGTTGCGACGATGTCAGTTGCAGATGTATTTGGGTGCAAGTGGCTCAACTCGGAGCCGGGAAAAGCGTCGGCGCCTGCAAGGGCAAGGCCGGTGACTCGCGCTTGGGTGCGGCCCGCCCAAGCACCTCCATCGCGCACACCATGCCCCAGCACCTACCAATGACCACCAGGGCCGCGCAACACAGCACGGCCAGGACCCGCGCGGGCGCTCCCGCTGGGCGGGGCCCCATGGCTGCGGGAAGAAAAATCCAGAAGCTTGTGTGTCTGGGGGCAGTCTGGGTGGAGAACTGGCAACGGGGGAGGGCGGATGGATGAAGCCACCTCGCGAGACCGCCTTGCTAGCTTCTCGCTGGCGCCCGATACGCGCCCCGCAGTCAATCCTTGCTTTTCGCTTGGGTGCGGCGGCTGAATTGGAGCCTGCAAGCTTCCATGAGCGATGTGGCCGCCCAGCCTGGGGCCGCGACCGCTCGACCTCACAGTCAGGACTGCCCAGGCCCTGCCCCAAGAGGGTGCAGGACTGCCCGCGCGCCATCGGTGAATTTCTCTGCATGGAATGCCATCCTGAGGTGCCAGAGGCAAGGGGTTCAGCCGCAGGCCCGCCGCCGGACCCTGCTGCCCAAGTCCCTGGGCGGCGGCCGCCACCGCCCCGCGACGATCCACATCCACAAACAAGCTTCAGGAAGCCGCACCGACCACCCCGCAACACATGCCTAGTTCCGGCGCAGCTGGGGCTTTGGGGGCCCCTGTACAACACCTGTGGCACGCCTCGACTGCTCCAGGCCCGCAACCCTGCGCCAGCGCTTTGAAGCCGCCGCCCACCTGCCCGGGCGCTCCAGACGCTGGCATGGCCAGTACCGTCGTCACCGGCCCTTGGTGTGGCTCACGAGGAATGGCTGCTGGCACCACAGGATGGATGCGCGTCTGCACACGCCACAATCAGGGACAGCTCCCGCTGCCTCCCCACTGCTGCTGGACCCCCACCCGCCGCACCACCGCAGCCAGACGGCGAGCGCGCGCCGGCGACACCTGCGCGACGCCGCCGCATCGCCCTGCCCGCGCACCGCAGCGCATCCCGTCGTGTGCGGCGGGCAAGCTTGCCTGCCCAGTACCATCGCCCATCATGCTGTGTGGTGAACGTTACAAGGCAAAGGAGGAGGTTCTTGTGGGCGTCGGCACCGGATGCCTGGCAGAGGGTGGCAGGAGCGCGCATGAGACGACAGGGCCACAAGCGTGGGGCACGCAGAGCCACAAAAAAGCGTAGGGAGCGTAGGGAGCCATCAGGTTGGCAGGTGCAGGGAAGACGCAGGCGTAGGTGTAGTAGGGGGAGGGGCACGGTCGGCGAGCGTACAGTGGGGCCAGGAGGGCCTTGTGCGCCTGGCCCCTCGGGGCGCCAGAGGGCCACACACACCAGACAAAATGCACAAAATGCTGGGGCGCGGCAGATGGGAAGGCCCCGGGGGGGGGAGGCGGCCGCTGAGAGGGGAGCGGGCGGCGGCGCTGACGGCGCGGGAAAAGGGACCTGCTCGGGCGTCGGCGGCGCGGCGGCGCGCTCGGCGGCAGCGCCCCCGCTGCCGCCTCTTCTTCACACCTGCCTGAGGCGCTACCCTACGAGCCGCCACCCGCCGCTCCCTCACCGCACCGCCACTTGGTTAAGCGGAGCGCTCTCCTGCATGCCGGCGCTGTCGGGGCTGCTGGGGCTGCCGGCGGCACCGCCGCCGCCGCCGCCGCCTCCTGCCACCGCAGGCAGCTCCACTTGCGTGCCACCGCCGCCTCCGCTGCCGCCGCCTGTCCGCAGCGACTGTCCCGCCTGCAGTGCAACACACACACGAGGGGAAGAGACCGGCGGGAAGGGTGGGCTGCTGCAGTGCAGCCCCCGAGGACGAGTATCCCAGCACCTCTGGCACCGCTGCCACCGCCGCTATGATGCAGAGCGCCGGTACGAAGCGTGCTGGCAGGCGTGCCGGCCGGCGCGCTGGTTGGCAGGCTGCCGTTTGACAGGCAGGCGAGCGGGCAGGCAGGGGTTGGTGGGGTGAGCGTGCCCAGGGCATCGAGCATGCCGGCGGCTGGCCGGCTGGGCGCGACGGCTCACCTTGCCCCCAGGCTCTGGCAGCAAGTTGGTTGGGTCGCTGAGCACAAACCGCGGCAGCTCGTACTTTCTTCCCTGCAGGGGAGGACGGGAGCAGCGCCGCGCCTGGTCAACGCCCCCAGAACACCCGCCGCAGACTGCGAGCTGCAGCTGCCGCCTGTGGCGCTGCGGCAGCTCCCCCTGCAGCTGCGGCAGCCGCCCTGGCAATTGCATCCCCCTGCCTGCTGGAAGCAGCAGCCGCGGCGGCGGCGGCGTTAACCCCACAAGCGGCTGTAGCTGCCGCTTGTGCTGTGGAAATGGCTGCTGCAGCGGCAGCAGCGGGCAGCCGCAGCCAGCGCCGCCGGCGTGCAGCAGCTGGGGCAAAGCGGCAGCAGCGGCAGCAGGCATGCACTTTGGCAACCCATCCACCTGCTCATCGTAGCAAATCGAGCAATCTGGTGCCGCCACAATCACGCCAGCCCCCTCCAGGATCGCGCGCGCCGTGCCAAGGTCGGCTTCGCACGCCGCGCGCAGCGCGTCCCAAATCACTGCAGGCAGGCAGGCAGGCAGGCGGGCAGGAGGGCAGCTTGCAGCGACATTTCAGCGTGGCTGCGGTCGGGGCATGCAGCAATTTGAAATCAGCTGGCGAGCGGCCGGCGGGGCGGCGCAACGGATGCAACCCGTGGGTACAGTCGGAACCGTCCCGCCAGGGCCCCTGCTGCCAGGCCACCGCCCTTCCTGGTGCTCCCGCAGCGCAGCACCCACCCCGATCGCCTCCATAGTGCGGCTCCGTGTCCCAGAAGGTCTCACGCATGGTCTGTGCAAGGGGATGTGCGGCGCGCGTTGGCGCGTGTTTCGAACACAGCAGGCAACGGCAGCGGCGTCGGGCGGCGGCGGCCGGCAACTGCGGCAGCAGCAAGCACGCGCCCACCTGCAGCTGCGACGTGGTGATCGGCTCCTCGCTCCGCCAATTTTGCCGCTTCCAGCTTTTGACGCGGCCTCCAAAGGCGGGGTCGGGAATTTCGTCCTCCTCCGCTTTACAGCAGACCGCACCCATCGCAGAAACAGCCCGTGAAACCGAGCAGATAAGAGATTGTGTCCAACACACTACAGACCGCCCGCGGCCAGGCTTTTTGGGGGGGAGGTAGCGAAGGCGCCAGGCAGGGTTCTGGGGCGACTGGGTTCGAAATCCGAGGCTACAAATGGTCAGGCTGTTCGAAACCGAGGCGCACGCGAGCACATGTGACCGCAGCACGCGTGGCGCAGGTGGGGCCCGCGAATTGACCGTTGATCGTTTCTGCAAGACGGCGGGCAGCGAAGACATGCGCTGCCATCTTAGCGTGCGCTCCTGGCTCCGCCCCGATGCCTTCCGCGTTGGTGCAGCGTCTAGCGGCCCTGCCGCACCCTGTACTGATCACAGAGGGCGTGGAGGAAGTGGCCAGCAATGTGCAAGAGGCGCGCGGGTCGTGCTGGTCGCTGGGCGGCGGTGCCGTAGAGTCGGTGGCAGCAGGCGGCAGCGCGGCAGGCGCAAGTGCCCTCACTTGCACGCTCCCTGCTGTTGTCGCGAGGCGTCACTCCACAGCTCGCCACCCGCCCGCCCCAACCCACCCAACCCACCCATCTCCGCCTGCGTTCCCTTCTCCGCTGCTGCCTGCAGGCCCTGCAGTTTCTGGGGCGCGAAGCCGACGGCCAGGCGCAGCAGCACCTGAAGCAGTGGCGGGAGCTGTTTGCTGAGAGGGAGCAGCGCCTGTATTACGTGAACGATGAGGTGGCAAGGGCCTTACAAAACCTGCACGGCTGTTGCATCGGGGGCCGGCGCAGGCAGCGAGGGGCAGGCTTGTCGGCCGCCGGACCAGCAGCGGCTCGTGTTCACCGCGGCCTGCCCCGCCTCAGCAGCTCGCCGCTTGCTGTACTGAACCTTCCCACCCTGCCATCAGCTTGCTGCCAACTGCCTAAACTCGTGGGGGCATGCACCGGGCGCCGCCCTGCACCGGGCGCTGCAGCCCGCCTGCATCCCACACCACCGCCGCGCACCCAGACCCTTCACCGCCCTGGCGCCGACCAGCTCGCCGCCCGCGCTGCTGCCCGCCTCCCCGCGCTCCTCCCCGCGTCCCTGCAGGTCGGCTACAACTCTTGGGACGCGCCGCCGCATTTTAAGTTTGCAGAGTGGAGCCTGGACTCGCGGGTGCGGCAGGGGGCAGCAGGTGTTTGTGGTGGCGCGTCGGGCGGCACTGGTACCTTCCCGCCTCCTCTGCGCTGCGCCTGAGACGCTGCGCCTCGTCACCAGATCATCCCTCACCCTACATCCTCCTGCTGTATTACTGGCAACAGGAACCTGCTTTCCCTGCTTTCCCTGCTGCCCCTGCTTGTCCTGCTGCCCCTTGCTCTGGCCCCGCCTGCTCCCTCCTTGCTGCTGCGCCCGCCATGCGCGTCCCACCTCCCCCTCTCTCCTGCAGCTGTACGGCGTCAGCCTGCGGCTGGCAAGGGACGTTTACGAAACGCTCGACGCCTTCCTCACCCGCCACCCGCCCGAAGTGGTCTACGCTGTGAGTGCCCCCCACGCTGTGGTTCTTGGGTGGGTGGGTGGATGGGTGGGTGCCAGCGGTGGTGTTGCCAGGCCGGGCAGGCTGCATTGCGCTGCTGCAAGGCACTGCCTCGCCTCGCCATCCAGAGCAGGGGCTGTCGCCGGCTGCATCGGGCTCGGCGTGATGGCTACCAAATGCCCACAGTGCCGCCGCAGCTCCGAGGGGCCACCACCAGCTGCGGCAGGCTCGGCATGATGCCTGCCATGCACACACCCCACACCGCGCCGCCGCCGCCACACCGCTCCCCCCCGCAGGCGCTGGCGACGCTTGCGAAAGTGGCGTGCAACGTCGCCGACTGCGGCAACTCTGTGGAGAAGTACCGTGCAGTGAAAGTGGAGAACCCCAAGTTTAGGGCGGCGGTGTGGGACGTGCCCGGCGCGGCTCAGGTGGGCTGGGGGGGGCGCCCGCAGGGCAGCCGCGCAGGGGTGTCGAATGAATCAGGCAGGCAGGCGGCGTGTGCACCGGCTGTCGTCTGCCTGCCACATTCCCGGTGTCAATATGAACAGCCAGTGTTCAGGGCGGCGGTGCGGCACATCCCTGGCCCCGCCGCGCCGTCGACGCGCGCAACCGCCTGCCCCCACCTCCCACCCACTGGCAAATCCTGTGCGTTGCCGGTTGTTAGATTAGGTTAGGGGGAGGCCCTGCAACCTGGCAGGCAGTGCAGCGGTGGACCGGCTGCGCGCCGCCCGCGCCCCACCACACCTCAACTGCAGCCGTGGTGCCCCACCCCCGGCCACCTTGCTTGCAGATCCTGTTCGTTGCGGGTTTCAAGAGGCAGGGGGAGGCCCTGCACCTGGCAGCCGACGCGCCCCTGGGCCCGCTGCGCGCCGCCGCCGCGCGCCTGCGCCGCCTCGCCGACAAAAAGGGGCACAGCGGGTCGGCGGCGCACGTCCAGGCCGACGGCCACGGCGACGGCGGCAGGCCGGCGTCTCGTTTCTACGGCCAGCCGGGGTTTCGGTACCAAGAGCAGGCGAGGGGTGGCAGGCAACATGGGATTGGCGGAGGGTGGCAGGGGGAGGCGTGGGGCAGCGCAGGAACGGAACGCGGCGCGCACGGCGTGCGCACCCATGCGAGCGCCCGCTTCGCTGCTTCCGCCTGCAGATCTGGCACTGCAGCGCGTGCGACCACCCCGTCAACGACGGCAGCGAGCGGCTGTGGACGGGGCGGCACGATGCGCCGCATGGGGAGTTCAGGTGAGGGAGGCATGGCTGGTTGGTTCGACTTCCGTCCCAGCGTGTTTTTTTTTAGTTAGTATCCCTGAGCTGTGGAGCCACGGGAAACCTGTTGGCACAGCTGATTGCTGTCAGAGGCTGGGAGGGTGGGGAGGGATGCGAGGCGCAGGTGCGAGGCGCAGGCGCAGCAGCGGCAGCAGGCGCGAGCGCCGCAGCTGGCCGACCCGTCGCACGACGTGGCACCCTGACCTTGTCAGCTGTCCCCGCCTCGGATGCACTTGCAGGTACCTGTGCACCACCTGTGACGCTGCTGGAGACAAGTTCAACCTCTGCCAAGACTGTGAGTGCCGACAGCGGTGGCCTGCAGCCGTGCCTGCAGGGCTGCACCGCGGCGCTGCTCCTGGCTTGCTGTGGACAGCGCAGCAGGCAGCCAAGGTTGTGCACGGGGTGCTGCATGTGGGGACTGCCGCTGCCCGGCGCCTAGCTCACTCCTATGTGCACAGCGTCTGCCCCCTGCCCGTCCCCCGCTACCCGCTGCCCGTCTACCCGCTGCCCGCTGCTGCCCGTGCCCCCTTCTCTCTGCCGCAGGCTGGGACCGCTTCCAGCAGCAGCAGCAGCAACAGCAGCAGCACGGGCAGCAGCAGCAGCAGCAGCACGAGCAGCCAAGCAGCGGCGGCGGCGGTAGCAGCGCTGGCAGCGCCGGCGGAGGCGGGCCGGCGCTGCACGACCCGCTGCACTCCTTCCAGCACGTTGGCCCCCGCATGACGCGACACAACGATTACTATAACCAAGGACAGCAAGGTGCGGGGGTTCGTGGAGGTGCGTTCCGTGTGCGGCGTGCTTGGCTGGGGGCAGCACATGTCTGGGTTGCGCTGTGGTGGCGGGCCGTGGCGCGCCGACTGACATTGCGTGCTCTTCCCTGGTGCAGAGCAGGGAACGGACCCGCGCAACCCCTGGGGCAGGCCGTCGGTCAGCGGCGGCAGCCTGTCGCGGGCGCTGCAGCGGCTCGGCGAGCGGCACGGCATCCGAGAGTGGCTGTGAACAAGTTCTGTACAGGCTTAGAACAGGAGGCGCGTCGTGCGACGCGCGTGCACCCACCTGTAATGCTGGGCGAACGTTGATAGCGCAAGTTTCGTCAAGATGGAAGAGGAAGAGGACGGGGCAAAGCAGAGACCACATTGAGGCGGGAATGGCGCAAGGCGGTGAGGAGCGCCACGGTCGGTCAAGCCGTTTGCGCCTCTCACCACACACTCCAGCACTGCCTTTCGGCCGGCGCCTTTCGTCCACAGCATCCGGACAAGTCTGGCAGGCCAGGTTGCAAAAGGAGGCCCGCCGACTGCTTGCCCGCCCATGCGCCGCCACCTGGCGGCCGCTGCGGGTAGGCGTTAGGCGCTGCGACGGCGTTGCCAACGACTGCTGCCATCTTCCACTCGCCTCCATCCGGCCCTGCCCGCGTTCTTGCCGTGCTGTGCCTCGTACTCAGCTCTAGAGAGGCCCCGTCAGCAGCACTTTGAACGATGGCTTCGCCTCAAAGGCTCCCAACGGCCCTCCTGGCCGTCCTGCTGCTGGCGGTGGGCTCAGCAGCACGCAGATACGACCCTCAGCCCCCGCCCAAGCTTTTGCCGCCGCCGCCACCGCCGCGACCGCCACTGCCGCCGCCGTCGCCGGTTGAATCGCCGCCACCGCCGCCGCCGGCGCTGCCGCCACCGGCGGCAGCAGAACCATTCCGCAGCGGCAGCGCCACCGTTTGGGGTGGCCACGGCAGTCGCACTGTGGAGGCAGGGGGTGGACACCTTGCGTGCGGCATGGCAGCGCTGCCCCAATTCGCAAAGGCAAGTCCCTCGTCGGACGCACTGACAGTTGGTGTGCTTGCCGCTTCTCCGTCGCCGCCGCATCTCGTGCGCGCTGCCACTCCGCTCCTGCACGGCTGCTGTGCGGTGCATAGCGCCTCCCCCTCCTCCTCGTCTCTCATCTCTCGCTGCCGCAGGCGCACTGGGGCGCCGTGGGCCTCCAGCACCACCCCGGCGCCTGCGGCCGGTGCTTGCTTGCGGTGTGCGCGGCAGGCCGGGCGTGCCCAGCAGGCACGGCAGCGCAGCCCTTGGTAGTGGTGGATCACTGCGGGCACTGCGGCCCTGGCGACCTGCTCGTCGATGGCGTCACGTTCAGGTCAGCTGGCGGCGCGCCAAGGGGGCGGGGGGCGAGCGCACCCAGGCACAGGGCAAGGAGCGCGTGGAGTGGTCGACAGGCTGGCGCAAGCTTGCAGGTGCTGCGCCGCCTGATGGCGTTTGCGTGTTGAGGGCCGCGTGCAGGGACCGCAAAGGGTGGTGGAGGGCCTGCTTTGCAGGGCTGTGCATGCGGGTGCTCGGCGCTTGGCTTGCGCTGACGTTCGTGCAGCGTGTGCTCATTCACAGCCACTCCCTGCCTTCCTTTTTACTTTCAAGTGCTTTACATATGTCGCACCACAGGAAACCCGTGGACACAATTCCTCCTCCTGCCCCGCTCCCCTCCGCTCCGTGCAGGCAGCTGAGCGGGTACGGCCCGGGCGGGCGGCTGCTGCCGCCGTCGGGGAAGGTGCCCGTGGCGTGGAGCCTGGCGCCCTGTGGGCCGCTGTTCTTGAACGACACAATCCTCATGAGCGTCGCGCCAGGTGCGCGTACCGAGGGCAGGGGCGGGGTGTACGTGGGTGCTGTCGCGGTGGGGACGTGAGCAGGGAGGCGTGTGTTGGCGCGTCTTCATGCGGTGACCTCCCTGCTTGCTGACAATACGATGCAGCAGGTGGGTTGGTGGGGTTGGTGGCACCAGCGCGGCGGCAGGCGAGCAGTCACGGGCACCTGCTGGCTGGCGCCTGCAGCGTCCTGCCGCGCCGCAGCCGCGGTCAACGGATTTTATGCGGCTGCTCCCCGGCCTGCATCTCAGCCTCCGGCCCTCCTCCCTGCCTCTCGCCTCACCTTCCCACAGGCGGCAACGCGTACCATATGCAGCTGGCTTTCAGCGCCGCATGGGATCCTGTCGTGGCAGCACGCATCAACGAGCAGCCCCTGGCGCCGCCCACGCCCACCCAGCACAGGCGGCGGGGAGGGGAGCAGGGATGTGGGGCGGTGCAGGTGTCGCGCCCTCTCTGGTACTGCTATGTTCTACCGTACGACCACGTCAGCGCAGCTTCCCCGTCTCAACACAGACTGCAGTGAACCTCCTGGGTGCTTGCTGCCTGCTCGTTCCACCCTGCTGCAGGTGGGTGTGGAGCGCGGGCGGCCGACCGCTGAACACCTCCCGCCCGGTGCTAGTGCGCCTGACGTCCTCCACCGGCGCTGTTCGAGAGGCGCGGCTGCCCGACCTGCAGCCAGAGCAGGATCTGGGCGTGCAGTTCAGCTGAGCTGGAGGGAAGGAGGCCAGGGCAAATCGGCGGCCGCAGCCTGCGAGCGGCAGTGGCGGCAGCAGGGAGGTATGTGCTGTTCGGCCTGCGATGCCTTGCACGACATCAAAACCCTGCAAATGCATGCAAAGAATTGTCATCATCAACGCGGATTGTGCAGCAGGCGAGAAGCCAGAGAGCTGAGTCCGCATTCGGCGGCCCGCTGCCCGCGGCATGCCGCCGCTCGCCGGAGTGCCACTTCTGCGCGGCGCCCCTCCGGCTCCTGCACCCGCCCCCAGCCTCCCCAACCCTCCCGCCTCCTCACAACCCCCCGCCTGCCCCTGCCGCTATGCCGTCTTGCTCGACGCCGACGCCGCCGCGCGGCTGGACGCCGCTGAGCGCCGCGAAGCGCGTGTATGCCTCCGGACTGTCCGAGGAGAGCCGTGTTTTTTGCTGGGCTCCCGCCTGCGCCGGCGCCGCAGCAGCATGGCCCCGAGCAGCAGGAGGAGCTCCAACAGGAGCAACAGCAGGTCCAAAATCACCATCAGAACACTGAGCGGCTGCCTGACAGCCTCCAGCTGGCGGGCTGGGCCTGCAACGACCACCGCTGCTGCGCGGAACGCAGGTGCGCCGCCGGCGCCGCCGGGTGATCACGCCTGGACTCGCTGCTGCCTCTGCCTGCCGCTGCCACCACCACCTGCAATTCCTCATGCTGCAGCCTGCACATGCAACGATCCAACAGCCCGCCCGCCGCCCGCCGCTCCCCCCGCTCCCCCCTGCGCAGGCTGATTGCCAGCTGCGTGGTGGAGGCGCGCCGGCGCGGCGTCGCGCCCCACAAGGTCGTCACCTACGTGCGCCGCCGCCTGGGCGGCGGCCTCTGCATCTTCCGCTTCCGCTCCGACGGCTCGCCGGGCTGCTCCGCGCCCTGCACGCTGTGCGCCCGCGAGATCCTCAAGTTTGACCTCAAGGTGTGCTGCCTGCTGTCAAACGGCGAGGTCTTCTGCGGCAAGCTCACCGACCCCGGCGCCCCCTCCTCCAAGATCACCGGAGGGCAGCGCTCGTGGCTGCGCTGGTGGGCCTGCTGCCAGGGCCGCCGCCCTGACGGCACGCACGGCGACAGCGTCGGCGGCAGCGATGCCGACGACCGCGGCGGCACCGCCGCCGCCGCCGCCAGCTCCGCCAAGCACGCGCGTGGCGGCGGCGGCGGCGGCGGCGGCGGCGGCGGCAGCCGCCAGGGCAGCCCCGGACGGCAGAAGGGCCAGGGGCAGCAGGGGCAGCGCCAGGGCGGCGGCGGCCGGCGCTCCCGCCGCAGCGCCGCCTGAGGCCGCCCTTGTACCCTCCTCACCTCATGACGCGCAAAGCAGCATCGATACTGATTGACACGCTGACTTCTAGCTTGCTTCCAATCTCCCCCTCGCCTTTCTGTTGTTTTTAGGGACCCACCTCCTCCCCTCCTCATACTGCACCAGCTCCTACGGACAGACCCTCGCTCCCCCCTCCCCCGTTGATGCTCCCCCGCAAACCTCGTGCGCGCCCCCAGTGCCTGTTCCTCTACTTGCGGTATAGACAGAGCCTCACACATTCTTGTCCCCCTTCATGTGAAACTTTTAGCTCGGCTGCAAGCTGATGAAGTGCCGGCCAGGGAATGCGGAAGTGGCGCAAGGCAGCGCGCTCGCCGCAACCACGCTGCTCATTTTGGCATTTGCGGCGCGCGCTTCCACTTGCACCACGCAACTTCAACTCTCCAATCCCTCGGTAGCGCCTCAGAAGCAGCCACGGAAGCTTTTTTGCCACCTTAACGCGTCCCGCGCAGAGACGCACGCCCCCCTCGCCTCCGGCACCCCTCAGAACAAACCAATAGAGCCCCACATGTCGCTGTTCGAGCAGGGCACGGCCCTGGCGCGCCAAGTGAAGAGCAGCGACGGCAAACTGCGCACAAAGGAGCTCCTTGACGTCTGCCGCTCGGTGCTGCCCATCGTCGGCGAGTACTGCACAGAAAGTGCCGCGTGACGGATGATGGCGGCAACGCTGCCGCCGCTCCGCCGCCGCCGCCGCTCGTGCCGCTGCAGCTCGCCTCCCTCTGTGTCAGCCTGCCGCTGCCCGCTTCCCCCTGCCAACCGAGCAGAGAAGATGGGGACGGGGTTTGGGCTGGTCAAGCACGACGTGGGTGGCAACATTGACCGCGTGGCGGCGCGCGCGGCCGCCAAGCCGGCGGAATACGAGGCCGACGTGTTTGCCATGGTGCGGGACGACGTGGCGGCGGGCACGCACACCATCTCCACCTCCGTCACCAAGGGCCTCCTCTGGCTCAAGCGGTGCGCCACAGGGGCTGGTGGGATGAGCGTCGGAGCAGCTGCAGCGGGTGCTGGCGACGTGCAGCGACCGACAGAACTGCAGCGCCGGTGGCGGCGGCGTGACGCATGCGCCTGGTCTCGTCCCGCTGTGACTTTTACGCATGCCACATGCACATGCTCCCCCTGGTTGTGCGTCTGTCTGCAGGGCCATGGAGTTCGTTGTAGCGCTGCTGGAGAAGCTGTACACCGACCGGCAGCTGACCCTGAGCCAGGTGGGCGTGCAGGCAGGGTACACACTAAGGGCAGCGTGCGCGGGCAGGGACGCAGCTGGGTGGCGGCCGCTGAGGGGCCCCGGTGGCGGCGCGGCGCTGCCTGGCCAGCTGCCCACCCGACTCTCGGCCTCCTGACTGTGTGCCAAACGAGCCAGGCACCTTTGGCAGCCCGCCACATGCCTCCGTACTGCCTCACGCCTCCCTCTGCCTTGCGCCGCTCCTGCGCTGCCCCTGCTGCTGCAGGCGGCCAGCGAAACGTACTATGCCACGTTGCAGCACTACCACGGCTGGATCGTGACGGGCACCTTCACCCTGGCCCTCAAGATCGTGCCCAGCAGGTAGGGAGGGGCGCGGTGGCTGCTGCACGTAGGGCTGCTGCACGGCCGCTGGAGGGTTGGCCTGCAGAGCGCGCTGCCCTGTCAGGCCCGCCGCTTCCCCACAGCCGCATCTGCCCCTACCCCCACTGGCCCCTGGCCCCAGGGAGGATTTCTTTGCAAAGGTGGGTGCTGCGCCCAACGACGAGGCGGCGATGGCGGCGATGCACGCTTTCTGCACCGAGTTTGGTGCTGTGCTGGCAGAGGTGCAGGCGTTCCTGGCAGCCAACGACTTGGACGATCCGGCAAAGGTGTGACGTGCGGGCCACAGTGCGCGCAAGACGACGGCCAGCCAGGCGCCCCCTGCACCATGCGGCATCGTGCACCCGCCGGCGGTTGGCCGGCCACGCCCGAACTGCCTCGCTTGTGATTCGTTTGTACTCCCCCATGCTTCGCCTCACTGCCTCCTGTGTTGCTCTGCTATTTGATACTTTGAACGCCTTCTTTCCCGGATTTTTGTCCTGCAATCTGATGACCGCCCGCATTGAGAGGGCAGCGGCACTGCACGCACGAGGCGCAGCGCGCGGTGCCGCGCTCGCCGGCATACCAGGACGGGCCTTTGCTTCGCCGCCTGCGCTATTTGCTTCTGCTTCGCACCTTGCACTGTCACACTTGACGGCTCGCCACAGCGGCGCGCCCAGCGCCAGCGACCGCTTGCGAGAGCTTCCTCCCGCCGCTTGGTAAGCTGTCCATCGCTGGCTGCGTTCCCCTTAGGCGGCCAGCCACGGTAGAAGTGGAGGACCTCCTGCCAGTGTGCACAGAGTCCCCTTGACTTGCGCGCCGACCGCCTGCGCCGGTGGCAGCCGCTTGCCACGCTCCGGGTCAAGGCGCGGAACGCTGAAACGTAGGCCGGGCCGGCAGGACGCATCTGCCACAGCCCACCCGCTGCCGCCCGCCGCCGTCTTCGTGCAGGCCCGTGCTCCCAGCAGCCCAGGGCGTCCGTGTGCTGTCAACAAGCAGCCAGCATGGCGGGGGACGAGGAGAACTGGCTTCCTCGCATGACGCGGGCCTTCTTGGCGTTGGACAGCTCCACCCACGCCATCGACACCGCCGCCTTTGCCGACGCGATGGAGAAGGTGGGTGGGCTGTTGGGTGTCGCCAGTTACGACCGGCGCTGCATCCGGTGACCATGCTTGGTGGCGCAGGCGAAACGTTGGAACACTGGCAGGAGAGGAGAGGCACGGTCTGGGCCGTCGGGCGCTCCAGCTGGCTGTACTGACGCCATTTCTGCCGCCTCCTGCCGACGCCCTGTGCGCCGCCCTCGCCCTCAACCTGATTCCCTCTTCCAACCGGGTCAACAGGTGCTGCCCATCTTTGAGAAGATCGGCACCGTGTTCCTGTTTGCCCGCCACGAGTTTGCACACAAGGTGGGTGCAGGCTGCAGCGGCGCTGCCGTGCTCCCCTCGACTTGCGGCGTGGTGCACCCCTGCCCCCGTGCTGGGTGGCAGTGGCGCAGCTGCTGCACTGCTCCCAGCTTCTGCTCAAGCGCTGCAGCCTTTGCCACCCGCCGTTCGTCCACCAGATTGAGACTATTGTGGCGATCAAGGGCAGCATGAGCACGCTGGATCAAGTTGTGGCGGCCGGCAAGGCGGTGCGTGGAGCCAGCCGGGGGGGGGGGACCAGATGCAGCAGCAATGTAATGGCAGCGTTGTGCGCTGCGATGTACCCGTGCTGCCGCCGGCACCGCCCATGGCTGCACTGCAGTATGTTGTCATCAACGCATTCCTTGCCCGCTTGCCGCCGCGCATGCAGGACGGCACCATCACCAAGAAGAACTCGCCCGCCCGCAACGTGCACCGCCTGCTCAACACCCTCAACTTCATCGCCGCCATCTTTGAGAACCTGGCCAAGGGCATGCCGCTCAAGGTGGGCAGCGGGGGGGCCTCCGCCTTGGCCGCCGCCTGCATGCACCGCTCTTGCCTGCCTGCCGCCGCCGGCATGCTCGCTGAAGCGCTGACCTGAGCATGGTTGGTTTAGAAGTCGAACGCCAGCTGGACCTGGACCTGAGGCATCGGCAGCCTGCCTGCCCACGCTGCTGCTGAACCCGGTTCTGCTGTGTGCTGCCGCTGCAGGACGCTGTGTCGGAGGGGTACGACCGCACGCTGGCGCAGATACACGCGTGGGTGGTGCGTGCAGGCATCAAGACGGGCATGATGGCGCTGCCCTCGCGGGAGCACTTCCTGGCATCCATCGGCGAGACAGGTGGGCGGCCTGCTGGGCGCTTCCCTGCAGCCAGGGCTTGGCCTGCGCTTCCCTGCAGCGAAGCTTTCGAGGTGCAACACCGTCCTGTTTGTCTGCGACGCACGAGCTGTTGGCAGGAGGTCTAGCCTTCACTTGCAACCGCGCCGTTGTTCCCCTCCTTGGCCTGCCGCAGAGGAGAGCGCGCGGCTGCACGGGGAGCCCTTTGTGGCGGCGGCGCACAAGCTGGTTGGCCTGATTGAGGCGCTGTACGCTGGCGTGGAGATGCCCAGGTCCGACTTCTCTGTCTCCTCCCTCTGGAGTTAGGGCGGCGGTGCTGCATGTCCGCAGCAGGTGCACCAGGGCAGAGCCCTCGGTGGGGGATTTGTCCACGCTCCACGGCTGTGGCGTTGAGCGTCGCAGGCAGCCATTTTTCGAGGCGCTGTCTGCTCGCCCTTACGGCTCTGCCCACCTGCCACGGCACCCACCCGCCAGCCCACACCTGCACGCTGCACCAGCCTGCGACCCTGGCGTATCTATCATTTCGCACTGCCGTGCTCAACACCCCCTTACCACTTTGTCCCTTCATTCCCTCCTCGTGCCCACCATCGGCAGCGCCAGACTCCTGCCCCACCCCTGCCCGTCCCCCGCCCTGGGCGCAGGGGCAGCACTTTGCCTAGCTTCTGACTGCTGGGCACCTCAACTCGCCTGCGTCAGTCCCTGCGGCTCGCCGCGCCCCCGTGCGGGTCAGCGGGTTTGCCGCCCGGCAACAGTGCAGCACCGCGCGCCGCGGCAGCCCGCAATTTATGGACTGCCCCGAAACTCAACTGCCTTCCTCCTGTACTTGCCCCTGTAAACTCTCCCCGAGTGCACGCCAGCAACTGGCAGCGGCGACGGCCGGGGTAACGGCGGGGCCAAGCAGAGCAGGCGCAGCGGCCGGCGGCTGCTGGCTGGCCGCGAACAAGTGGGCGGCTGCATCGCCGCAAACGCGCAATCGCATCAGCCTCTATCAAGCGCATCTTGGGCGCTCCCTGCAGCACGGCAAAATGGACGCCGCCGTGCTGGTGGCGGCCCTGAGCGGCTGCCAGTCGCCCGACCCCGCCATTCGCAAGGCAGCCGAGGAGGCGCTCAACCAGGCGAGCGCCGCAGTCCGGCGGGCCATCCGGCGCACCTGGCATGCTGCCGCCGCCGCTGCCTGGTGCCGCCGGCTGCCGGCCTCGCCCCCTCGCCGCCGGCCCGCCTGGCATGCACGCAACGCGCCCATCCTCTTGTGCCCTTGCAGTCCAAGCATGCACGTGGGCAGGTGGTCAACCTGCTGCGGGTTGCGCTGGAGGACAGCGTTGACCCGGCGGTGCGACAGGTGGCAGCCATCTCCTTCAAAAACCTGGTCAAGCGCGACTGGGCGGCAGAGGGTGCGCTGGAGAGGGGCAGGAGGAGGATGGGGGAGGCAGCCGGCAGACGGGCCGGAGCCAGGGGGGAGAGGGGGGGGGGGGCCACGGCGGCGGCAGCGGTTGGCAGGCAGCGGTCGGCAGCCGGCGGGCCCCAACAACCAGCCTACTTCCCCGCAACCCCTCCCTCACCCCCCCCCGCCTGCAGAGGGCAAGCCGTGCCTGCTGGCAGAGGAGGACAAGGCGGCGGTGCGGGAGGCAATGCTGGAGGGCATAGCGCGCTCTCCGCACGCTGTGCGCGTCCAGCTGGGCGAGTGCGTGCGCTCTCTCGTCTACTGCGACTACCCGGAACATTGGCCGCAGCTGCTGGGCCAGGTGCAGGCGTACCTGGCCTCGCAGGTGGGTGCTGCCTAAGGGGCGCCGCTGGGATGCTGCCTGGGGGCGGCGGGGGCCGCTGTGGGGCGCTGGGGCAGGCGCTGGCAGGCGCGCCAACAGCGCCGCCCTGCCGCGTCTGCGCCGCGTCACCTCCCTCCCTCGTTCGGCCGCGTGCCCCCCCCCCCCCCCCCCTGCTGCGCTGCAGGACCAGGCACGCATCAGCGGCGCCCTGTACGTGCTGCGCTTCCTGGCCCGCAAGTACGAGTTCCGGGACGAGGACGAGCGCGCTCCCTTGGAGGGCGTCGTCAACGCCACCTTCCCCACCCTGCTGCAAATCTTCCAGGTGGGTGCGCGCCGCCGCCTGCAGGCGCCCGGGCGCGCGGCGTGCGCGCTGCTGCGCCGTGACAGCAGCCAAACCGTGTCGCACGTGCCTGCTTCCGCTGCCTGCCTCGCGTGGCGCCTGCAGGTGCTGAGCAGCACTGGCCGCCGCACTCGCGTGCACCTGCACCGTCTTTCTTCGGTTGCAGGTGCTACCGGCCACAGCCGTGCAGCAAGCCCGAGGCTGACACCACGGTTATGCCACCCCTGCGTTGCGTCGTTGTCCAACTGCCTCTACTTTCGCTGCCTCTGGGTGCTCCCCCCCCCCGCAGATGCTGCTGGCCATGGACAGCCACAGCCCCGAGCTGGCGGAGCTGCTCAAGCTGGTGTGCAAGACCTTCTGGTCCGCCACCTACATGTCCATCCCCTCCATCCTCAACCAAGAGGCACAGTTTGCAGGCTGGATGGGCTGCTTCCACGCCCTCATGGTCAAGCCGCTGCCGCTGGTGAGGCGCGCCAGAGCTGCTGCCGCTGCTGCCGCCCCTGCTGCTGCTTCTGCTGCTGTTGCCCTGCTGCTGCATCAGCCGCTGGCACGCCTGCCGTCGCCGCTGCTGCAGCTGTTGCTGCTGCCCCTGCTCGCTGCTCCTGCCGCCGCTGCGCCGCGGGACTGCTGCCCACCGACTGGGGTTGAAAGACATGTTTTGTCGGTATCGGTCGATCGTTGTTGCAGGACCAGCTGCCCGCCAACCCGGACGCCCGCAAGGGCTGGCAGTGGAACAAGGCCAAGAAGTGGGTCATGCACATTGCGTCGCGCCTCTTTAACCGGTGGGTGGGTGGGTGGGTGCCAGTGGGGGCAGGGCGCTGTGGGCCGGCGGGCCGGAGCCTCGGCCGCGCAGGCCTGGCAGGGCTGACCGCCAGCCGGCTGGCTGGCGCCGCTGCCGCGCTGCCCGCCCTGTTGACCCGCCTCCTTACCCACCCACCCGTCGCCTGCCCACCTGCCCGCCTGCCCCTGCCCTCCCCACGAATGCGTGCAGCTACGGGGACCCCAAGCTGTGCAGCGAGAAGCAGGACCAGCTGTTTGCGCAGCGCTTCCAGAAGGAGTGCTCGCTGACGTTCCTGCAGGCGGCGCTGGCGCAGCTGGCGGCGCTGTCGCAGGTGCGTTCCGTGCCCGAGGGCGTGGGGTCGCGCCGAAGGGCCTCTGGCAAGAGTGCGTGGCGACGTGCCTGCAGGCGGCGCCGGCGCAGCTGGCGGCGCTTCCCTCAGAGCCCTCACTCACTTGTTTGTTCGGTCGTCCATGTCGTCGTCGGTGCGTTCTTCCGGGACAGGCTTTGCAGAGGGAGGAGTGCTTGCCTCTGCGGTCGGTCGTGACTCTCAGTCGCACCTGCTGCGCCTCGCCGTCGCCTGCAGGGAGGCTACCAGTCGCCACGTGTCATTAACCTGCTGCTGCAGTACATTACCCAGGTGCCTGGAAGGGGGGCAGTACAGTGGGAGCAGTACAGCTTGGGCAGTACATCAGCCCTCCAGCTAGCATAGCAGGCCGAGCAGCGCGTGGTCGTAGACAGCGCCGCGTCGCCCTGCTGAACCCATGCTGTCAACTCCGCCGTGCCCCCCCGCCGCGCGTCGCAGGCGCTGGCGTACAGCGCGACGTGGAAGGCGCTGAAGCCCCACGTGGAGCAGATGCTGCTGCAGTGAGCACGGGGTGCTGGCAGGGGCAACCGTTTGGCGGTGGCCGGCAGCGAGCGGCTGCACCCGCGGCGGCCGTGCAGCCTCTGACGCATGCGCCGCCCCCCCACCCCACCCCCCCCGCCTTCCCACCCACCCTCGCGCCCTTTCACATCCTTGTGTCACCTTGCACCCACCCACCCTCGCGCTCACCCCCCGCACCACCCCCGCGTCCCCCCCCCCTTCCCCCCGCGCTGCAGCGTGGTGTTCCCGCTGCTGTGCTTTGACGACGAGGACGCAGAGCTGTGGGGGGAGGACCCCCAAGAGTACATCCGCAAGGTGGGGGCAGCATGTGCAAGCAACACTTGCACGCGCTTGTTTTGTCGGTCGCTAACTACACGTCGTCAGGAATGTGTGCGAGGCGGCCCCCCAGGAGGGGAGCACATCCGCTTCCGCAACGTGGGATTAGCACCCAAGCTTGCGTGCGCTCCGCGTGCAGGGGCGTTGCCGTGCTGCGTGGACGCGCGCCTGCCGGCGGGCTGCGAAAGGACGTGTACTGACGTGTACCGACGTGTACTGACGTGTACCGACGTGTACCGACGTGTACCGACGTGTACTGACGTGTACTGACGTGCGCGCCTCGCCTCCTCCTGCAGGGCTACGACATCATGGAGGACATCTACTCCATGAAAACAGCGGCCATGACGTTCCTGTCGGAGCTGTGCAAGGCGCGGGCCAAGGGCAACCTGGACATGCTCATGGCGGTGAGCAGCAGCGGCGGCTGCGGCGGCGGCGGCGGGGCCGCACGGCTGTTGCCCCGCCGTCCCCGGGCCTGCTCGCAAGTTTGCGCTGCGCCCAGCGAAGCGCACTGCATGCGACAACGAGCGGGCATACGGAGCCACCACTGTGACCTGCAGATGTGCTGCCATGTTCATCCGCCTTTTTATGATACGCCCCCCCCCCCCAAAAAATATATACATATTTTTTATAGTAAAAAAGCATCTGGTGGATGTTCTGAACATCATGAGGCCCTGCATCAGCCCAGCGCCGCCTCCCGCCCCTACCACCTCGACACTCTTCCACTCTTCACCTTCCTTTACAGCACCTGGTGGGCGTGCTGAACGAATACAAGGCGGCGCACCCGGCGGCCCCTCCGGCGCTGGCCCGCAAGCTGGATGGCGCCTTGCTGGCCATTGGCACGCTGTCCGATGTGCTCAAGGTGCGACGGCGCTGGGCGACGGCGGCGGCGGCGGTGGCGCGGGCTGCTGCCAAAAACAAATGGCATGGTGCCCCGTGTGTGTGCGAATGATAATGATCTGCCATTGTGAGCTCGTGCTGCATTCTGCCCTTCATTCCTCTGCACGATCATCAAGCCTAGTTCACAGCCAGTTCACAACGGATTGCAGTTGACTCACAATTCACCAATTCAAAATCAATCGATCCATCAATGTATCACAGGAGAAGAAGCCTTACAGCGGGCAGCTGGAGCCTATGCTGCTGCAGCATGTGGTGCCGCTGTTTGACTCGCCGCACGGCCACCTGCGCGCCAAGGCCTGCTGGCTGGCGGGGCACTATGCAGATGTGCGTGGGGATGGATGGGCGGAGGAGGCACTTCAGCTGGCGTCAGCAAAACGTGGAAGGAGACAGCTCTCGCAGCAGCAGCAGGGCGTCGGCGTGAACAAGGGTTGCACGGTTTGCTCACGCCCCTCTCCACCACAGCTGTGCAGCTCGCTCCCTTCTGAAGTCGTTGCGCTTGACGCCTGTCTTTCGTCTGCAGATCGAGTTTGGAGATGGGCAGGGCAAGGGGCCTACCTTCTCGGCGCTGCTGCAGCGGGTGGTGGCAGCAATCGGGGGTGAGTGGTTCTGGGATGCACGGGCGGGCAGGCGGGGTGAACGAGTCGTCCCGCCTTCGGCGCACCTCCTCAGCACACGGCATCACATGCTGCTGACCAGCATACCCCCCTCCCGCCTGCCCGCCTGCCTGCCTGCCAGTTCACAGCCGTTCCCACCGTGCCGTACCGCGAGTTCCCGAGCTGCCTGTGCGCATCGATGCTGATGTCAGACACGCTCTCCTGCTCGCTCTGCCCCCCCACACACACACCCCCCACCCCCCCCACACACCCCCACCCCCACCCCGACACACACACACCACCCCCACCCTACCCCAACACCACATCCAGATCCTGAGCTGCCCGTGCGCATCGACGCCGCCGTCAGCGTGCGCTCCTTCCTGGACGCTGTGGACGAGGAGGACATGGACCCGCTGCGCCCGCTGGTCCCGCAGCTGCTGCAGCAGTTCCTGACGCTCTCCAACGAGGCGAGCGGGTGCTGTGCTGCCGCAGGGACGCGGCAGAGGGGCGGCAGCCGCTGCGGCGCGGGCGCGTTTGCTGCACCCGGTGGCTGCTGCTGCTGGCCTCCCCCCCACGACGTGCCGGTTGTCGTCATCAGAGATTATTCTTTGATTCAATGTGGTTGCTCCTGGTCGCAGATCGACAACGAAGACCTGACCTTCTCCCTGGAGACGGTGATCGAGCGGTTTGCGGCAGACATGGCGCCCTACGCCACGGGGCTGTGCCAGCAGCTGGCGCAGCAGTTTTGGCGCATCACCGCAGCGGGGGAGGGCGCCGAGGGGGGGGACGACGACGAGGATGGAGGGGACGACGGTGCGCTGGGCAGCGCTGGGGGAGGGGAGGGGAGGGAGGGAGGGAGGGAGGGAACAAGGCTGCGTGGCATGGCGGATTGCTGGGACACATCGTGCCTGGCTATCTGTGCCTGGCCATCCGTGCCCGCCACTCCCCCCCCCTCCCACGCCACGCCCGGCCTGCAGGCGCGCTGGCTGCCTACGGCGTGCTGCGCGCGCTGAGCACGGTGCTGGAGAGCATCCACGGCCTGCCGCAGCTCTACCTGCAGGTGGGCGGTGGGCGGGGGTGCAGCAGCGTGCGGCGGTCTGTAGCCAGGCTGCGCCAGGTGGCCCACGCCGCAGGCAGGGCAGGCTCCGTTGCCTGCCGCCTGCTGCCTGCTGCGCATGTGCTGCTTGGGGCAGGCTGTGGGTGTTTCCGGGCTGGTGGCTGAGCTTGGGCGGCGTGCGCCGGGTCGGCATGCCCACCGCCCCTGCCCTGGTGCTCCCCTCGAACAAAGTATTGCCTTGTTTTGCAGGTGGAAGTGCTGTTCCCGCCCCGGCCCTGCACCTCGGATTACTGTTGTTTTCAATGTGCCTGTCCCATCACATATTTCCCTCCACCTTTCAACGCGCAGGTGGAGGAGGCGCCGCCCCCGGTTTCTCTGGAACGGTTCCTTGCCCTGGTGCTCCCCTGCTGAAACCTTTCTGACTCATCATGCTTTGTTCTATTTTCGTGATTTGTGCGCGCAGATGGAGGAGGTGCTGTTCCCCATCCTGGAGCGCTACACCTCCACCGACGGCCAGGACATCTTCGAGGAGATCATGCAGCTGGCCACGTACCTGACCTACTTTGCCCCCGAGATCTCGCCGCGCATGTGGACGCTCTACCCGCGCATGCTGCAGGCAAGGGGGCCCCGGCGCGGCGCACGAGGGTGCACCACAGCACGCGCCACGCCGCGGGGAGCGGTTGCCCGGGGTGGTGCGAACCTGGGCGGGCCTTATGGGTGGGCGCTCCACACCGGCATGCTGCAGGCAAAAGGCAGCGCGGCAGCAGGGCGCGGGCGTTGCGCGGGTCGCCGCACGGGGACTGGCCATCCGCCGAGCGGGCGGGGTGCCCGCGGGGCTCCAGCCCCCGTCACCAACCACCCTCCATCCTACCCTTGCTGTGTCGCCCCCATATACTGCCTTGCAGTGCGTCAACGAGTGGGCCATTGATTACTTCGAGGAGGTGCTGCTGCCGCTGGACAACTACATTAGGTGACCACGTCGCGACAGCTGCTGTCATTGGCCCTGCTGCTGCTGCCGCTGCTGCTGCTGCTGCTGCCGCTGCTGCTGCTGCTGCTGCTGCTGCTGCTGCTGCTGCTGCTTATCTCGTCGCCCCTGCCGCCGCAGCGCTGCTGCTGCACATGTGCTGCTGCTGCCGCTCCCGCCGCCGCCGCTGCCGGTGCCTCGCCCACCAAATGCCGCCCCTCCCTCCCCACCCGTTGTGTGCCTGCAGCAAGGCCACCGACGTGTTCCTCACCAGCCAGAGCCCCAACTACCTGGCGCTGACCAACCAGACGCTGGAGACGGTGCTGACGGGGGACGGCTACCCGGAGGACCAGGCAAGGGGCTGCAGGAGACTCTGCAGGAGGGTGTGGCCCACGGTTGGCATTGGTGTTGTTGAGGGCAGCGCCGGGCGCCTGCGTGGGCAGTCGGTGCCGCCCTGCCGACCCGCTCTCCCCTCGCCCCCTCGCACCCCACCCCCCACCCCACCGCACACCACCCCACCCACCGCCACCACCTGCTCTCGCCCCCCGTCCTCGACAGGTGGTGTGTGCGCCGCGCCTGATGGGCGTGATACTGCAGCACTGCAGGGGCCGAGTGGACGCCTGCGTCGGTGAGCCAGCGGTGGGCCTTGGGGGTGGGGCTGTGACGGCCACTTGCGCGGACGGGCCAGCGGTGGTACCCCTGCGGTGGTACCCCCGCGTCCACGCCGCCCCCTGCCGCGCGCCAGCGTGCCTGCTTGTTGGAGGGCGTCCAGCAGCCCACGTGCGCCCCTCCCACCGCCACCGCTGCCCCGCCTGGCAACTCTCTTGCAGGGCCGTACCTGGCGCTGGCGCTGCGCCGCCTGGCGCCGGGAGTGGAGAGCCAAGACTTGGGGGACGCTCTGATGGTGGGTGGCTGCACGCGGGGAAATCAATCAGTCAATCGGTCAATCAACCAATCAATCAATCAATCACAATCACCGTCCCACGACGAGCCAGCAGAGGCCTCGCGGGACTGGGCAAGGGGAGCGCGTGCCGCATCTCGCAGCGTCGCTCATGAGGTGTGCACCGCCATCTGCACGAGCCCTGCCTGCCGTCCGCCACACCGCTGCTCCAATCATCCACGAACGCGCTCAATCGGCATTCGTCCCCCTATGCTCTGCTGCTGCAGGTGGTGCTGGGTGACGCGCTGTACTACAACGCCGCCCTCACGCTGAGCACGCTGGCGGCGCAGGGCGCGCTGGGGCAGGCGCTGCAGGCGCTGCACACCACGGCGTTTGCCAACCGCAAGTCGGGTGAGCGGTACCAGAGCAGTACCAGGGGTTGCCATCCTGTAACAGCGTTGCAGCAGCCCGAATGCAGCAGCAGCGCAGCAGCACGACTGCGTGAGGAGTACCACAGGGCTTGCCCGCGCCCCCCATCGTCCCGTCGCTGCCGCTTGGCAGCTCCCTTCCCAGCGCAACTGCATGTGTCAAGAGGGGGGGCGCAGCACAGCACACCAGCAGAACAGCGGCGCCCACAAGCGGTCCGCGCTCACATCGTAATCCTTCTGCCACCCGCAGGCAAGATGAAGCACTACAGCAGCCCCCGGGAAAAGAAGGTGCTGGTCCTCGGGCTGACCGCCCTGCTGGCGCTGCCAGACGCGGCGCTGCCGGCAGAGGTCAAGCCAGGGATGCCGCAGGTCGGTGAGGTCACAGCAGGCGGAGCGCCTGCGTCCCTGCGCACCTGGCTGCCCGCCTGGCCGCCCACTGGCAAGCATGCGCGCACGCATGCACGGCGCACACCTGCCTGCAATGCGTGCTGCCCTGCTCTCGTTCCCCCCATCAGTGATGCGCGCGCCAGCCTGCCCTGCCCCGACCGACTGCCGCTGCAACCGTCTGCTGTCGTGCATGCCATCGCTGCCCTCCTCCCTGCCAGGTCACCAGCGCCATCCTGCGCCTGCTGCTGGCCCTGAAGCAGCAGCAGGAGGAGCACCGCGCGCACGGCGACAGCGACAGCGACGAGAGCGGCAACGAGTCGGGTTGGTTGGTTGGTGTGCTGGGGAGCCGAGCCGGACAGGACAGGCGCCTGCTTCTGGTGCTGCGCCCGCCGACGTGTTGCACGCTGCGCGCTGCACTGTGCATGTCGCCGCGTGCGTGGGGGAGGATGGCGGCGAGGGCGACGTTCAACAAGGTGGCCTCTGCTGTACCGTTTGGACGTGTTGCTCCCGCCTGCCCCGTTTCCAGATTTGGAGGACGACAGCGAGGGGGAAGAGCTGGGGGACAGCGACGACGAGGTGGACGAGGCTTACCTCAAGTGAGCCACGTAATCTGCAGCAGCGGCAGCCAGGCAGCGCCGGGCAGCTGCAGAGGCAGCCGGACAACTGTAGGCGCAGCCGACGGTGCTGTAGTTGCCGGCAACCCACCCAACGCCGCTGCCGCCCCCCCCCCTGTCGTGCCCGTGCAGGCGGCTGCAGCGCGCTGCGGCCAAGCGGGCGGGTGGCGACGACGAGGACGACGATGAGGACGACTGTGAGAGGGGTGTGGGGTGTGCATGCTGTGGTCTGTGGGGAGGACTGCCCGTGACCCAGTCAGGTCAGGCAGTGCCTGTGGGTCCTTCCACTGGCGCCTCGGGGACCTGCCACCGGCCGTGCGTGCCACCGCTGGTGCCGCATGCATGCATGCGTGCGCGTGTGTTCATACCACGCTCGGCTCCTTGATGTGCGTGTGTTCCGTTTATTTCATCTGGCAGAAGGTACAGCATGCGTGCGCTTACTCTGCATCGCCGCGCCCTGCCGTGCCACTGCAGACGACGAGTACTGGACCGAGGACGAGGAGGAGGAGGTGTCCAGCCCCATCGACGCCGTGGACCCCTTCATCTTCTTCGCGGGTGTGCACTTCGTTGGCGGGGTTGTAGTTGCACGAGAGTTTGAGAGAGGTTTCCGACAGAGAGTAATGGAATGCTGTCCAACCAGCGCTGTCCACCCCCACCGGCACCCTGTACACTCCTCTCCACCTTCTTTGCGGGTCCTCGCCTCGTCTCTGCAGCCTCCTGCAGCGGCAACAGCAGTTGTGCAATGCCAGGCATAGCTGTGCGCTTTCAACAGACCCCCCGGCCAGGGCCGCCCTGCCCCTGCCTCACCACCTCGTTTCCTTCTTCGTTACACACTGCCCACCACGCCCACCGCCTGCTCCAGAGACGCTGCACGCCATCCAGGGCGGCGACCCGCCGCGCTTTGCGGGGCTGGTGGGGGGCCTGGACGCCAACGTGCAGGCGGCGGTGCAGGGGATGATGCAGGTGGGAGGGCCTGTCGGGGGGGGGGGGGGGGGGGGGGGGGGCACAATCATGGGGAGGATGCATAGCCAGCCGGCGGTGGGAATGCGGCATGGCAGCGCGGCAGCAGCTCACAATTTGAAAGCCGCCCTCCCCTGACCCCCCGCCCTGCCCTTTGCATTGCTATCACTGCGTGCGCCCGCCTTTTGGGAAGCTCCACCACCGATCCCCCCCCCCCCCGAACACCCTCCCCTCATCACCCCTCTTGTGTGCAGTACGCGGTGCAGCTCAAGGAGGAGCAGCTGCAGAAAGCGGCGGCGGCGACGGCGGCCAACGGGCGTGCGTGAGGGGCGGTGGCAAGCCTGCGCGCCGCATCGTTTCTCGCTTGCTGTGCCAGGGAGTCGCCTGCCTCGAACTTCCCTGCTGCTTTGCTTGTTTTTGTGTCCTGTGCCGCGTGATCAGTCAGGCCTCGCATGCTCTCTGCATCGGCCCGCTGAGCCCTCCTCTTTTGTGGCAGCTGCTGTCCTGCCAGCGTCCACGTTTCCTTCTCCCTCCTCGCTCTGTGGTCCTCGGTGTCCCCAAGCTCCCTGTTTTGTTCTGCTGTCGTGTGCTTCTGCGCTGCCTTGTCTGCTTGCCTGCCAGCAACCGTGCTCCTTCTGCTCTCGTGTTGCACTACGTGCGACTGGCGATCAAAAACAGGATGCGAGCTGTGAGCAGGGGGGGGGGGGGCAAGCGAGCGGACGGAGGGCTCCAGGTTGGGGGGAGGAGGCAAGGGAACGCAGGCGGGAGGAGGGGCGGCGGGTCAGGTCGAATGGCAGGTGGCGCAAGTGGCTGCCTGCCGTCAGGGGGAGGAAGCTGCTGCAGCGGCGGCGACGGTGCACACGCTGTGCTGCTGCGGCTAACTGTGTGGGGGGCATCGATCGGCGGGGGGGGCCGCAGGTGGGCGCGCGCTCCCCAGGCCCTCGATGCAGCTGCTGCGGGGGGCTGCGCCGTGAGGCGGCAAGACGAGGCAGCCTGGTCTGGTCTGGGCTGGTCTGGGCTGGGCGCAGCTGTGCCAGTCAACCTGTGCGCCAAGCAAAGCAGCGTGGGCTGGGCGCCAGGCCAGCGGGCTGCCCGACACCAGGTGTCGAGCCACGTGGGCTCGCCATTCACGCGGAGCCGGCATCGTCGTTGTAGAGGCCGCCAAAGTTGAACCGGTGGCGCTCAGCGGGCAGGTACATGAAGAAGGAGGCCACGCCTGGGTGGGGTGGGGTGGGGTGGGGGGGCAGCAGGAGCGAGAGGTGGGGTGTTAGCCACCAGTTAGCCACCCCCCCGCATGGCTAACCCCGGGGTGGAGCAGCGGGCGCGGAGGGGGGAGCGCGAGCGAGATGGGAGCGAAGGGTGGAGGGAGCGACGATGCCGCGCCGTGTGCACATGACCCCCAAGCTAGGCACCCGCCTTGTCGAGCAAGCAGGCAGGCGGGGCTCCGGGCAAGGGCCTTGCCGCAACGCCGGCGCACGACCGGGCACAACCGCACCGCGGCGGCGGGGACTGTGCCGCCCCTGTGCGACCACGCCCTCTGCAGCAGCACCCACCTGAGAACACCATGATGAAGAAGATCAGCGCCACCACGATCGGGTGCGCTGCCAGCTGCTTGCGGATGCCCTGCAAGTGCGCAACAGGAACGGGCGTGCAACCAGGTGGGCGGCAGCGGCGGCGGCACTTGCTGACAGCGGTGCTGCTGGTCCCGCTGCCTGCAGACCGATCTGGAGCCCGCCCGCTTCTGCCAGCAGGGTAATCAGCCCGCAACGCGCCCGTCTGAGGCCGCGGAGGGTGCGCCCGCTGCCCGTGGCTCCCTGCACAGCCCGCTGCATCGCCGATCCACTCCCGCCCTCCCTGCCGCTCACCTGCCAGAAGCCAGGCTGCTTCTTCTTGCCGAGGCCCGCCTTGTAATAGCGCTCGCTCTTGGCGTTCAGCACGCGGCTGGAGACCTGCAGGGTGAAGTGCAGGGCACGACGGTCGGCCGAGGGCACGACGTGGGCAAGACGGTCTAGATCGCACTTGCTCGACCACCCGCCCAGCTCACCACCATCGCTGAAGGCTGCTGCTGCGCTGTGACAAGTTGCTGGTGGTGGAAGAGTGCAGGTGGTGCAGCGAGTGTCGCATCATTGCAGGCGAACGCCGCCATATGCCCGCTGCGCGCTGCTGGGCGGTTCTTCTGGGCGGCATCGGTGAATGCACCTCCCTTCCATCTTCCGTCGCCACCTTCATCTTTGGTGCACCTGTCTGAGATGCTATGAGTGCAGTGCTGAGTCCGATTGCATTGAGAGGGGGCCACAGAAAGCTGAGCCCTTTCAGCATCATCACCCGTTCCACCGGCGTGGCGGCGGACGTGGCACTCGCGCCGCCGGCGCCGACGCCAGACCAGGAACACTGCTGGCACTGCACCCAAACGCTGTGCTGGACTGCCGCGAGATGTCTGCAGCCGCCGCCGCCGCTGCTGCTGATTGCCCGGCCATCGTCGGCAGCAGGTTGGCCACGCTGGCGGCCCGCCACTGCACCGGCGGCTCCACCTGCCCTCCCGCAGGCCCTCCTGCAGACGCGGTGGCTTCGGCAGCGGCGCTGCGGAGGTGGCGCAGTCGGGCCAGCAGCGCAGCAGTGGCGTCGCACGGCAGGGGCGGCCCCTCCTCTTGTGAGCTTGCGCCGCGGCTGCCCACGCCAGCACCCGCCGCATCTGGCTCCAGTCGGCGCAGCAGGCGTGCCGCGTGCGCTGCGGCTCGCCAGGTGGCCAGCGCCCGACGCGCCCGCTGCCGCCAGCTGCACAGCACGGCGGCATGCCAGCAGCGCCGCTTGAGCTGCCGCTGCTGCGCGAAAGCCCGCCAGGCGTGCAGGTGGCTCTGCAGGGCCCGCCGGCGTGCTGCTGCACACACCGCTGCCGCCTGCAAGCAAGCAGAGGTGAGGGGCAGACGGCTGAGGGAAGCGCACCCGAGGCTTGTACACGCGTCGAGCAAGGAGCTGGCAAGGGTTAGAGCGACCAGTCCTATGATGGCCCTCCCGCACCTGCCGACGGCGAGTCACCTCAGCCGCCTGCCAATGTCGCCACGCGTGCAACAGTCGGCGCAGGCGACCAGGGCGCAGCTGCTGCACGGCGGCCGCCAGCCGCTGGTGCTTCACCACCCGCTGCGCCCGCCAGCCCCACCATGCCAACCAGGCCTTCTGCAGCAGCGTGCCGCGGCAGCACCCAGCTGCAGCCTGCAGCTGCCAACGGTGCCGGCGTGCCACCTGCAAAAACGGGCCTCGCCAGGCTGCCAGTGCCGCACGCAGCCGCTGCTGGGTGGCCAGCGCCACAGCAGCCTGGTGCTGCGTACGCTTGTGCCGCGCCGCCGCCAGCGCCGGCCCCGCCCAGGCCGCCAGGCAGCGGCGCAGGAGCAGGCGGCGACGCAGCGAGCGCTCTCGCTGCCGCTTGAGCTGCGCTGCGCGGTGGTGCCGCCGCCAGGCCTCAAACCCTGACCACACGTGCTGCAGGTAGCACTGCCGCACGGCCAACCGCCAGCGCTCGGCCTTGCGTGCCTTGCGCCCCGCCTCTGCCCGCCAGCGAGCAAACGCCTGCCGCAGCACGTACTGCTGGCGCCAGCGCCCGCTGGCGCTGCGCCCCGCTGTCCGCCGCCGCCACTGCCGCAGCGCTGCGGCGCACAGGCACGTCGTCCTGTGAGCGTCAGCCACCGACAGCTGCTGCTGGTGCTTGGCCTCGGCCCTGGCTGCCTGCTGCCACGTGTGCAACACCGCGTGCGCACAGCTCGCCGCCCAGTACATGTCTGCCCGCCGCCGCCGCTCGTGCGCCGCCCGCTTGCCCTGCGCCCAGCGCCGCCACGCCTGCAGCGCCGCACGGCGGCGGCGGCACGCCAGCAGTCGCGCGCACCACTCGCACCGCTCGCGCAGCTCGACAGCCAGCTGGGCTTGGCTGCGCCAGGCAGCGAAGGCGCGCGGCAGCTGCAGCGCACGGTAGCACAGGCCTCCGTCGTCCGCCTGAGCGGCCGCCACGCCAGCCCGCCACCGGCGCAGCGCAAACGCCAGCTGCAGGCGCGGCTGCAGCGCCTGCAGGGAGGCGTGCACGCCGAGCAGGTGCCGTCGCCAGGCGCACCACAGCAGCCAGCTGCGAGGCAGAGGGGGCAGGGGTGGCTGTGGGTGCCGAGAAACAAGGGCGGTCCCCCAGCGCATGGCAGCTCGGCACATGCATGCCAAGGGTACCCAGAACTTGCAGCAGCCACCTGCTGCGCATCCTCGTTTCCCTTTACTCTTCATCCAACCAATCAATCAACCAAAGCATAACGTCTCACCTACGCCAGACGGCGGCAAGCAGCCCGTAGTGCCGCAGGCGGTCGGCGAGATGCGCCGCGTCTCGCAGGCGCGCCCTGCGCCCCGCATGCTGCTGCCAGCTGCGCAGGCACATGCCCGCCAGCTGATGGGTGCCGCCGTACAGCGCGGCTTGGATGGTGGTGGCCGCTGCAGCGCGTAGCTCTGCAAGGCGGAGCACCGCGCCACGCCAGGCTGCCAGCGAGGCAGCCAGGCAGCGCCGCCGGCGATGCACGTCGGCCAGCTCTGCCAGCGCCAGCTTGCGCTGCCGGGCAGCGGCGTACTCGCGCCACGCCGCTATGGCAGCGCCGCAGAGCCGCGCCGCCCAGTGCAGCACCGCTGCCGCCAGCAGTTGGCGGCGGAGCGCACAAGCTGCCATGGCGGCGCGCCATGCGTCCAGCGCATTCACTAGCCGGCAGAACTGCGCAAAGGAGTCGGCAGTGGCCGCCGCATGCCGCTTGGCACGCCGTGCTGCCACATGCCGCTGCAGCGCCGCCAGCGCCCGGGCAGCCAGCGTGGAGCGACGCAGCGCGGTCGCCTCCCCCGCCAGTGCCGTCAGGCGCCGCTGCCGAGTTGCGGCACCGCGCCAGGCGGCCCAGGCTGCCGCAGCCCGCAGGTAGGTGGTCTTCTGGCGCTGTGTGTCTGCACGCAGATCACTCCGGTGCGCCGCCTCCGCAGCCACACGTAGCGCCGCCAGCCCGCGCTTCTGCAGCAGCCGTCCGCGCAATCGGTCAGCGGCGCGCTCCGCCTGGCGCTCCTCTGCGGCGCTGGCCTGTCGGCGCTTCGCCAGCCGTGTCAGGGCGCCATGCCGACGCTGATTTAGCTGCAAAGGCGGCTGGGCGCTCACTGGGGAGGCGGGAAGATGGCCC
Organism: Micractinium conductrix; assembly: GCA_002245815.2. Classification (NCBI taxonomy): domain Eukaryota; kingdom Viridiplantae; phylum Chlorophyta; class Trebouxiophyceae; order Chlorellales; family Chlorellaceae; genus Micractinium; species Micractinium conductrix. Next base: position 1,525,871 of record LHPF02000008.1, read on the forward strand.
AGCGCCAAATCCGCCTGCACAAACGCCGTGGGATCATAGAGCAAGGCTGCGGCGCCTCGCAGCAACATTGAGAAGCGGGCGAACAAGGCGGCCGAGGCGCTGTACAGGGCTCTAAGAAAGGGTCAAATGCCGCGGCGCCCCAGCACAGCCTGCTCTTCCTTGCTCTTGAAAAGCAAACTGCATCCCCTGGCCCACTTTCGTTGCACGTACGCGTTGCGTTTGTCTCAATTGGCAGGCAGACAGCTCGGTGGAGGAGCCCGCCGAACCCGTTCTCCCAGGCGCGCTTCACAGGGCGCGGCGGGGGGTCGTTTTGTGTCACGCTGAGCGTCTGTGTAGCGTCCGACACGCCGGCGACACAGTCAGCCGGTCTGTCGACATCTGCCGCCGCCTGCCGCCAGCACCACGCCGCCACTCGCCTCTGCGTGCACCCAGCAAGCAGGCGTCCCCACCTCCCGTTGTTGCGACTGCGCAGTCCACGGGGCGCCATGTGGAACGGCTTGCGCACTCAGGAGGCCCTGGAGGGCGGCGTCTTCCGCAAGACGTCCTTCCTTTCCGTGGGCACCGCCGAGTGAGCGAGCCGGCCGCGTCGATTTGCGTGTGCTTGGAGCCCCAATGCGCGGGTGTTATGCAGTGGCAGGCCCAGAAACGACGAGGTCGTTCGGCAGGGCTGTCGTCGCCTTTTGCCTACCCTTGTCAACTTCTCCCCCCTTTCATAGGGAGCCCTGCCCCTACACGGCGAAGGAGCCGCAACCCGAGCGCTACAAGGGCAAGCAGTTTGGCACGCAGGCAAGTTGTAATGGGTGCAGAGGAGAGGCAGGACGTTGCCCTTGCAGAGCTTGCTCCCCGTCTGTTTCAGCGAGCATGCGCAGGAGGCGTGCCTTGCAGTTGTCGCATGTCACAATCCTCGTTCCCCACTTCCTCATGCATCGACCCCGCCATACTCTCGCCTCTCATCTGATTGCGTAGGCCCCCAAAACCAGCAAGGTGCCCAAGGACTTCTTCGACCCAACGTACAAACCGCTGTTCGAGGTGCGGTTGCGCTTTGAGGAGAAACAAGCACAGCGAACTGGGTGTGCGTGCTGCGACGCATGCATCCCCTGGCGGTGGCAGCGGCGCTGACTGTGGGCCCCCCCCCCTCCTCCCCCCCGGTTCTAATACGTTCCTCTTGCAGGGTGAGACGTACGTGGACCGCCTGCCCTACCAGGAGCTGCAGCCCGACAAGCCAGCAAAGGGCTTCCTGACCTCCGACTTCTCCAAGCGCGACGAATTCAGCATGACGCTTCGCGCGCAGCAGCTCCGCGAGCAGATCAAGGCAAGCGCGTGGGTGGTGGGCAGGGTGGGGCGGCGGGCGTCGTGCCATCATGCGTGCAGCACGCTTGCGGCGGAGGGACGTGGTGGAGCAGACCTGCTACCCACCCCACCCACCCCACCCACCCGCCCTTGCCGCCTGTCGATGCCCTGTCGATGCTGCAGCACGAGGCGCGTGTGCAGAAGCTGGCGGAGCAGAAGCTGGCTGCCTCTGGAGCAGGGGCAGCCGCTGCCGCGGCGGCGGCGGCCTCTGCCGCGCCCAAGGCGGCCAAGCAGGCGCCGCTGCTGTTCGACCTGGTGTTCGAGGGGGAGACGGAGCTGTGCATCAAGGTGGGGGGGGCAATGAGACGGAAGGGATCAGCACATGGTGGAGGTGTAAGGGGGAAATGTACGACGCTTCCTGCCCTGCCTGCCTGCCTGCGGTATGTCAGCGTATCAGAGCCCCCCCTCCCGCGCTCCCAGGCCAAGCGCGACACCCGCAACCCGACCATGCTCAGCACCGAGCGCCAGCTGGGCTCCTTCCGAACCACCAACTCGGTGCACCAGGCAGCAGTGACGGCGCACAGCCCGCCCAAGGCAGCAGGTGGGTGGTTGGGGTGCATGCAAGGGCGGCAGGTGGACGGCCGTCGGCAGCCTGGCTGTTGCTTGCTTGCTGTGTGATGCATGGCCGCTGGTGTTGTCTCCGTCTGCAGCTGCCACAGCTGGCGCCCCCTCGCCGCCCACCGCAGGTGGCAGCCCTGCAGCGGACAGCAAGTCCGAGGGCACGCCGACAGCCAGCTGACCGTGTGCGCGGTACCCTTGCCTTGTGACGCCGGCGTGGCTGAGCCAGCGGGGCTGACTGACGGGGGCAGCAGTATGGCTGCGATTTATTGACAAGGTTTGGCCGGGGTCGACGGCCGTGTAAAACACTGGAGAGAGTGGTGAGAGGTGAGAGGAGAGATGTCAAGCAGAATTGAGGGGAGACGGGCGCAGCCGTGCAACGCGAGGAGAGGCAGTGTTGTCCACAGGCACACCGCAGGCAAGCCGGCGCGGGGGTGGTAGCTCACGCGCCGTCGCTGCGTGCTGGCGCCGCAAAATCGGGAAGGATGGCGGGAGCAGACAGGGGCTAGAGGCGGAAGAGCTCGAGGAGGGTGCCAAAGGGAGTCTGGGAGGGGGGGCTGCCTGGCCGCTGCCGCGGGAGCAGGCCCCTGCCCTTGCTGTCACAGAGCGGCGTCATGAGCTGCCCGGGGGGCGGGGAGACTGCAGGCCAAAGTCGCCTAGGCTGGCTGGCGCCGGCGGCGGCGTCGCCACTGGTGGCAGACGACCCAGCGGAGGCACGCGGGGCTGCACGCTCGTCGGCGTGCCCTCGCCGCCGCTGCCGCTCGCAGGGTCGCCTCCAGAGCCGGCGCCGTCAGCGCCAGAGCTGCTGCTGGTGCCGCGCCCGCGAGTTCGCCCCGACAACAGGCGTGCCGGCGGCGCCGCTGGCGCGGCTGCGGTGCCGCCGCCGCCGCCGCCGCGCTCCGCAGCAGAGGGAAAGCCCCCTTCGAAGCCTCCCTCGCTGCCGTCGTGCCCCTCTGGCGGCGCCGGCGGCAGCGACGCGCCGCCGCCCGACAGCGAGCGCGGCATCCACAGCTGCTGCGCCGCGTGCTGGTTGTGGTGGCTGCTCTCGCGGCTGCCGCCGGGCGTGTCCCTGGAGTTCATCCGCTCCGACACAGCCTCCCCTGAGGGGCGGCGCAGGGACAAGGCAGAGAGCGGGATGCCGCCGCCGGGGGCGCCCCAGCTTCCTTGGGAAGGCCCCAGGTGGCCCAGGTCGTCCTGCCCCTCCTCGTACTGCAGGGGGCAGGCGGGGCGAGGCGGGGCCGGGGGGGTGAGCGGAGAAGCACGGGTTTGTGCAGCAGGGCGGCAATGCGAGTGTTTCAGCAGGGGTCGCTGCGGTGCTGCTGCTGCGCTGCTGCTGCGCTGCCCAGGGTCGCCTGGCAGAGCAGGACGAGCTGCCTGCTGCCCGCCCGCTGCTGGACCCCCCCGCCCTTCCCCGCACCTCGCCACGGTACGGCAGCACCTCCACACCCCGCGCGCCATTCGAGGGCAGCGCTCCCGCTTCTGCTGCTGCTCCTCCCCCTGCAGCGCCCGTCACTGTTCCTGCTGTTCCTGCTGCGGCTGCGGCGGCGGCGGCGTGCGAGCCGTTGCTCTTGCCAGGCGGTGCGACCTGCCACACACGTGGAGTGAGGGGGGTAGGGCGCACAGATAAGTGGGTGTCGTTGGCACAGGGTGGCCAGGCACACCGTGGTGTGCTTCACGCTGTCTTGACGAGCTTGACAGCCAGACGGCACTAAATGGAGAAGCAGGAGACGCATGAAGTCTGGCAGGGCCCCCCAGCCGCCGCCGCCGCCCGCCGCCCCCCCCCCCACCCCCCCCCCCACCCCCACCACCGTTCCTCGCCTGCACCATCTGAAGCTGGCTGCCCTCGCCATGCTGCGCCTGCTGCACATGCGGTGCCTCTGCCGTGCCGCCGCCGCCCGCCGCGCCGCCGCCCGCCTCGGCGCGCTGCTGCAGGCCCAGGCGGCCCCACCGCGGCGGGATGGGCGAGCAGAAGACCTCCCAGCAGTTGGAGACCAGCCCGTTGCTGTAAGGGTTGCCCAAATCTGCAGCGCAGCCAGGGCAGCGGTGGCCACGTGTCAGCCGGGGCGAGGCGGGCGTGTCGAGATGAGCGCGAACGTGCAGGTGCGCCCGTTGCGGCTCGCTGCTTGCAGCTGCCGCACCCGCGCCGGCGCATCTTGCTGCTGCTGCGACGCATGCCGCCCACCGAACAGGTGCCATGCTGCTGCGCCCGCCCCGCCTCGCCCCGCCCGCCCGTGCCCGCCCGGCGGCCTGCCTGAGTAGCGGTGGCGGAAGTGCTCGTACGTGGTTTGGTTGGTGGATACCAGGTAGGTGTGGAAGGCGGTCAGCCCCCCCACGAACCAAACGCCAATGAACACGTAGCCGGCGCAGACCAGGGAGGCCGGGTAGTCTCCTGGGGCAGGGTTGGGTTGGGTTGGGTTGGGTTGGTTGGTTGCCAACAGTCTGAGCAGTTGATTTAAAGCGCAGTCTGAGCAGTTGATTGGATATGCTGGGGGGACCCGTGGCGCAGAGCAGGGAGACGGGGCAGCTGCCTGCGGCTAGCTAAAGTGCGGGACAGGGCCTCACACCCAGCCTGCGTGCATTGTCAAGCAAGGAAGCAGGCGAGCACCGCCCTCCCATCCTACCCCCGCCCCCCATGCGCCCTGGGGCCCCGCCCTGCCCGCCCTCCCTGCTCTCGGCCCGCCCACCTGCTGCGCTGCCAAAGTCCCAGCCGGCGTCGCGCGCCGCAATCAGGAAGTTGGCGAGCGACAGGGCGAACACCCAGCAGCAGAGCAGCGCGGTGGAGGATACAAAGAGGAGGAAGAAGCGATAGTTGCGCTGCAGCAGGGGTTGGGGTTGGGGTTGGGGTGAAGGGTGGGGTGTGGGTGTGTGGGTGTGTGGGGGAAGGGCAGTCGAAAGAGGCAGCTGCGTGAGGGTGGGAGGAGGTGAAGAAGCGGCGGTAGTTGCGTTGCAGCAGGGAAGAGGGCGGGATGACAGGCACGCTGGTTGCAGGCCAACACTGGCAGGTGCAGTGCAGCAAGCTGCCTTGTGACAGCCACGGCGCCGCGTGCACCCTCCGTGCCCTGCCGGCGCCTGACGCTGCGGCACTGCCAGAGCCCAGCTCACCCGCCCGATGCAGGTGCCCACCCAGGGGCAGTGGTGGTCGAATTTGTCCACGCAGTTGTCGCACACGGCGCAGTGGGAGCAGCGCGGCGGGCGGTAGTGGCTGCAGGGGTGGGGGCAGGAGGGGGTTGTGTGGGTGCTGGTGGGGAGGGGGGGTGCACGGGGTGAGGGCCTCGCACGCCGTGCAGCCTCGAGCAGCAGCACCCCGCCCCTCTGCAGTCGACCTTGGGAGCTCCCCTCATCCCCTAGCTGCCTGGCACGCCCTCCCCACGCTGCCAGGCTCCCCTGTGCACCTGCACGTCGTGCAGTACTTGGTCGTCACCGTGTACCCATTTATCTGAAAGTCCTTGGTCGGCACCGCCATGCTGCAGAGGGGCAACGGGACGCGCGCACGAGCGGGCAGTGGCCGCGCACGTCAGGAGGGCAGCGGCGACGCTGCAGACGCAGGCAGCCTGCGCCGCTGACCCCTGCTGTGCCACCCGGCAGCGCCAGGCCCTGACGCACAAGCAGGCAGCCTGCACTGCAGACCCTTGCCACCCGCCGCTGTGCCAACCGGCGGCGCCAGGCCCTGACGCACAAGCAGGCAGCCTGCAACGCGGACACCGCGCCGCCGACCCCTGCGGTGCCGGCCGGCGGTGCCAGGCCCTCACCCGTACTCTACGTCCTCGTCCAGCGGGGACCTTGGGATGAAGCCCGGGTCTTTGAATGCAGTGAGCGCCTGCAGGCAGGCAAGGCAGGCGCAGGTACAGGTGTGGGCGAGGCGGCGGTGAGGGTCGGAGAGCAGCGGCGGGGCGCATCCCCCCCCCCCCCCCCCCCCCACCCCCACCCACGCACGCACTCACGCACGCACGCACGCACGCACGCACGCACGCACGCACGCACGCACACGCACGCACACACGTGGACCGTTGCCGCAGCATGGACGCGGGTGAAGCGCGGCGGGCGGCGCTGCTGCTTTCGTCGCACCCTCGCGGCTTCAACCAGCAGCAGCCCCTCCAGCCCGCCCTCGCGCCCCGACCCTTGCACCTTGCACCCACCAGCATGGCCAGGCTGAAGGCGATGAGGCCCGCAGACACGCCCACCAGCGCCCAGGAGAGGTGCTCGCCCACCCAGGGCAGCACCCACACACAGAACACGACTGCAGGCGAGGGGAGGGGTGGGGACGTGGGCGTGGAATGGAGAGACCAACACATGAGTGATACAGGTGGCGCGACAGCACAGTCGCCGGCAAACCGTTCCTGTGGGTGCGCCAGCGCTCGCGGCATGCAGGACGGTCAGGCCAGCGCACGCAGCGCGCCGCCAGCCTGCAGCAGGCCCTGCATCTGCGCCCAGAGAACCCTGCACCCCCCCGCGTGGCTGCAGGCGCCGCCGCCCCGCCCGCTGCGTGGCCACGCACCCAGCGGCGCCAAAATGAGGATGGTTGACCCCAGCAGCGACTTCCAATCGGGTCCTGCAGGCAGGCAGATGAGCGTGAGCGCACGTCACGCGACACGCGCTGCGCTGCGAGCCGACACGCGCCTGCTGCCGACGGCCGGGAAGCGCGGGGCACAGGGGGGGGGGCGGGGCGCTTCGCCAGGTGCAGCACGTTCCCGGCAGCTGGTGCAAAGGCACGACTGCATGGAGGCACATTACCCTGCCTGCACGCTGCACACCCGGTTGTCAGAGAAAGAGGGAGCGAGAGAGGAACGTGAAGCTGCCCGGCTTGCGTCCGCAACTCGCCGCAGCCCACGCCCTGATGCCGGCCACACGCACCGACCACGAAGCGACCACCGCAAAAGAGGAAGTGGGTGCCGGTGTTGATGCCCCGCATCCGTGGCTCCTCCTGCTGATCAGCCATCGCGGCAGCACGTCGCAGCGGGTGCCCGACGGTGGCCGTAGGCCCTCACAGCAGCGGCGTCGCACAGGGCGCCGCCTGCCGCCGCTACTGGCGGCGTGGTGCCGCTGCGGTCAGCGTCTCCTCTGGCCTCCCCGGCGCGCTGGATGGGGCACCCCCGCGACAACGAGCGAGGAGGCGGCCAAGCGCCCTTGAAGGGTTGCCGGTGATGCCCCTCCAGCAGAGCCGATCGCACGCCTCTGGGGTTGGCGTTCTCTGCTGCGTCCCTTGACCTGCCGCTGGCAGCGGCCGGCCAGCGCGACGCCGAGTGCGCAGCGCTGGAGCGCTGAGCTCTCGCGCCGCTGGGTGGCAGCCTGGCCGGTAGACTTGACTGGTGCGCAGCGCAAGATTGTCCGAAAAGGGAAGTGCGCCAGTAGGTGCGCTTGGTGAAGCGTTGGCGGCGCCACGCGGGTTAGACGTCGAACGAGGGCGGCGGGCGAGCGGCGAGGGCAGATGCTCAGGCTGCTTTGCACATGGGCAATTTCAGAGCCCCATGCTTCACCGCTTCATGCATCTGATCCAACGAAACTCCAGGCAACTACAGACAGGGTGTACTGGGCTGCCCAAGCAATGGCCAGCGGAACCTGCGGGGCGGGCCAGACCGGTGGCAACGGGCCCCTGCAGGCGGGCCCGCTTGTGCGTGTGCGGTTCCGATTGCCCGGCGAGATGAAGAAAGCATGTTGCCACGTAAATGGTACTCGTGGGTCGGATCTAAGGAGTTGATGCGTGACATAAGGTTGCGTGGTCGCCTCCTGTTTCATAAACACCTCGACCCCGCGGCCGCCGATGTGGCGGTGTGGCGGTTAAATGCAGACCCCCCCCGGAGACCGGCTAAGTGTTCGCTGCACGACCCGCCACGTTGCTCAACACTCCTGGACATTCATCTGGTAAGACACAAGCGAGAGGCGACGGACCGCGCGAGGTGAGTGCAATGCGTTGCAGCGCCTCTTTGCTTCCCCACGCCACGCCGAAATAAGGGCGCCCCGCATCCACCTTGCAATCCGCCCGCCCGCCCCCGCCGGCTGCAGGCGGGGCCAGCTGAGGACAGACGCGGCGGCGGCGGCAGGTGGGCGGCGGCGGCGCGATGAACAAGCTGCGGCCACCGAGCCCTGGCGGCGGGCGAAAGCGCGGCGGCACTCGCCCACTCTTCCTCATAGCCTTGATCGGCTTGCTGGGGGTCATGGTGCTGGCGGGTGCACACATGGCGCTGGGCACGCGTGCGACGCGGGCGCACCGCCGCTTCCTGCTGCAAGGCGCCGAGCCCCAGGCGGCGCTGCAGGCGGCCACGCGGCCCGAGGGTGCTCCCGTGCCTGATGGTGTCGAGCCAGAAGGTGGCCCCAGCAGGGGCAGCGGTGGCAGCGATGGCGCGGCTGCTGACGCTGGCGGCGATCCCGCTGCTGCAGAGGCCGGCCGCTTGCTGGGCCTGCGCAGTGCCAGCGCCAGCAGCCGTACGAGCAACGATGAAGCACGGCAGCAGCAGCAGAATCAGAAGCAGCAGCAGCAGCAGCAACAGGTCCAGCAGCAGCAGCAGCAGCAGCAGCAGCAGCAGCAGCAGCAGCAGCAGCAGCAGCAGCAGCAGCAGCGCTTGGGGCCGGACTCAGACCTGGCCACGTTTGCAGCGGCCGACACGCACTGCGCGGTCACCCCCTCGCATCCCAAGGTGGGCAGTGCAGGCGGCACCCTCCTGCTGGGCAGCACCCTCCCGACTGCTTCAGCCCCTCGCCTGCTGTGCACCTGCCCTTGCGCTGTGGTTGCTGTACAGTTCCGCGCCCAGCTGCATCGCCTCACTCTCACCCTCTCGTGTCAACATCAAGCGCCTTGATTTCTCGCCGCAGGTGGCGCTGCTGTTCCTCACGCACGGCGACCTGCCGCACGACACGCTATGGACGGCGTGGTTGCGCGAGGCGCGCGGCCTGCTGCCGCGGCGCAGCCTGCTCGGGGGGGAGGCCTTCTGCCTGAAGCAGTGCGATGCCGAGGGTGCGCAGGAGGGGGCTGGGGCTGGGGGCTGGGAGGGATGGTGTGCTGGACGTCAACCGGTCCCCGAGGCTGCCCCTGCGCACCTCCACTTTGCCTGCTGGGTGCTACCTGCTGGGCCGTGAGGTTGTGTGTGCCACGCATCCCAGCCGGCATCTGCTTCATCGGCTGCGCATGGCACACATGCCCGCACCCGCCCCGCCTCAGCTTCCCCCACCGCAGGCGAGTCGTGCGTGCAGCGGTGCGGGCGCGCCGCGGCCTGCAACCCGCTCTGCCTGGACGCGCTGCAGCGGCGGCAGGGCGCCGACCGCAGCCCCTCGGTGCTGCAGCAGCAGCACCTGTTCTCTGTGTACGTGCACGCGCGGCCGACGCTCAAAGATTACAAGGAGCCGTCTGCCTTTGCTGGGCGCCTCATCCCCGACCGCATGGTGAGGCGTGAGGGGCAGCCCTTGGAGGGCAGCGCGGGCCCAGCGGGCACGGCGCCCAGCATGCACAGCGCGCTGTGCCCTGTGGGGCACGCGGCAGCGTTGCTCAAGGACAGCCCTCATCTGGATACCCTTCCTCGCAGATTGCCAAGCCGGGCACCCCCGCCATGGCGGCGGCTGCCAAGAAGCTGCTGGAAGCCGCGGCGCTGGACCCGCGAAACGAGCGCTTTGTGTTGGTCGGCGACACCACAGGTGGGGAGCTGGCGCTGGCGTGCACACGGGGCGTGGCTGGGGTTTAGACCGGCTGCCCCTGCCCGCCCGGCGTGTCTGCAAGCAACGAGCCTGCTGCCCTCGCACACTGGGTCGTGACTCGTCGCCGTTTCTCCCTCCTGATTGTGAATGCTCCCTGCAGTGCCGCTGTACCACCCGGCCCTGCTGTGGGAGCAGCTTATCAGCGAGGAGCGCAGCCGCATAGATGCCTGCCCGCACGCGGTGGGTGGGTGGGTGGGTGGGTGGGTGGAGGGGGCGGAGGGGGGAGAGGGGTGGAGGGGGTGGAGACGGAGGTAGCTGGCAGCGGCGGGACACGGGCAGCCTGCGCCTCCGGCCCCGTGTGCGCGCCCCCCCCTTGCCTGGCCCTGTGCTGGGCCTGCGTCCTCACCCTTCCCCTGCTCCTCCATCTGCTTTCCACGCGCGCCCACCCACCCACACGCACGATGCCCTCACGCACACACGCACGCACCAACCGTCCCACCCGCTCCCAACGTGCGTGCGCAGGACTCGTACCTGCAGCGCCAGCGGTACACACCGGCCCTGAGCTCCGACCGCTTCCGCCCCGGCCGCCACTGGCGCCGCTCCAGCCAGTGGTGGGTGCTCAACCGCAAGTGAGTGAGGGCCTGGTGTGTGGCTGCAGCGGGGCTCCTGCCAGCGATGGGTCCACAACTGGAAGCGTGTGAGGGGTGGGGGGGGCTCACCCGCAAGTGCCGGGGTCTGGAGGTGTCGGCAGGGCTCCAGCCAGTGGTGGGTGCTCATCCGCAAAGCGAATGCAGCGTGGCCACGCCCCTGCTTCTGCGCAATCCTCCGATCAACCGACCTCCTGCGCGCGCACATGTCATCTGGTGGTGGAGACGGCGCAGAGGCGGCAAGCACTCGATCCCCCTTCCCGCTTTGCCCCTCTCCCAACAGCCTCCTTGCTCCTCTTCCCTTCCCCGTCTCTCTAGCTGGGCAACCCCAAACTGTGCGTCTTTCTTTTGCCTGTGTTGTTGCGCAGGCACGCCGACCTGGTGGTGCACGACACCGAAGTGGCTGGGCTGTTCAAGAAGCACTGCTACGTGGGCTTGGACGAGGCAGCCGGGCGGTGAGTGCCGGGGCCCTTCACCTTTAGCAACCGGGCTGCGGGCAGGTAGGCACATGCTCTGGCTTGCGGCTGCGCCTCGAGGGGACGCCTGCCGGGATGCTGCTGCTGCTGCTGCTGCTGCGTGACGCACGAGGGCTGAACAGCCCGCTCGACACGCCTGCCGGCCCCCCCGCGCGTGTCCCCGCTGCAGGCACCGCGAGTGCGTGAGCGACCAGCACTACATCCCTTCACTGCTGGCCATGTACGGCCTGGACAACGAGGTGAGGGGGGGGGGGGGGTGGCGCTGCACACCTCGCGTTTCCCCCTGCGGGAAGGGGGCACTGGCGGCGGCTGCTCTGCCGCTGGCACCGCCGTCACTTTGGTCCACGGCACACTGCCGCACAATCTGGCTGTGATGCTTCGCTCTCCCATCTTGCTACCCTGCCTCAGACCACCTGCGACGCCACCGGCGGCACCGCCTGGACTTGGGAGCCCACAGCAGGGGGAGCGGGGGAGCAGCAGGGCAGCGGCGAGCTCGGGCCCAAGTCGTACCTGCCGGGCCACGTCACCCCAGGTGCAGGCTTGGCGCAGCCGGGGCGCAGCGTCGGCCGGGGTGGCTGGTGCAGGCTGCTGCCCGTGCACGCATGCGGCACACAGCAGCAGCGACCTGCCAAGCTGGGCCTACCATGCCGCCTGCTGGCTGCGGGGGCGCCCACCCTGCGCCCCGCTGCCTCTCCATCTGCACATTCGCACGCAGGGGCAGACGCTCCGGGGGACCCACAGGCACCACCCCGAGCATTGCTTTCAGTTTACTCAGCTCGTTCGCCCCGTTGCAAACTCATGCGCCTGCAGAGCTCATCACAAGCCTGCGCCGCCGCGTGTGGCGCGCCCCCGACGAGGCCCCCGACGCGGCCTCCGACGCCACGCTGTGCGCGGCCTGGACCGCCGCAGCGGGCGCGGCGCGCGAAGCGTACCTCAACGCCACCACCAAGCTCACCCCCGCCAGCTGCCCAGCCACCCTGGGCAGCGACGCCTTCCTGGCGGCTGATCCCTTCAAGGGTGAGCAGCATGGGGGGAAGGGGGGAAACACAGCGAGACTGTTCAGAGCAAGCACTGCGTGCTTCGGACAGCGCTGGGCCTGCCTGCCTGCCTGCCGTGGCCTGAGGCCTGCGTGCACAACCCCAGTCCCCGACCCGGCCTCGTGCCCCCCTCTCCCTCGCTGCCAGGCGCTGGCCTGGACTCACGCTGCCCCCTGCTGGCCCGCAAGTTTACGGCGCCCGCAGCGCGCTGGGTGCACCGCGTGTATCGCTCGTGCAGCGCCGCGCTGGGCGTGCTGCCGTGCAGCCAGCGGCTGGATGACAGGGACAACAGCTGGTGGGCGTGAAGCGGCGTCGGCCCCGGCCAGCACCAGTTGTGCAGCACCTGTGTGGCGTCGCCCGCGTCCGGCTGCTGCACGGCGGCCCCTGCTGCCTGCTCCGCTCCCGAGCGGTGGCCTCTGCCCCGACCGCTCTGCGCACGCGCCACCAGTGTTGCAGCCACCTCCTGCGCTTTCTCCGTCCCCTTGCCGCTTGCTGCACGCTCTGCCCTTCTTTACCGACTGCTGAGCGCCACTGTCCCCCCCGGTCAGTAACTCCCCTGTGTTGCCGTTTTTCGCTGCCTTGCTGCGTACGCGTGTTCACCGCATTTGTTCCCCTCCAGAGCCAGCCAGCTGGCCCCTGCCCTGCATTCATTACCAGTTACCCTCTCTCGAGTGACACGACAGCAGGCTGCCGGCCAGGAGGAGGCAGGGCAGGCAACAGGAGCAGCGGTGATGGGATGATGGGAGTGGGATGGAGAAGGAATGCAGTGCAGGTGCGTCACGTGGGCAGCCGCTGCAACGGCGAAACCGGGGCAGGGAGTGCGCGGCAGGCGCAGCATGGCAGGATTTGTTGTAGGCTCCAGGCGGGGCGCCAGGCGGCATCCAACCTGACGAGCCGCAGCAGACGTCTCTTCCGCACGGCAGCAGCCCACGGCGCTGCAGGCTGCTAGCAGGACGGGTGTGCTGCCGGACACAACATGCCAGGGGCCCTTATAAGCTACTCAGCTGCCTTAACTGCTGACCTCCAAAGACTTGGCGCCCTCAGCAGCCACCATGTTCTGTGGCAGGCAGGCAGGCGGAGAGAGGGGGATGGGTGAGGAGGCAGGAGAATAGGGAGAAGAAGGGGCGAGGGTGCAGAGGGGGAGTGCGAGGGCAGCCAGCGGGTTGGGGCGAACAGCACCTGCAGTCCCCCTCGAGCGTGCTGTCCTCGTGCTGGCACTCCCCGCCCCCCGCCTTACCTCCTCCCCCTTTGGAGAGCAGTTGGAGGGCCTGCCCAGCTCAACGCCCAAAGACGACGTGAGATTCACCCCCGACGCGTCAATATAACCTATTCATCACAATCGTGCAGTACCTCCTACCACACAGTACCACACGCACCTGCCAGCGCTCCTTCTCGTACTCCTCGGGCGTCTTGAAGTCGGGGTCGCAGTAGGAGCGGAAGGAGAAGGAGTGGCACTCCAGGCACAGGCACTCGCTCTCCCACTTCTTCTTGCCGCGGCACCAGGTCTGCAGAGGAGGGGGAGGGGAGGGGGGGAGGGGGGACGCCAGGTGGCGGCAGCAGCCATTGGCACCAGCCAGGCGGCAGCAGCCAGGTGGCAGCAGCCAGGCGGTGCCCCCTTGCCTGCGTGAAATGGTGCTCCTTGGTGTTCTTGGAGCCGCACTGCAGGCACTCGGGCCAGGCCTCGTTCTTCTTCCAGCGCGCCTGGGATGGAGGGGAAGAAGGGGGACGGGGAGAACTGCGGTACACGCTGACGCCAACGCTTGGGGGAGGCCAGCTGCACCTTGCACAGCTCCCCAGCTGCTGCTCCGCTCAGTTTAGCCGAGGGGAGGCGGCGAGGCAGATGGGAGAGGTTGGTTGTTGAAGTGGTGGGCTCGGGCGGCGCCGCCTGGGCTGCCCCTCCCTCCCCCTTTGCCCTCCTCACCGACCACTCATCCACGCTCATGACGCGGTAGCCGTGGCCCACCTGCAGCGGGTTTCAGCGCAGCAAATGACACCCAATCAATGAAGAAGCAGCAGCAGGCTCCAGCGCAGCGCAGCGCAGCAGGATGTTGGTCGCTGCAGCAGGCGCTGGGATGCCGGCACAGCGGCAGCGGCAGCGGCGACACCAGCGGCACCAGCGGCACCAGCAGCAGCAGCGCCCACACCGTACCCGCCCTGCCGCAGTTGAGCTGTACAGCAGAGCATGGAGCACCTCAACCAGCATGCTGTTGCGCTCACCGAGGGGTTGATCTCCACTGGCTCGCCCGCCATCACCTTGCGCCACTCCACCGAGTGCACGCGCACGGTAGGGGCGTCGGCGACGCGCGTCACGATGGGCGCCCGCAGGTTGGACGTCACATCCTTCAGGCTCATGGCGTCGAGCTGTTCGAGACTGCGGCTGCGTGGGGCGAGGCGGGGGCTGTGGCAGCGAGCGAGAGGCGTGGGAGCGGCGGCAGAAGGCGGCCAGCCACGCCGCGGGTGGCGGCAGGGCCGGTCGAGAGCGGGCCGCGCTGCTGGGAAGCTGACCGCACCTACGGGCTGATCAGCCGCACGACGCGGGTGCTAGAAGCCGGCGGGAGGCCGTGGGAGGCGGGGAGACGGGGGTGCAGGACTCCCTACAGCACCGGCCGCGGCCACTGTGCGCGTCAGGTAAGAGCTGAAGGTGTGATCGTGATAATCGGGCGCTGCGAGCGAGGAGCAGGTGACGAGCATGCGGCCAGCTCGGATCATCGCTGAAACCTGGCTGAAACCTGGCGGCTGCGCCTCCCCGGGCGCATTTCGCCACCCAGCGTCCCCTTCACGACCACCCACACGACCTTCTGCTTTACCGAGCGTGAGAGTAGAGCGCCCGGCGCGTCCAGTGCGCCAGAGAGTTTCACCAACCCCCTATACTCTGATGTGCGTTCCTGTTTCAACTATCTGTTCCCCCCTGACGCACCCTCTCTGTACTACTTCCTCCAAACCCCCCCTGGCCCTCTCGCATCCTTCGCTGCCGCCTGCCGTCGTACCTGGCTGGCGGTGAACTCCCCCCTTCCTCCCCCTCCATCCCCACTTGCTTAGCTTCCATCCCTCTGCTCCCTTCTGTGTTTCGCCCCCCCAGCCCCAGGCTGTCTCCTGGCATCTGTGTCGACCGGTTTCCTGTGGTTAGACAGATGTAAAGCACTTAAAAGGAAAAGGAGAGGAAAGTCCGGCGGTTCAGCCCACCAGCCACACCTGCAGACGCCGCCAACTGTGCAGCAGCCCTCCGGCTGCCCTCCCCCTGTTTCCGGGCTTCGGGCCACACATACCGACACGGTGCGTTTCAAAAAAAAACCTGTGGTTACCAGCCGCTGGCTGTAGGAGCGGCCGCTGCGAGGGCTACGAGTTCAAGGACAATATGATACGACAGCAGCCAAAACGCAATCTTGTTTGACAAAAACTAGATGGGACGAGGGAGGTCGGGCCGTGCCGTGCCAGCGTTGCGCCCAGCGATGCAGGGCGCCCTTTAATTCTTCGCCTGTCGCTTCCCTTTAAGCTGTGCTGCATCCCGGTTTCCTTACAGCACGCCCACGGCGCCCACAGACCTGTGTCGCCGCGTCGGGACCCTCTGCCGCAGCCCCTCTCGAACTCCCGCGGCCCCAGCCAGCTTTCTGCAGCAGCTCAGCCCCCCGTAAGGGCAGCTGGGGACGAGCGCGGCGTGGCGTGACCTACCCGAGGCGCCCCGCCGCCGGCTCCTGCGTCGCCTGGCTCGCCGCTCCTTCACACCACCGGGCCGCCGTCTCCAGCTTTGTGTGCAGCTGAAGGGCTTGCTCCGGCATGGGTCAGCAGCCCAGCAAGGATCAAGAGAGGCTGCAGGAGCTCTGGGCTCGGATTGATCAGACACGTGGCCTGCTCCTCAGCCTGCTTCGCAGCGAGCAGGCGGTGTATGATGCGTGGTACAATGCCGTTTTGGACCACTACACTCGCTTGCAGAATGAGAAGGACGCCCTTCTAGACTGCATAGGCGAGTGTCGCCACGGTGCAGCACAGCCGGCGCGTGGTGTTTGTGTGGCAACCCTGCTTGGGCAGCATGCCACTGGGCCTGCCCTCACCGGCACCGACTGGGCTGGTCCTTGCTTATTCGCTGTGGTGCGTGCGCCTCAACACCTACCCGCTTTCTCTGGACCTCACCTATCCACCTGCAGACGCCCAAAGCGAAGGTCGCTCCCTGCCAATACCCGACCCCACCCCTCCCCTCCGCCTGCCACCGCTGCCGGAGCCTGACGGTGAGCAAGGCCTGCTGGCAATCCCATGCATTGCTGGCGCAGCTCGCAGCAGTGCCCTGCAGCCGGCTTGCTGACTTGCTGGCTTGCTGGCTGGCTTGCGTTCCACGCACTGGTGGTGGTGGTGGTGGTGGTGGTGTTGGCGGTAGCGGGGTCTGGGCCTGGTGGCGGCCTCACCCCTTCCCAACAAACACCTTCCCGCCCTGCAGCGCCAGCCGCACCGGCGCCGTCTTCTGCTGGCGTAGTGGAGCCCGGCACACCCGCGGGTGGCGCCAGCGTGCCCAGGGGACAGCAAGGCGGCGGCATTAGCAGCGAGGAGGGTGGTCATGCTGGAGGTGCCGAGCGCAGCGAGGTGGTGCCGCTGTGGGGGGCCGGAGCCGAGAGGATGCCGCCGGGCCTTCGACGGCGGCACGGCCTTGCCGAAGGCAGCTGAGCCATTTCATTTCATGATTCGCCTGCAGCATGCATGTTTGTTTCCCCACCCCACCCAAGCGGTGAAAGGCAGCAAGGGCGGGAACCCTGCGCTTGTTTCCCTGCCGCCGCCCTGCCTGCCTGGCTTTAGCCCTGACCCGCTCTGCATCCTCATCCTCACCATCATCTGTTGTGCCATTAGCAGTTTTTACTTTCCCTGCACTGTCATTTTTATCAGCACTGTCTGTGTGGCATTGTTTAGTGTAGCTCCCCCTGAGAGGTACTGTCGCTGGTCGCACTCTGCCGCCACGCTGGCTGCTGTAACCGCTGCGGACATGCAGGGGTCGCCGCCGCCCCGAGCGCTGCGCCGGCGCTGCGCCTGGTCGCAAATGCCAGCGGCCTCACCGTGCCTCGGAGCCTGCGAGGTACACAAGGCGCTGCTGTGCCTGCTTGTGTCCCTCGTCCAACCCACCAGTGTTGGATGCCTTGTATGCCTGGCCCAGTTCGCCGGCAGGCAGCGTGAGCACACGATTTCTCTCTCCCTCCTGCCAACCACGCGATTGCTGTCCCAAGCAGCAGAACCCTAGCGTCTCTCGCTTCCGAAGGCAGGCCAGCGGTCCGCGAGCCGGCACCCGGGCAGCGTCCAAGGCCCTCGCCCTGCCCGGTAGGGGCACCAGCAGTCTGTCGACGGCGCCAGGCGGCGGCACAGGCAGCTCGTCGGCGCTGGGTGGCGGCGCCGCCGTGTAAGCGTCACGAGCGCATCTCCTCGCCTCCCTGCTGCCTGCTGCGCCTCTCCCATCGTCTCTAGCAGCCATGGCAGCAGCGGCGCGCAACAAGGTCCTGGTGCTCAATGCCGGGTCCTCCTCTCTCAAGTTCAAGGTGTATGAGGCCCTGGGCGCCGGCGGCGGGAGCGGCAGCGGCGGCGGCGCCGCCGCGGCCACCAGCCTGCGCCCCCTCTCGGCGGGGCTCTGCGAGCGCATCGCAGACCCAGAAGGCGGGGCTGTAATGAAGGCAAGGTTTGCGGCCCCGACGCACGGTCCAGCCCAGTCTCCTCTGGTCGTACTGTTTTACAATGCAGGCAGAGTCGTCAGCCTGTCGTCGGCCTGCAGCCAGCTGTGCAACCAGGCTGCAGCAGCCGCCGTACCCCTCGCCTGCCCACCTCGCATCTCCCGCCCTCCCGCCGCAGGCGTCGGCGGGGTCGGAGCGGTGGCGAGAGGGGCAGCTCTACGAGGAGCCCATGCCCGACCACGGCGCGGCGCTGCGCCTGGTGGTACGCTTTTGCTGCGCTGTGCTGCGCTGTGCTGCCAGGCCGCGTCCCCCCGTCGCGCCGTGGTGCGCCTGTTGGTGTAGCACCCCCTCCCCCTTCTGCTTCCGCCTTCTCCATGCCATCGCCTCGGCTGCCGCCCACGCCCGTCCAAACCCCTCCCCCATTCCTCGTCAGGCCCGCTTCCTGCACTCCGCCTTCTCCCCCCAGTTCGAAGCCGAAGTGCTGGGGGTGGGGCATCGAGTGGTGCATGGAGCAAGCATTGGGGAGAGCGTGCTGGTGGAGTGAGCGCTGTGTGCAAATGCATTCACCCTGCTGTGATACGCTGCCGGGATGGCCTCGTACTGATGCGTGCAGACATACTGATGCATGCAGACAGCACAGGAGAGCGTGCTGGTGGAGTGGGTACATCATTTCACTGTATCCAACCTTGCTGTCGCGTGGTGTGCACTGCTGGGTGTGGCGGAGCGTGGGTTCATGCTGCCCCGCGCCTGGCCACAGATATTCTGCCTGCCCGCTGCCTGCCTGCCCACCTGCCTGCCTTGGCCCATGCCCGCAGCGAGCAATCGAGTACAGCGATCCGCGACGCCTGCCACCTGGCGCCGCTGCACAACCCGCCAAACCTGCACTGCATCGAGGCGGCTCAGGCGCTCTTCCCGGCCTCTCCGCATGTGAGCGCCCACCTCCCTCCCCTCACCTTGGAGGGGCAAGGGGCACACATTGCGCATTGCAGTCATACTGGTGCAATCTGCGCTCTCCAGTGGAGCACCTACCAGGCAGTGCTGTGCTGTGCTGCGCCCTGCCGAGCTGAGCCGCGTCGCGCTGTGCTGCGCCGCGCAGGTGGCCGTGTTTGACACCACATTTCACCAGACCATGCCTCCCGAAGCATACACTTACGCCTTGCCGACCGCGCTGTGCCGGGAGCACGCGATCCGGCGCTACGGTGCGGCTCCTGGCCCTCCTGCATGCGTGCCTCCCAGCCCTTGCTGAGCAAGGGGCTGCCAGCTCCGTCTGCCTTGCATGGGGCTCCGGCGCATGATGCACCAAACCCCCCTGTGGCGCATTGCTGCGCTTGGGACGGCTGTCCCCCTCCTCGAGGCAGCGTGCTGTGCCAGAGCATGCGAGACACGTGTGCCTGCCTGTCGTCGATGCCTCCAGGCTTCCATGGCATCAGCTACAGCTACCTCACCCGCGAGGCCGCGCGCATGCTGGGCCGACCACACCAGGAGCTCAACTTGATCCTGTGCCACCTGGGTGGGTCCTGCCCTGCTGCTGTGCTCTGCCGTGCTGCGTGCTGTGTGTGCTGGGACAACCACAGCAGACCCCAACCGAAATTCGCGCAACCTGAATGGGCGGGCAAGCAGGCAGGCGGGCGTGCTGTTAAGAGCGCTAGCATGACGGGGCTGCCTGACTGTCGGTCAGCCGACTTACCACCTCTTGCCCCGCCCGCTGCCGCTGGCAACGCCAGCACGCCCGGACCCACCCCGCATCCACCCTGCACCTGCCCCTCCCCTGCAGGCGCGGGCAGCAGCATGTGCGCGGTGGCTGGCGGGAGATGCGTGGACACCACCATGGGGTTCACCCCGCTCAAAGGGCTCATGATGGGGTCACGCTGCGGTGAGCCACGCTGTGCCGAGCTGTGCTGTGCCGTGCCGTGCTGTGCTGTGCTGCGCTGTGTAGACAAGGGGGTCGTGCTGCAGCGAGCGCCGCTACCCAGAGCATGCAGGGTGCCCATGCCTGCCAACCCGCCCTCCGAGGACCAGGGCCACCTGTGCCTGTGGCGCGCCGCCCTATGGAGGCCTCATGGCAATGTCCTGTTCGCTGCACCACCTTTCAACAGTGCTCTCTGCCCCTGCACTCCCCCGTCCCGCTCTCCCTGCCAGGGGACATCGACCCAGCGATAGTGACGTACCTGCTGGGCACAGGCATGAGCGTGGCGCAGGCGAGCGGCACAGCCAGCGGTGGATCCGCCGCCGCCGCCGCCGCTGCTGCCGTTGCTGCTGGCGCCGCCTTGCAGCGGCGCACCGGAAACGCAAACGCGGTGCTGTCGGCCGCACGTTTGAGAGCTTCTCATGTTGCGCTGCAACGACGCCCCACCCCTGTCTTTGCCAGGTGGATGACGTGCTAAACAAGCAGAGCGGTTTCAAGGGCATGACAGGTGGGGCGGCGGCCCGCTGTTGCACAGCTGGGGAGTTCCAGGTGCATGCGCACGAGGGCCCCACGTGGTGGCTGGCCGAGGAGTGTGCGTTGAGTGGCGACCCCGAGCATTGCCAGCTGGCAGCCGGTGCACAGCAAGGGCTCACCTCTTATTTCCCCCCAACACTTGACAGGCAGTATCGCCGTGCGCAGCGTGGCGGACTGCACCCTCAGCGCGGCGCGGCGACGAGGACTGCCAGCTGGTCTCTCAACCTTCCCTGTAGCTCGCTCAAGTCTCCCTGTTCATCCAGTTCCACAGGCAGCATCGACGTGCGCAGCGTGGAGGACTGCGCGCTGCGCGGCGAGGAGGACTGCCAGCTGGCGCTGGCGGTGTTCCTGCGCCGCATCCGCAAGTACCTGGGCGCCTACCTGGTGACCCTGGGGGGCCGGGTGGACGCCATCGTCTTTTCCGCGGGTGAGCGCCGGCCTTCCACCCTGGCAGCCCCCACCCGAAAGGTGCCATTATTGTGCTGCCCTCACCCCCGCCAAGCGCGGTGTGAATCGTGTTTTCTGCGGGTGAGCACCGGCCTTCCACCCTGGCACCCCCACCCGAAAGGTGCCATTGTTGTGGTGCAATCACCCCCCACCAAGCGCTGCACGGGTGCTGGTGGGATTCCACATTTGCGTGGCGCCACCGCGCAGTCCCCAACCCACCCCAGCGCCCCTGGCCCCCCCGAGCGCAGGCATCAGCGATAAACAGGTCCCTGAGCGACAGGAGCTGGCGTTTGTTGGGGTCTTGGTTTGCTGCGCCCTCCCACAGTCACAGCCCGTGCCCCACCCCGGGCGCAGGCATCGGCGAGAACGGTTCCCTGGTCAGGGAGCTGGCGTGCGAGGGGCTGGAGTGGGCGGGGGTGGCGGTGGACCCCACCAGCAACGAGGCCACCGTGCGGGGCAGGGGCGGCGCAATCCAGGCGCCGGGCAGCAGGGTCAAGGTGAGGGGCGTCGGGCCGCAGTGCAGTGCAGCCTGGAGTGATGTGCTGTGATCGCTGCAGCTTGCCTCTGCCCGCTGCAACAGCTGCAGCGGGCCTGCCCGTGTTGTGGTGGTGCAGGCAGCGGGGTCGGGGTGGGACGTTGACCGAGGCCTGCCTTGCTGCCTTGCCGCTGCCTCAGCCTGCTGCACCAGGCCGCCAGCGTGAGTGGTGCGTGCGGGGGCGAGCGCTGCCTCTCGCCTGACTCCCACACGAGCTAGTGCTGCGCCGCGCTGTGCTGTGGCCCTGCTGCACAGGTGCTGGTGATCCCCACGGATGAACAGCTGGAGATCGCCGAGCAGACAATGCGTGTAGTGCGGCAGCAGCAGGGCGCGGCGCAAGGGGAGGGCGGCCGTGCGGCTTGAAGGCGAGGGGGCGCCTAGGGACAGCAGCGGCAAGCGGGGTTCGACGCGGTGGCAAGCCTGGCGCATGTGCTCATGACGTTTGAATGCCATCCCGTTTGGATGCACACTGGCAGCCAAACATGCATGCAAGCCGGCACGGTGGCCAGCATTCGTGTGCAAGCTTACAAATTTGCAGGCACAAACGCAACTGCAACTGTCGAGCAGCGGAAGCCGCACATCAGAGAAGGAGCGGGGGGCGAAATTGCCGTGCATAGCCTGCTTGTTTTCAATATGGCGCGGGGGCGTGCGTCAGCACGCCGTTTGCCGTCGCCGTGCCAGAGAGCCCCTGCTGCATCCCTGCCGCGTCACTGCACGTCCACGAGCACGCGGTGCCAGCTGTTGCAGTTGACGCCCCTCAAGTTCCAGATGGGCGCCGCGCTCTCCGGCTGCGGGCATGGAAGGGGTTTGCAGGGGGGTGACGGTGGATGTGCAGCCGGGGCACCAGAGGTAGGTCAGCATCGCGGTGCAGCCGCAGGGGAAGAGCAGCTCAAAGCAAGGTGAGGCCGACCCGCCTGCGTGTTGTAGCTCTCGTCTGTCGCCTTGCACACCAGCTCCAGCGGCCCCTTGTGGCCCTTGGGCACCGGCAGCGTCGCCTCCCACAGCGCCCACGCCCAGCCCCGACCTGCATGCGACCAACCGGGCAGGCGGGGAAGCGCACATCAGCAGGGCGCGCGGTAAGCTCCCCAGGGACTTTGAATTGCAGTTTGGTGCTTTGGTTGAGCATGAGCATGGGCAGCAGGTGCACCAGCAGGGGCAACCCGTACGCACAGGCATGGCCCCTGCGAGTCTGCACTCTGACCCCCGGGCCTCTCTTCTCCTCTCCTCTCCTCCCCTCCCGTCCCCTCCACGCCCCTCCACGTCCCTCCTCCTCACCGCGCTTCTGCGGCACCTTCTTCAGCTCCGCCTGGTGCCAGGTCTTGCCGCCGTCGGCAGACACGTCGACCCGGATGATGCCCTGCCCGCTGCCGCTCCATGCGTAGCCCTTGACTGCGGCCGGGAAATGGGGGAGAGGGCATTGTAGCGGGCAGGCAGGGTTGGAGGGGGCAGCAGCGCGGCTGGGATGGCAGGAGAGGCGGGGCGCCCTGGCCGCCGCCGCTTCTTTGACGTAGCCCTCGACTGCAGGGAGGGGGACAAGGGACTTGCATCGAGCCAGCGCGACGCAGGGCGGCGCGCGCTGCATGCGCGGCGCACCCGTCCACCTCAGAAGCAATCCAAGCGCAAACAAATGCAGGGGCGCGGCAGCTTACGCGTGACCTCGTCGTCGTCCACTTGGGTGCCGGCGGCGGGCTCGCAGATCTGGGAGGTGACCGGCATGGCCTGGATGGCGGGGGCTGGCGGACCAGGCGGGGGAGGGGCAAGCAACGGTGCGCGCACAATCAGGGTGGGTCGGTGCAGACTGGAGAAACAGGCTGGATTCGGGCTTGCACAGGCGGGAGGGCACCGGCAGGGCCAGGATGGCGGGGGCTGGCGGACCAGGCGTGGGAAGGGGCGCCGGCGAGTGGCGGTGCATGCCAGGGCGGGCATGCGGCAGGCGCCTGCTTGCGCTCTTGCTCGCGCCGCCGCCAGACGGCCCGCCCCACGCTCCAGGCCGTCGCGTTGCCTCAATTTTGTCACAGCTGCTGCCCACGCCGCCGCGGCGTCCCCACCTCCTCCCCCGCGTCCCATCGAATGGCAGCACAGCGCACACGCGGCGCTGGGCCACATCTCCCCTCGCTCCAGCTCGCCCCAGCGGCCGACATGAACAGCAAGCAAGCACGCACGCACCATGCAGTACCACAGGCCCGCGGTTCACAGGGCCACAAGCGCGCAACAACAATGCACACACGCACACACCGCTGGACCAGTCCACGTTGTCCCAGTCCACGTTGGGCCCGAACGACTTGTAGTCCTTCTGCTGCCAAAAGGAGGTGCTCTCCTCGGCAGACGCGATGATCTTGCCGACCTGCGGCGCGGCGAGGGGTGGCGCAGGTGGGACCCACGATGTGAGGGTTGCAGCCGGCACGCCGTGTGATGATCTGCGAGGGCGAGGGCACGCATGCGGCCGCCGGTCCCGCATGCTGTGCTCACTCACCCACTTCACGCTGCGGCAGCCGGCCACACCAGGCACAACCACACGCAGCGGGTAGCCGTGGTCTCGGGGCAGCGCCTGTGGCGGTAGGCAAGGGAAGACGCGAGGGGCTGGGTTGCAGGGGCGCAGCGATCCGGCAGCAAGGAGGCAGGGCGGGCATGCGAGCAAGGCCCTGCGATGCATGGCGGAGGCTGTGCTGCAGGCGCGCAAGCCCTGCCGGCCGTGCCGGGCTGGTGGTGCGCCGGCGCCCCGCCAGCGCCTTGCACCTACCTGCCCGTTCATTTCGAACGCCAGCAGGACGTCCCCTGCAGGGTCCATCGCTTTGTCGACTGCACAGGATGTGAGGCACGGAGTGATGGCGAGGGTGGGCAGAGGGTGGGGCCGGACGTTGGCATGCCGCCCAGGGGCCTCCCGCACCAGCCGTCGACGCTTCTCTGCGGCCCTCGCCCAGGTCCACACACTGCGCAGAGGGGCCCCACGCACCCTCAATGCTGGCGCCGTAGACCGTCTCTGCCATGTCTGTGTCAAGCCCCTCAAACTGCAAGCAAGGGAGGCGAGGGAGGGGTCGGCACATGCGTGGCGCACTGTTATGCTTGCTGCTGCAGCGTTGAACGTGGAACGGATGAATGAACAAGCTCCCTGCCGAGCGTGCTTGGCATTTGCATGATACTTGGCACACTGTGCTGCACCAGAGGCGGCGTCGTCGTCTCCCAGACCCCCTCCCAACCAGGCACCCGACAGGGCACCCTGAGATGTGCCGCAAATAAATGCTCTGCACCTGAATGTGCTGCACCAGGGGCTCATCTTCCTCCAGGCCTGCAGCCCGCAGGACATCACGCAGCCGCACACCAGTCCACACTGCAGGCGATGGCAAATGGGGCAACTGAGGAGCGGGCATGGCAGCAGCAGCGCCAGGGCGGATCGAAGTAGCAGCGCAGGGGCGTGGGCAGCAGCAGCAGCGGCAGTGGCGGCATGGTGGCGGCCGCAGCTGTGCTGCCCTTCCAGGCGTGCACCTGCGGTGCTGATGGAGCCTCCATCCCACTCCAGCCCCTTGACCGGCCGGCCGCTGGTGTTGTACTCCTGCCGCCGGTTGCCGGTGCACTGAGCAGGCGTGGTGTGCCAGCAGGGGAAGAGGGGAGGCAGGGTGGCGTCGGACAAGCGAGGGATGCAGGGTGCTCTCTCCAGCCGCCAGTTGTTTTGGCGCTACGAGGAGGCAGCAAGTGTTGGAGGTGGGCGGTGGGGGAGCGTGGCAGCCGAGCGCGTCTTCCGCGGCCGCCCCACACTCCCTGCTGGCTGTGCCCTCCCGCAGGCGCCCGCCCACCTGCAGCGTGGCGGTGATGGAGTGCCGCTTGAACTTGGTCTTGAGGTCCTCCAAGCTCAGCTCCACCTGTTGTGTGTGTGTTTGTGTGTAGGGGGGAGACAGGTGAGGCGCATGGCGGGTTGGGGTGTCGACGGCGGCGGCGAGGCGGGCGGCGCGCTGCGCGGGCTTGCGGCACGTGCACGCTGCAGCCCTGCACAGCGGGCGCAGCAGGGCCCTTGGGCTCACCGCGCGCACGCCCTCGCCCTCGATCTTCAGCCGGTAGGTGTCGGGGTTCACCACGGGGACCGGCAGGTGGTTGCGCACGTAAAACAGGTCGTTGGGGGTGACCAGGGCGGCGGTCAGCAGCTCCATGGGGGTCTCTGCAGGCGGGCAGGGCAGTACGAAGGGGTCCGCGGCAGCACAGTACAAGTCGAAAAACAGCAGGCAAAGGGCGGCAATGGCGGTCAGCAGCGCCATAAGGTTTCTGCAGGCAGCACGAAAGGGGTGGGTGGGTGTGGGTGTGTGGGGGGGTGTGTGGGGGGTGGGGTGTGGGTGTGTGGGTGTGTGTGTGTGTGTGTGGGGGGGGGGGGGGGGGGGGGGGGGCAGTGCAGGCCGGAGGCAGCTGGCAGAGGAAGGCGCCCCGCAGCCGGCGCCCATGCGCAGCGACGGTGGGAAGAGCTGCGGCAGGGCAGCATCAGCCAGAGAGATGCACCACAGATGCAGGCGGATGCAGCTGGATGCAGCTTCGGGAAACGGGGAGTTGGGGCGGATGCCCCCTCTGCCGCTCACCGGAGTTCATAGGCTTTTGGGAGCGCACGATGAGCGCGGGCAGGCGCTCGGGCTCGTGGGCGTACGGGTCTGCAGGCTTGGGGGCCGCGGCGGCGCCGCCCTTGAGCCGGCCGATCTGGTACTCAGCTAGTATGCCGCGGACCTGTGGCATGAAACGGGGGGGGGGGGGTCAGAGGGCACTTCAGGCACATGTTTGTACAGGCACGCACGCACAGCGTTCATCACAGGCACACCCCGCCTCCGTGGTGCGCTGCCGACGCACTGCCGCCCCACAGAAAGACGTCATGGGTCTGTCGCTCGCACACAATGCAGTGCACCTGCGCGAAGCACCCAACAGCTAACGCCAACAGGACAGAAGCGCGCCTGCGCGGTGTTGTGCTGCTGGTACATGGCCCAGAAGGAGTCGATGGGGCCGCCGGCCGCCAGCATCAGCCGCGCCGCGCCGCCCGGGTGCTGCTCCACAAACTTGGACACGTCGTACACCCCGTCCTTGTACGTCACCCAGATGCCTGCAGCAGCGACAGCGCAGCAGGAGGTACATCGGCTGATTGGATGGTGGGATGGTGCGCAGGGCGGCAGGGGCAGCACACGTGTGCAGCGCCACACAGGCTGCGCGAGGCTGCAGCAGGCCGCCTGCAAGACGAATGGGTGGACACCTGTTCAGGGCTGATTGCTCAAAGCCACCAACCCCCCTGATGTAAGCTTTGCTGGCACGCTCGCCGGCGCAGCGAGCGACCCCCCCCGCCGCGTCCCTCCCGCCTCGCCCCAGCTACCCACCTGTCTCCTTGGTGCGGTGCTTGGCCACCTCCTCCTTGTCATACTCCTTCAGCCCAGCCTTGGGCTTGTCCGCCGCCTTACACTCTGCGGGTTCGCTGCCGCGCGCCGACACCAGCTGTGCGCCCAGGCCCGCCGACAGCCCCACTGCCACGGCCACCAGCCACGGCGCCCGGGCCGCCCCGCCGGCCGCGGTCCGCGCTCCTGTCCCGCCGAACGGTCCTGTGGCAACGCCTGCACGCTGCTGAAGCTGCCGCAGCGCCGGCAGCTCTGCGGGCGACGCCGTGCCCAGCCCCTGTCGCAGCAGGCGTGCCAGCGCTCGCCCGCTTCTCAGCGCCATGACGATGCGATGGCCGCTCGAGCAGGCGACGCAAGCTGAGGGGGGGCAGTAGGCGTGACGCAAGCTCGGCCTGTGCTGCAGGCCTTTACGCGGCCTCCTTGACCGTCAGACGAGCGCTGCTAGCTGACAGGGACCAAGCAGAAATCGCCGATGCAGCTGCCGGCAGGCGTGGCGACATGCAGGGCTCGTCGCCGCCCGGCACACTGCGCCGGCGCCGCTCGGCGCAGGTGCTGCGTCTGCGTGATACTGCATAGAGAGGTTGGCAAGCGGTAATCTGAAGTGATGGACAGTGTGCTGATTGCCGTTTTAGAGCGAACGAAGCCCTCTGTCGATGGCCTCAGCGCAGTTGCCATAGGCGCTGTGGAAGGCCGCAGGCATGGGGGGCCCCATGGGTGCGGCGGTTGGCATGTGGCAGGCAGTGCATTGCTGGTCTCCTGACCTTTCAACGCCCGAAACGCGTCCAAACACTGTGTCTGCCTGCACTGTAGGCTGATCAGCTCAGCCGCTCACTTCTCCTGCAAACCTTCGAGGCCCCCCTTTTCCTCTTGTGGTCTTCTGCTGTGGCTCCACGCAAGCCATGTCAGATCGACGGCTTGCCGCTGGGCCGCTGGGCCCCGGCCATGTACATGGCTTCATGGCCATTTCACGATGGAAGTTGCTGCGCAAAACACACCAGTGTGGAAGACCTAGGGGGGACGATGCGGATGATGCGGCACTGCCGCGCGTCGGGCCTGCTGCGCTGCCCGCCCGCATGCGGGCGGCCGCAGCCAACCTGCTGTCTGCAGCCTGGTGCACTGCCAGCGCGTGCAATTTAGCTTCACAGCGGGACGAGGAGGCCCCACAGTCCCTATGGTGCGTGGAGCTTGCAATCGCCGAAAGCCAATGTGATCGCCGAAAGCCTTATCGCCGAAAGCCTGTGATCGCCGAAAGCCTGTCCACCTCTGCCGCGCTAAGCTCAGCCATCGACATTTCATGCTGCAGGCAGGGCACAGGCTGCCGCCGCGCCGCCGCCGCGCCGCTGGTGAGCCTCATCGCCGCCCTGCCACCCGCCGTTGCTGGCGTGCGGCAGCTGTGTTCCTTGGGCTTCAGTCACAGTCCTCGAGCCTCGCTGCTACTCCCTTGCCTCCCTTGCCTGTTCCTGCAGCGCGCGGCCCAGACCTGCGGCTGCATGTGGCGACGGTGCAGGAGGGCGGCGCAGCGGTGGCCGAGCTGCTGGCAGCTGGGGTGCCCTGCGACGGGCGCGACGCCGGCGGCGCGACGCCCCTCATGCATGCCGCCAAGCATGGCAACGTGGCTGCCGTGCACGAGCTGCTCGCGGCGGGGGCAGACCCCAGCGCAGAGGACTCGGGTGCAGCAGGCGCGCCGGCGGTGGGAGGGCAGGGGAGCGGGGCAGGGTGCTGGCACAGCGCCCCGGGCCTGCTTCCCAGTCGGTCAGTCATCTCACCCCCCCGGTCGCCGTGTGCTCCCCCTCCCCCTGTGCTCCCCCCATCCCCAGGCAGCGCAGGCGGCCACACGCCGCTGTTCTACGCAGCCAAGCACTCTGGCAGCGCCGGCGTGGGGCGCGCGCTGCTGGGCGCCGGCGCCTCTGAGGGTTGCCGTCGCCTGCGGCATGACCCCCCTCCACCTCGCCGCGTGCTTCGGGCACACTGGTTTCGCAGAGCTGCTGCTGTCGGCGGGGGCGGACGTCGACGCAGGTGGCCTGCTGTGTGTGTTTCGGGTTGAAGCTGCGCAGCAGCGCGGTGCGGCATGCCCAGGCAGCGTCCCTCTCCCCCCACAGCCACCCGCCTCCCTACCCCATCCTCTCTGCCTGTCGACCGCCCATTGCGCCGCCGGCCACCTGGCGCCGCCCTCTTGATTGCCCCCTGCGCTTCTTCCGAACTCCCCTCCGTGCTGCCTGCAGCCAACACAAAGGGCGAAACCCCGCTCGCTTACGCTGCCTTCCACGGCCAGCCGGCGGCCGCCGCCGTGCTGCTGGGCGCCGGCGCGTCGACAGCGCCGCGCAGCAGGAACGACAGCAGCGTGGCGCACCTGGCGGCTGCGAGTGAGACGGCCCAGCCTGCAGTCGGCGCGCCATTTCCGCTGCAGCCTCCCTGCGTGCACGCTGCGGCAGCAGCACTGCTCGTGCGGCTGGCTGGCAGTGTGGTTGGATTGCTCGACCGAGCTGCACCTTGTGGGTGACCCACCCCACGGCTAAGACGTGCTCAACAAGTCTGCTTTTGGGTCCGGTGCCCCTCCCCACACGTGTTGGCTGCCTTCATGCACGTGTCGACCTGACCCTATCCTGACCCGCAGGTGGCTCGCGGGCGGTGGCGGCGCTCCTGCTGCAGGCCGGCGCGGAGCTGGACCCTCTGGTGGGGTCTCAAGGGCCCTGCAGCGGTGTGCCTTACGCTGCTGCATCCTGCCCTCACCAACGCCCGTGCCGCCGCCGCGGCAGCAGGACCCCCCAGGGGGGCGTTGCGCGCCGCCGGGTGGCACGGCTTGGTATGACCAGCCAGGCTGAGGTCGCGCTCCTGCGCCCTGCCCCCTCTGGTCCGGTGCTGCACCTCCTGCCGGTGGCGCCACATGGGCTGTGCCCTCTGGCTCTGCCTGTTCCCCCGGGGCCCGCACCCCTCCCCCTCCACGGTCGTAACCCCTCTCCCCTGCGCAGGACGACATGGGTGTGACGCGTCTGTGGGTGGCGGCTGACGAGGCAGGCGCCGGGAAGGAGGGCAGGCAAGGGGGTTGTGGAGGGGGGCTGGGGAGCCGCCTGTGGGCTGCTTGTCGTGCGCCAACGCACCCACGCACGCACGCGCGCACGTACGCGCGCGCATGCACGCAGCTTCTCCAATCCCTTTGGGGGGCGCGATTAAGACTCGACGGTCCCCCCCCCCCCCACCCACCCACCCACCACCCCCACCCACCCACCACCACCCACCCACCCCCACCCCACCCCACCCCACCCCACCCCACCCCACCACCCCGCCGCGTGCCTCTGCAGCGCCGAGGTGGGCGTGGTGCTGTGCCAGCGCGGCGCTGACCTGAGCGTCACCGACGATCTCGGCCACACGGTGCTCATGCGCGCCTGCTGCGGCGGCGACGCCTGCCTCGGCTTGACCACGCAGCTCGTGGAGGTGCGCACCCGTTTCAGCAGCCGATCACATCAAGCTTGGTGTGTTTGCTGGCCAGCGCTCTCCATTGACAGATACACTGTACGATAGCTTGCCTGCCTCGGCTTGGTTGCGCACGGGGTGTGTGTTACTCATGTTGGCTGGCGCCAGCCTCCCAGGCCTGCAGCAGCCGCGCTGCATGGCGCGTGCATGCACGCCCCGCCGCCAACGGTCAGAGTCTGTCCCCTCTCCTTACTGCATTGCGCTGCAGGGGCGCGATGCTGTGGGGCTCCCCCCCAAGCGCCCACCTCCCCCCTGCGCCCCCCTCGGCCGCCCCGCAGCACGGCGCCGACGTGAACGCAGTCACCTCCTACGGCAGCACCGCTCTGATGTTTGCCTGCCAGTCGGGCTGCCTGCCTGCCGTTGAGGCGCTGCTGGCGGCTGGGGCCGACCCCACGCCCGCAGGTGGGCTGGGCGGGGGCTGCTGCTGCTGCTGCTGCCGCTGCTGCTGCTGCTGCTGCTGCTGCTGCTGCTGCTGCTGCTGCTGCTGCTGCTGCTGCTGCTGCTGCTGCTGCTGCTGCTGCTGCTGCTGCTGCTGCTGCTGCTGCTGCTGCTGCTGCTGCTGCTGCGTTGTTGTGCCGCTCGGCCGCCGCCCATGCCGCTGGCGGCGCTGGCAGTGTGCGCTGACCCCACGCCTGCTCGAAAACCAGGTCCTTCTTCAAGGGCGCGACAGGGTGTGAAACTGCGAGTTTCGGTTACGCCCACCTGGCCTGCAGACCAGTACGGAGGCGACGCGCTCATAGCCGCCTGCAGCGAAGGTCACACGCACCTGGTGGCGCCCCTGCTGGTGCGCGATGCGGTGGCGGTGGTGCTGCTGCCAGTGCCGCCTCGCGCCGCCGCGTCGCGCCGCATGCTGCAGCAGGCCTTGTCCCGCCGCCAGGGGGCGCCTTGGGCCCGCACGAGCGTGCAATGCTGCCAACCAGCCTGCTCGCCGCCGCGTTTGTGCTGCATTTGGAAGGTGGTTTTTATG
This sequence comes from Micractinium conductrix, assembly GCA_002245815.2. NCBI lineage: Eukaryota > Viridiplantae > Chlorophyta > Trebouxiophyceae > Chlorellales > Chlorellaceae > Micractinium > Micractinium conductrix. The sequence goes on from LHPF02000008.1 coordinate 1,556,412, forward strand.
AGAGGCAGGACTAGACCCAAGCAGCTATGTCTTCTTCTTACTCACCGCCGCAGGCTGCCGGATGCGACGCCGACGCTTCCGACGAGTGGGGCTGCACCCCAGCGTAAGGCTTGCCTGCTTGCAGACCTGCGCAGCCCGCCGCAGCCACGTGCCTGCCTGCCTGCAAGCCTCCAGTGCCCCCAGGCAGGCAGGAAACTGTGTCCTGCGTCGGTCGATCGCTTGCACGCCAGCTTGGCCGACTCTCCGGCCCAACGCCAGCGCTCCCTCCATGCTCCCATGCCTTAGTTACTTGGCTGCGGCGGCGGGCGACGCCGATGCCGTGGCACGCCTGCTAGCGGCAGGTGCATCTTCCTCTCCTGCCAACATCAACGGCCAGACCCCGCTGTGAGCCTGCGTGCTGCGGTGGGAGACGTTGCGGTGTCGGCGGGGGGCCAGCAGCAGCAGCTGCGGGCCGTGCGTGCATGCGCAGATGCCACCAACTCCGCTCCTCATCCCCCCGGTGCTCACCCCGCCCTGTGCAGCCACGTTGCGAGCCAGGAGGGGCGAGACGATGTTGTGGAGGTGCTGCTGGGGGCCCGGGGAGTGAGCGTCAACGCACGCGACGTCAGCAGCTACACCCCGCTGTGCGTCCAGGGCGGGGGTTGTGCTGGGCAGCGGCCTGCGCGTCTTTGAGGGCACTGCCTGCCTGCCTGCCTGCTTGCCGCCCTGCCTTGCCTGCCGCCCTGCCTGCTGCCTTGCATCTGTGCGTGTGTGTGCTCGTCCAATGTGGCTGCCTGCTGCGTGCTCTTCAGCCTGCCTGCCTGCGCCCGGCCCAGGTCGTCGTCTCCTTCTTCTCTGTCCTTCCTGCAGCTACATGGCAGTGTCCAGGCAGCACACCCCGGTCGTGGCGCGCCTGCTGGCTGGTGAGCGCAGGGCGTGTGGCGGCGAGGCTGAGCGGGCGAGTACGTGATGATTCTGAGCAACCCCCGGTCAGGCGCAGCGGTCCAGACTGTCGGCGCTGCCGTCTTAGGCGCCTGCGCTCCCCCCCACCACCACCACACACCCTTGCTGCAGCCAGGGCGGACCCCACCATTGCCAACGAGCACGGCGAGACGCCCATCCACTTCGCCGCCCAAAACGGGGAGGAGGACGTGCTGGGCATGCTGCTGGCGGCGCCGGGTGCCGCGGCGCTGGCGGCGGCGCGCGGCGGCACCCTGGCCGGCACCCCCCTGCACTTTGCCGCGGAGCACGGGCGCCTGGGCGCGGTGCGCGCGCTGCTGGGGGTTGACCCGTCGGCGGGGGCGGTGCGTGACGCCGTGGGGCGCCTCCCCCTGGACTTGGCACTGTGGAAGGCGCACCGGGAGGTTGCCTGGGAGCTGCTGCTGCGCGGCGACCTGCCGCGACATGCAGCGCCGCTGCTGCGCTCGCTGGGGGCATGGGGCCGGCTTGCATGGCCCCTCTACCCACTGCTCGTCTCCCGCGTGGCGCTGACCCCGGAGCAGTGGGCGGCTGCAGTGCCCGGTGGGCTGCCGGGCATGGGGCACGCGCTGCCCGCTGTGCTGGCGCGCTCTCCCGCCGAGGCACGCTGCCTGCTGCGGCGCCTCGCGCCCGCGCAGCAGGTGCGCGTGTGGGTGGGCGCCCTGGCGCTGGCGCGTGCGCAGCGCCAGGCGGGCGTGGACTGCCGCCTGCGCTGGCCACTCGGGTGCTGGTCAGCGCTCTGGCGGATGACGACGTGTGAGTTCCTGCCCCCTCCCCCTCTTCCATTTCCAGTGCATTTCTATACAAAGCATGTACTGTTTGTCCACACCTGCTCCATGTCTGGTAGGCTCTAATTAGTGCCTCTGCATACCACCCATGTGCTTTGCGATTCGAAGGCACAGCCCCTGCAAGCGCTGGTTGCCCGCCCCGCCCAACACAGAAAGCAGGATGCCATGAACGCTGGTCACCCAGGTCAGCAGGATGGCCGCATTTCGGAAACGCCGCGCCCAGGCCTAGGCTGCCCGCTGCCGCGCCGCCATCGCCGCTGTAGAGGAGGGGTGGGGGGGAGACCAGACTGTTGAAGAGCCTGCCACAACCCAAACTCGCTGGAGCTTCTTGCCTCATGCACAAGTTGTCACACCCTTGCTGGCACCTGTCCGCTCCCTCTTGTGGGCCCCGTCCTGAGACCGGTGTGCTTTGCGTTGGCCGCGCGGCTGCCGCCGTCCGGCTGGCATGGTTGCCACCCCATTCGCCGCAAAGGGCCTCAAAGTACATACCTGCCACGCAGCACAGCTGTGGGTTGCCTGCCAAGGGAGGGACGCGGTAACAGCGGAGGAATAGCATGCAACTCGTGGGGCAGCGAGGGGCGGGGCGTGCTGTGCCTACTGCTTGCGCCCCTCGTCCAACCCACCAGTGTTTACAGATCACCAGTGTTTACAGATCACAAGTGCTAGTCAGCGATGCCTGACGCCTCGGTTGCATGCAGCTGGCGTCACCGTGCATCAAACTCTGCTACGTACAGCTGGCGCGACTGCGTCAGCCCTGCCAGCACGTCCTGCCCTGCCGCCTTGGCCAGCCCCATCCACCGGGAATCTCCGCGGAAGGAAACGCCGCGCCCCAGGCCGCCCTCTGCTGCTGCGCCGCCGTTGCTGCAGCAGAGGAGGGAGGACGGGCGGGCAGGTGAGGGGAAGCTGAGGTGAGCAGTGGCCAGTAGATGCCCCCTTCAGCTGCGCCGTTGTTTGGCAAGGGGCTGGAGGGGGAGCAGGATCGAGTAAGGTGGCCAGCAGGCACACCGAGCATGCACCTCCACAGCAGCCTAAGCAGCCGCAATCGCCTCCATGCACACCCCGAACAAGCAGCGCACCCGTCCGCTCCCGCCGGCCCCGTCCTAAGACCGGTGTGCGTCGCATTGGCCGCGCGGTTGCCGCCGCCCAGCCGGCTGGCGCGGTTGCCGCCCCACTCGCCGCAGAGGACCTCATAATCCATCCCCGCCACGTAGCACAGCCGTGGGTTGCCTGCAGGACGAGCGAGGCGGCGGTGGGCTTTGGTTGAAGCAGAAAGCGCTTGCCTGCCTGCCAGGGAGCCACGCAGCACAAACCGCAGGCTGGGCGCGCTCAGCGCGCTCAGCGCAACCTCCGACACAGGGCCGCAGAGGACCCAGCAGCACCCACCCGACGCAAAGTGCAGCCCAGTGATCTCGTACTTCGTGCAGTTGGACCAGCGGTCGAGCTGCACCCACTTCCTCGGGTCCCACACCAGCACGCCGCGCTCGCCGCCCGCAGCGCCTGCACAGCACAATGGGGGGAGGTGGTACGGGGGCCTGACAAGAAGGGCAGGGGTCGCGCACCAGCACGCCGCGCTCGCCGCCCGCGCTCGCCGCCTGCGCAGCACAATGGGGGGAGGAGGTAGCCAGGACAGGAGGTAGGAGCAGCCTTTGACAGAAGGGCCGCAGTCTGCCTGCCCCTGCCCCCTTCAGAAATCAGATAATGTTGCATGGGCAGCAGCACGGCAAGCTGTTTGGGGTAGTGAAAATCAGGGCCCGCCGCGGAGCCTGCAGCAGCGCAGCCGCATGCGTCCAGCCTGCTTGCACATGAACAGCCTGCCGGGGACGCCCCCTCCCCCGGCCCACCTATCAGCGGCGCGCCGCCGGCGTCGGACGCCGCCAGGCAAAAGAAGTGGCCGTGGTGGGGCCCGGGGCTGAGGCGCGCCACGCGCGCGCCCCGCCCGGCGCCGCGCACGTCCCAAATCGACAGCTGCGGCCCCTCGGCCACCGCCACCAGGGGGCCGCCCTGCGGGCCCTGCGCCAGGCTGGTGGACAGCAGCTGTACCGCGCTGGGGCGGTACGTGGTGTGCAGCGTGCGCACCGCCATGCCGCCGTCGAAGAGGGTCACGTCTTTGGCAAAGTGGCGGGCGACCGCCGCCTGGGAGGGCGCGCCGGGCGCCACCGCCACGCCCGCCCAGCCGGGCTCTCTGCAGGGGAGGGGACAGCGTGTGCAGAGGGTCGACACGGTGATTGAGGCCAGCGTTCGCTGCCGTGGCTAGACAGAGCAGCCTGCAATCCTGCAGCATATGGTGCAGCTCACCTGCCAGTGGCAAGCAGGCAGCGGTGACGAGCAAGCAGGTGCAAGGAGCAAACGGCTGCATCGACCGGCACGCAGGCAGCGGTCGCCGCCTGCACCCAACCACAACACACCTGAGAAGGTCTGTGGGCTGCAGCTGGTGCACCCCCGTGATTTGCAGCCTGCCGCCACCATCTTTGATGCTGCCGTCGCCGCTGCCGCCACAGCGCCGCGCATGCGCCAGCACAGCCCGCCCATAGCAGTCTACAGAGGCGAGCACCGCGGTGCTGCCTGCGCCGCAGCACGGCTCCTCAAATAGAGCCAGGTGCTGCACCTCGGCACGGTGCTGCACAGCATCCAGCGCCTCTGCCTGCAGGGCGCCAGGCACCGCCTCTGCAATGTGCACGCCCTCCTTGCCGCGCTCGCCGGCCAGCGACGTCGGCGCGCCGTGCGGCCGCGGCGCGCACACGCGGTAGACCCGCCGCCCTGAGGCCACAAAGGCCTCGTATTCGGCTGCACCAGTAGAGGGCAGCGCCTGGGAGGGAGAGAAGGATGAGGGACGGTTGATGAGTGAACGCACCGCCGGTGCTGCCGCCACTGCCGCCGCTGCCGCCGCTGCCACGCCGCCGCCCCGGCAACAATCTCTCACCGCCAGCGCCACCCGAGTGCCATGTGCTGCTCCGGGAGATAGCGTCGCGCCTGGTGGCAGCGCCACCTCGTGTTGGGCGAGCCGCAGGACGGCGGCATGTGCAGGAGGCGGGACCTCCACCTCCATGCGAGCCTTTTTGGCTCTTGGCTGTGACATAACGCAGGGTTGTCTGCGTCCGGGAGGCAACGAGCTGCTTGTCAAGACGGCAGAGCATGATGAAGGCCGCTTGGTCGCATTTACATTCACTCCGAATGTTGTTGTGGGCCTCCATGTGCCCTCCTCCCTGCTGTTCGCTCGCTCGGTTTGATCACTGAAACCATTAGCTTGCACACCATGACGACTGTCGGGGCGTCTGTCGTGTAGTTTCGACGGCTGTCGCTGTCCACATGGCTGGAGGCTCCCTGCTGGCCGCGGCCAAGGCCTGGGCGGCTGACGGCGATGCAAAGGGGGGCAGGCAGCTGGCCGCGGCGCTGGCCAAGGCCGCAGCCAAAGGCAGCCGCGAGGCGCGCGAGGCCGCGCTGCAGGCATTCCGTGCGGTGCAGCAGCGACTTGCGGAGCCCGGAGGAGGCGCCTTGGCGCTAGCGGCACTTGGCAGCGCAGCGCTGGCGGCGCTGGCGGCGCTGCCGCCACGGCCACCACCCGAACAGCTTGCGGGCTGGCGCTACAACTTTGCACGCCGCCTGGTGTCCGCCAAGGCCTATGCTGAGGCGCACGCCGAGGCCTGGGATCTGTTCCAGCAGCTGCAGGCCGGCAGCGGCGAGGCTGCTGCAGCCCACACGGCCGGCACGTCGGGGGCAGCACCCGCGTCGGCGTCGCCCGAAACAGCCAACCTCGCGGTCGGCACCGTGCTCACGCTGGTGCTGTGCTGCGTGGAAGGGCGGCTGTTGGGCGACACCGAGGCGCTGCACGGCGCTTTGGCGGCGGCAGAGAGCCTGCCGCCGTGGCTCAGGTGTGGGCCGTGCGTTGTTGCATTCTTTTGTGCTCCTGCGACTGCTGTTGCATTACCTCGGCCGCCCTTCTCCTTCCACCTTCACCCGCCATCCACCAACGCCTTCCCGTTTCTTGCAGCCTGTTAAAGCCAGAGGAGGCAGCGAAGCACACCGAGGCCGCCTACCGTTACCTCTACAAAGCAGCGGTGGCACTTGTGGAGCGCGAGGCGTGGTCGGCAGCGGCGAGCACGGCAGCAGCGCTGCTGGGTGCTGCAGGCGACGATGCCGCGGCGCAGCGCCGTGCCCTGGCTGCGCTGGGCAAGCTGGCAGCGCACCTGCCGGATGAGGAGGGTGCAGCAGCACTGGCGGCGGCGGCGTGCCATGCGGCGCGCCTGGAGCTGGGCAGTGGCTCTGCGGCAGACCTGCTAGGCATGCTGTGCTCTGCGGCGCAGCGTGCCACGCCCAGCACCGCCCTGGTGCTGCAGCGCGCGGCACTGGCCTGCTGTGCAGCCAACATAGCGCCTGTACTGCGAACGGCAGGGCTGCTGTTGCCGGTGTTGGCGCTGCACCTGCCGGCAGTTTCGCTGCCTGCTTGGCAGGCGCCTGTGCAGGAGGCGGTGGACCTGGTCGGCAGCAGCATCCAGCAGCTGGCGGCGGCAGCAGCTGCGCACCAGCTGCTGCCTCCGGGGGAGGCTCAGCGCTGCCTGGCGCTCCTGGAGGCAGCCTGCCTGCCAGCCAATGCGCTGCGGCGCGCGCTCGCTGGCCAGCTGTCGGGCGGCGCCGACGTTTGCGCTGCGTTGGGCGGTGCGGCAGCAACCAACCTGGCAGCAGCGGTGCTGGAGCTGCTGCCCAGCATAGTGGGCGTGGTCAGCCGGCTGCCCGGCAGCTTTGACAGCAGTACCAGCTCTCTGAGCAGCCAGGGCCACGCCGCAGCGGTGGGTTTGGTCACGGCTGCCCGCCTGCGGGCGTCCTGCCTGGCAGCACAGCAGAAAGGGAGCACTGGCGGCGAGCAGCTGCTGAGCAACACCACTCTCACAGCTTGCTCGCTGCTGGGCTGGGACCTGCAGCGCTACGCGTACAGCAGGTGGGTTAGGGCGCACGATGGATGCTGGTCAGCCGCTGCCAGTGAAGCATACGTCCATCCATGTTCGCCTGTCGTGCTGTTTACATAATCGGTCCGACCTGCTACAATGTCTCCCTATCTCGCAGCATGCTGCCGCCCGAAAGCTGCGCTGTGGACCCGCAAGAGCTGTCCTGGCTGGCATCCGCGCTGTTCAACGTCGGCGTCGACTTGCTCAGCAGCCAGCAGTCTGCAGCAGCGGTAGCGGCGGCGATGCATGCAGCCGTGTCAGCAGCAGCGGTGGGGCTGCGCGCCCTGGCCGAGGAGGACGCTCCTGCTGCAGAGGTAGGGTTGCTGGGGTGGGCACTGCACCTCCATTACTTGCTGCTGCATGCGTGCTTGTTGCTTTGGAGAGCGCGATTACATGTTTTTGTGGAACCAGCGTCGTCAGGATTTGCCCACCCTGCCACCCCTCCACTTGCCGTGCAGGATGCTGCTTCCCGCCTGGCTGATTTCTGCCGCAAGTGCAGTGCGCTGTCCGATGCGCAGCGACAGGCGGGCGACGGGTTGGGGGCGCTGCACAGCCTGGGGCACAGCGTTGCGCTGCTGCTGCAGTTGGGCTTTGCTGAGCCGGCTGCCTGGCAGCCGCTGGTGCAGGCCTGGGTGCGGCTGCAGGCTGAGCTGCTGCAGGAGGAGCCAGTATCGGCAAGCAGCACCGGTGCAGCTGAGCGGCAGCCCGTCAGGCGTGGCCGCGGCGCCGCCAGCAAGAAGAGCACGGCAGCAGCGGTCGCAGCAGCGCCAGCCAGCGACGACACGGCGGCATCACCGCAGCAGGCGCTGGCCGGCTTGCTGCTGCAGCATGAGGCCGACCTGCCCGATGGATGCATCCTGGCAGCGCTGGAAGAGGAGCTGCTTTGCTGGGCCGCCGCACAGGCAGGCGGCAGCGCGGCAGCGGCGCACTGCCGCAGCCTAGCGTCGAGCCTGCTGGGCAGCCACTTCCCTGCGGCGCAGCGGCCGCTGGAGCACGCAGGCGTGCTGCTGGCGCTGCACCGGGCCGTCCTGCCAGCAGAGGATGGGCAGAGCGGGCAACTGCTGTTGGAGCGTGCCGCTGCGGTCCTGGAGCAGGTAGGCGCCTGGCGTGCGGCCTGCTTGCAATTTGCCACTGCACTTCACATCCGCTTCTGGCCTCCGCCATTACTGAAACACACACACCTGTGCACCGCCATGCTGCAGGCGCCAGGTGTGGCAGCGGCAGCCATGCTGGCGCGAGCCCGGTGCATGCTGGCTATCGACGGGGCACAGGAGCTGGCGCGGCAGGCGCTGCTGGAGCAGCAGCAGGAGCGTCAGCGGTCAAACGCGGCGGCCTCAACAAGCGCGGTGGGCAGCCGAGAGCAGGATGCCGCAGTGCTGGCGCAGCTGGCCAGCGGCAGCTCAGCAGATGCTGCCGCGTGGCAATGCGTAGCGCAGCATGCTGCGGCCGCGGTCGAGGCGCTGCGGGCCGCAGGCGGCGGCGCAGCGCTGGCCGACAGCTTGCGGCAGGAGTTTGGGGAGCTGGCACGGCTGCTGGGGCTGCACGGACTGGATGCGCCTGCAAAGCAGCTGCACCACCTGCTGCCAGACTGCACCCCGCCGGCAAGTGGCGTGCTGGCAGACTGCCTCTTCCCCGCAGCCAGCGCCAGCGCTGCAGAGGCGCAGCGACAGGCCGAGTCGGCTGCGGCAGAGGCCAGCCGCACCAGCGCCAGCGTGGCAGTGCAGCGTGCGGCGCTGCACCGCCAGGCGGCAGAGGCCGCTGCGGTGGAGGGCGATGTGGTGGCAGCGCTCTTCCATGCCGCAGAGGCGCACCGCCTGCTTGCCGTGCTGTTCCACGGCAGCGGCGAGGCTGGAGCGGTGGGCACAGGCGTTGCGCCCTCCACCGGCTGGTGGCGGCTGGTGGCCGCTTACATGGGCAGCCTGCTGCAGCTTGCGCAGCTGTTCGAGGCGGCCGGGCAGGCGGACGAGGCGCTGCATGCGCTGCGTGAGGGCCAGCGCCTGGTCAGTGGGTTTTTTGCCAGCGGGGCAAGGGATGGGCTGCCTTTTCCGTTTGTGTGTGTATCATGGCCTTTGCTACAAAGACTTCGGTGCATCTGCCGCCACTCATTCATTCTTGCTTCACGTTTCCCCAACACATTTCTCTCTCAGGCTGTGGCGGCTGGCGCGGCGCCCGTGGCAGCTGCTTTCGCCACCCGCGTGGCAGACATTCTCTGCAAGCAGGGGCAGCTGGCAGCTGCTGAGCAGGTCGCTGAGGCTGCAGAGCGCCAGCTCGCTGCGACAGCTGCCGACAGCCTGCCAGTACGCTACTGCCAAGCAGCGGCGGAGCTTGTGCGAGCACAGCTGGGTGTGGCGGCAGCGGCAGGTGGCAGCGTGGGCAAGGCGTCCTGGCAGGCATGCCAAGCAGCAGTCGTGGCCTGCGGTGCGCTCGGTGGCAAGAATGGCTGGTGGAGCGCTTTGCACGCTGCTGCACTGCTCACCGCAGCTGAAGCGGCGCTGCAGCGTGAGGGCACCTCTGCGGCACTTGAACTGGCTGCCGATGCACTGGCGACGACAGAAGCGGGCTGCAATGCCTGCAGTGCGCTGCGCCACCAGCGTGCCGCAGTGTTGCTGTTCTTGGCGCGACATGCTGCAGCAGAGGCAGCAGCACCTGAGTTTTCTGTGTGGGGCCTTGGCGCAGCAGGCCGCGGCAGCAGCAGCGCACCCAGTGCACCGGCAGCCAAGGGCCGGGCGCGCAAGGCACCAGCCAAGTCTGCTGGGCGCGGCAAAGCAGCAGTGGCGGCAGAGGGCGGCAGCGGCTCTGGCCTTTTGTTGCAACAGCCCCAGCAGCGCCTGTGGCAAGCGCTGGAGCTTAGCCAGGGCATGCTGGCTGTCCACAGGTGAAAAGCACCTCGGAGCTTTGGCAGTAGCAGTGGTGGTGCTGTGCTCTGTTTGTTACGTCTGCTCACTCCACCCGCCTCTGCTCACTGTCACGTGCTTCTCGCTGCCTGCGACGCAGGTCGTCTGCTACGCTGCTGGCGGCAGAGTGTGGAAGGCAGGGCTACCTGCACCTAGCTGCATGGCTGCTGCACTCCTCGCTGGGAGCAGCCATGCGCCTGCAGTACCAGCTCGTGCTGCACAGCAAGCGGCAGCACCTGGTGCAGCGACAGCGCCGTGGCGGCATTGCCGTGGGCGATGACCCGACAGCGCAGGTGCAGGAGCTTGACCGACTGACTGCAATGCTGCGCCCGAGCCTGGATTGGCAGGCTGTGCAGCAGCTTGCCGGCACCGGCACGCCGGCGCTCGGCAGCGTCAAGGGCCGGCAAGCGGCGGCCAAAGCAGCAGCGGCCGCTGGCGACCCTGCCGCTGCGCTAGCTGCGCTGGAGCTGCAGGCACGGCAGCAGCTGCACGCCTGGCAGGCCTCCCTTCCTGCCGACACTGCCTCCTGCAGCGTGAGCACCCTGCCGGCCGCGCTGGGGGGCAGCAGCAGCATCCTCGTCTCCCGTTTGGCACCTGCCAGCGGCAGTGCAGCCGGCCAGGAGGCCACTCCGCCGCTGCTGGTGGCGCTTCCTGTGCAGCAGCTGAGCGCCAGCCTGTCACAGCACCCCATTCGTGCGCTGCGTCTGGAGGATGATGCGCCCAGCGACGACAGCGCCACTGCCACGAGCAGGTGAGTTTGTTTTGTGGGCGATGGGAGCATGCCCCCCCCCGTGCAGATGCAGTCTGTCCGAACACGCACGCACCTGGGCTTCCTCCTGCCACTGCGCCTGCTGCCGTCCTTTGTGTGATGCAGCGTGCAGAGCGTGCTGGATGAGATGGCTGCTGTGCTGGCAGACAGCGGGCGCAGCATGCGGGAGCTGTCCACCGACACCAAGGAGCAGCAGCGGGAGTGGTGGCGGGCCAGGTGGGCTGCAGGGGGGCTTGAGAGCGATGACGGTACAAGGCACTCGGGGATGGGAGTTGTGGACTGCGTGTGGGGAAGTGCGTTCTAAGTTGCAGGGGGTGAGCTGTGAGGGCCCCTTGGTCGGCAGGACCTCGGCACTTCACCGTCGCCACTGCCTTCCTTCTGTCTGCTTGCCAGGCTGTCGCTGGATGACAGGCTGGCAGCGCTGGTCAAGCACCTGGACTCGTCGTGGCTTGGTCCCTGGAGGTGGGCGCTGGCATGGAGCAGCGCTGGCGGGAAAGGCGTGCTTTGTTGGCCGTCCCATCACCTGTACCACCACCCGCAGCTGCCCCGGGTAGGCCCTGCGTTCAACACGCCCGCTCCCCGCATGTCCCCCTGGCCCTTTGCACAGGTGCCTGCTGCAGGGTGCGCCGCGGGATGGCGCCCTCGAGGAGCCCCACCCCGCGGCGGCGCGCCTGGTGCAGCTGCTGGAAGGTGCAGGGCAGCCCGCGGCACCACAGCAGGCGGCGCTGCTGCACCATGTAGCGGCGGTGCTGGGCCGACATGCCGGCAGCTTGTCCCCCGGTGAGCTGCGTCTGGCTGCTCACCAGCTGAGCGCAGCTGCAGGGCTGGTCTGCAGCCAGGAGCAGCAGCATGAGCTGGAGGCGCTGCTGGCTGCGCAGCCGGCCGAGCAGCAGCAGCAGGCGGATGCCGACATGGCAGACGCTGCAGACGCTGCGCCAGCAGCAGGCAAGAAGGCCAAGGGCGGCGGCAAGTCGGTCAAGTTTGCTGACGATGAAAACGAGCCGGCCCTGCAACAGCAGCAGCAACAACAGCAGCCACTGCAGCGGCAGGAGGAGCCGGCATCGACGCCAGCGGCGCCACCCGGCAGAGCCATCCGCGGCCGGCGGCCAGCTGCCCCTGCTCGCGGGCGGCGCAGCGCGGCTGCTACTGCTGCCGCCGAGCCTGTGCAGGCGGCGGATGACGACGCCCCCGCCTCGCCAGTCGCCACCCTGGGTGCTGTGGGCGGCGGCGGAGACGAGGAGGCACCAGCGACGGCGGCCAAGGGCGGTCTCTGCCAGGTGTTCGACTCCCTCAGTCTGGATGAGGGCGGAGCTCCCGGCACGGCGGCGGCGGTGGCACCGCCCACGGGCCCATCTGCGCGAGGTGCGGGCACCACGGCGCGTTCCGTCAAGTCGCGTTCGCGCCTGCGGATGATGCAGGCCGGCACGCCGAGGCCTGTCGCGGCGCGCCGCTCGCTGGCGGCGGCAGCCACCGCACCGCAGCCCGCCCGCGAGGCGCCTCTGACGGTCGCCAAGACGGCGCCGCCCCCCGCCGCCCGGCCGAGCAGCAGCAGCGACGGCGTGTGTGCAGCGGCGGCCGCTGGCCCGGTCCTGCTGGTGCTGGATGGCGCGCTGCAGGAGCTGCCCTGGGAGAGCGTCCCTGGCCTGCTGGGCCAGCGGTGAGCGAGGGAGGCAGCTGAGGGTGCGGTGTGGGGGAGGCGCTGTGATACGTGACACGTCGAGTGTTAGCACATTCATGAACACCTTGATCTCAGCTGAGCTCCACGCACCTTCCTTGTCATCCCCCTTGCAGGGTGTACCGTATGCCCAGCCTGGCCTGCGCCGCCGCCTCCGCGCTGCGCGCCGACACCAGGCAAGCGCCGCGCTGCCACCCGTGTGCGCGCCTGTGCCTCCCAGCCCTGCATGCATGCCCGCTTGGCCCTCGCATTCCCTGCTGTTGCTCCGCTTACCCCCGTGCCCTCCTTTGCTGCCCTGCACTCCTTTTCCCTCCCTCTGCAGCGTGGACCTGTCGTCCACGTTTTACGCCCTCAACCCCAGCGGTGACCTGGCCGCCACCCAGGCCACCTTCCAGGACTGGTTTGCGGGCATGCGCGGCTGGCAGGGGCGCACGGGCAGCGCGCCCAGCGCGTCTGAGCTGGCGGCGGCGCTGCAGCACCACGCGTTCTACCTGTACTGCGGCCACGGCGGCGGGGAGCAGTACATCTCAGGTGGGTGGGTGGGTGGGTGGCTGCTGGGGGTATCTGGGTGTGGCGGGTGTGGCAGTGGACAGGGGAGGAGGGAGGGAGGGAAAGCGGGGGTCCAAGGGTGAGGCAGGCAAACGCCTGCAGCTTGGCGTGTAGCAGGCAAACCCAGCTCACATCCTGCTCTTCTTTCTTTCGCCCACTGTCGCCGCAGTGACCAAGCTGCGCAGCCTGGAGCGCTGCTCCGCGGCGCTGCTGATGGGCTGCAGCAGCGGGCGGCTGCGCGCGCAGCAGCACTACGAGCCCGCCGGCGCCGTGCTTGCATACCTGCTAGCTGGTGAGCGGCGACACTGGGGAGCAGGCCAGAGCAGGGCAGCAGCTGCCTCCAAGCCCTCAAACCGGGCCGCCTGCCTGCCACATGGCTTCACCCTGCTGCACGAGTGCATCGCCCCACACCACCAACTTTTCAACTGAGCCACCCCCCTGCTGCAGGCTGCCCCGCGGCTGTGGCAAACCTGTGGGACGTCACCGACAGGGACATCGACCGCTACAGCCAGGCGGTGCTGACCAGCTGGATCAGCGGCGGCGGCGGTGGCGGCGGCGAGTCGGAGCGGGGCGCCGACATGAGCGCGGCGGTGGGCGCCAGCCGCGCCGTCTGCAAGCTGCCGCACTTGGTGGGCGCGGCGCCGGTGTGCTACGGCATCCCCTCCCGCATCTTCCTCAGCTGAGGTTTTGAGTGGCTGCTGCCGCGCGGCATCGCCCCGCCCCCTCTTCTGCCCCTTTGTTTCTTCCCCCCTTGCTTCTTCCCTCCTTGCTTGTTCGCTCTCATCATCCCAGAAATGTCTCCGCACTGCCCCCTGTCCGAATCACATGTTCAAAAGGACCGCACACGGCGCAAGCAGGAAGGGAATGCGTGCACGTGTGTGTACACGCAGGGCTGTCCGAGGGCACGCTGGCTGGCTGGCCTCTGCAGCCGGGCCCACGTCACATGGGTGGAGGCGCGGTGTGGTTGCGCCGTATGGGGCTGGCCTGGGGGCTTAAAACTCGCTCCTCCAGGTTCTGCAGCTGCAGCAGGCAGCAGGCGGGGGCAGCAGTGGGGGGAGCGCCGGCGGGTGCAGCAGTGCCAAGGCCTGGTAGTGACGGCAGTCCGGCAGGAGCAGCCGTCTTCACAACGAGTGCCTCTGGCAGCGCCGCCGCTGGCGCTCCGCTGCTCCGGCAATCAAATGTCAGGATAACACCCCAATACGCCCACGCGGCACCCACCTCTGACACTAAGGATCTTTCAAGGGCTGCCCACCTGCGAGGTGATAACCAACGTGCTGCGCAGCAGCTCGTGCTGCTGCTGCTTGGCCGCCGCCGCGTCGCCGATGAGGCCCGCCAGCAGCGCGCGCAGGCGGCGCTCCTCGCTGGCGCCGCCGTTGGCTGCTGTGCTGTCTGCCGCATCTGCCGCCCCTCGCGCCGCCGCGAGCTGCTGCTGTGCCTGCAGCCTGAGGCTGGCAAGGTGCTGGTTGGCTGCGGCCAGGCGGGACGCCATACCCTTGGGCCCCAGGGCTGCTGCCTCGCCGCCGCTCACGCTGGCGGCGCCCAGCTGCTGGCGCAGCCGCTCAGCGGCCTCCAGCAGCCCCGCGGTGCGCCGCCGCTGCTCCTGCGCCGCCACTGTTTCTGCCGCTGCGTCGGCAGGAGGCGCTGCCGCCACCTGCTGCGCCACTCCGTCCGCTGCTGCTGCCAGGGCGGCCTCAAGCCGCCGCTGCAACGTCTCCACCTCAGCACCCTTCTCCTCTAGGCGTCGATCCAGCTCCTGCTGCACTCTCGCCGCAGCTTGCGCAGCCGCCGCCGCGTCAACCGACGCGCTGGCCGTCGCCGCACGAGCAGCGGCTTGCGCGGAAACCGCCTGTTCCTGCGCTTTTGCCACCTGCTCCCGAAGGCTGCTGACCTCGGCGGCTGCATCGGCCGACCCGCCAGCGGCGGCTGCCTGCTGCCGCGCTGCCTCCAGCTGCTGCCGGAGGCTGGCCAGCTCTGCCGCCGCCGCAGCTTCTGCAGAGGCGTTTGCAGACAGCGCCTGCATGACCACCTCCTGGGCTTCAGCCTCGGCGGTGGCCGCCTGCTGCTGCGCAACCTCCAGCTGCTGGCGCAGCGCCGCCAGCGCCGCCTCCTGCTCCTGCAGGCACCACTCCAGCTGCTGCTGCCGCTCCGCCGCGGCAGCTGCTGCCTGAGCGGCCGCGGCTCGCGCGGCGGCGGCCGCCTCGTCCGCGGCGGCGGCGCTAGCGGCGGCGGCCGCCGCCTCGGCGGCCGCCAGCCGCCCCTGCGCCGCCGTGAGCTGGTCTTGGGCTGCCACAAGCTGCTCCCTGAGGCTTCCAACCTCTGTCGCCTGCTCCTGCAGGCGCCAATCCTGCTCAGCGGCAGCAGCTGCTGCTGCCTTTGCTGCCGCGGCTGCCTCAGCGGAAGCAGATGCGCTGGCTGCCTGAGCCGCCGCCTGCGCCGCCGCTGCCTGCTGCTGCGCAGACCCCAGCTGCTGCCGCAGGGTGGCCAGCTCGGCTGCCTGCTGGTCCAGGCGCTGCTGCTGCTCGGCTGCTGCCGCCGCCGCTGCCAGCATCGCCTTATCTGCCGAGGGCGCGACTTCCGCGGCAGCAGCAGCCTGCTCAGCCGCAGCTGCTGCCTGGGCCTGCGCCACGACCAGCTGCCCCTGCAGGCTGGCCACTTGTGCAGCCTGCTCCTCCAAGCGCTGCTGCAGCTCAGTAGAGGCCGCCGCTGCCGCCGCCACCTCAGCCGACGCGTGGACGCTGGCCTCTGCCGCTGCTGCCTGCGCCGCTGCGGCCTGCTCCCGTGCTGCCGCCAGCTGCTCCCGCAACCTCGCCAGCTCACCGGCACGCTCTTCGAGTAGCTGCTGCTGCTCCGCCACCACCGCTGCCTTGGCCGCTGCAGCGGCGGCTGCTTCGGCCGCAGCCTTCGCGGCGGCGGCAGCCGCTGCCTGCTGCGCGTCCGCCGCCTGCTGGCGAGCCACGCTCAACTGCTCGGCCGCCGCCGCCGCCTGCTGCTGCTGCGCCGCCTGCTGCTGCTGCGCGGCCTCCAGCTGCTGCCGCAGGGGTGCGAGCTCCTCTGCCTGCTCCGCTGCGGCGGGCGACTGCTCCGCAGGCACTGCCGCTGGTGCGTGCTGCTGCGCTGCTGCCAGCTGCTTGCGCAGGCTCTTCACCTCCTTGGCCAAAACCTTCAAATCTTCCCTGGCCTTGGCAGCCGCTGCCTCCTTGTCTGCCGCCGCAGCCGCCGCAGCCGCCTGTGCCTCGCTCAGCTGCGCCTGCAGGCCCTGGCACTGCGCCTCCAACACCCCCAGCAAGCGCTGCCGCTCCGCCTCCGACGCAACAACCGCCTCCGCCTGCTGCTGCTGGGCCGCCTGTAGTGCAGCCTGCGCTGCTGCCAGCTGGCGTCGCTGCTCCTCCTGCTGCCGCAGCAGCGTCTCACGCTCGGCTCGCAGCGCTGCCAGCGCCTCTGCATCTGCCTGCTGCCGCTGTAGCTCGTCCACTGAGACGCCTGGCTGCTGCTGCTGCTGCTGCTGCTGCTCGCTCCGGGTCTCGTGCTCGTGCAGCTGCGCCTGTAGCTGCTCCTGCTGCTCTGCCAGGGCATCCCTGTCTGCCTTTGCCGCCGCCAGCTGCTGACGAAGGACTGCCAGCTCGGCTGCCTGCTGCCGCAGCGCCGCCTGCCTGCTGCCCTCCCCTTCGCCCGCCTCCGACAGCTGCTGCAGCTGCGCCAGCTGCGCCAGCTCGCCTGCCAGTTGGGCCATGGCCTGCTGGTCAGCGGCAATGGTGCGCGCCGCGTCTGCAGGCAACGCAGGGGGGGGCGGGCATGAGCGCTGGTGCCGTGACACGAACAAACAACACAGCGCAGCGTGCGGCACAGGCAAGCAGCGCTTGCAGGGGATCTCTACAAACGCCTGCACGCAGCCGCATGCGACCACGACGGCCCAAGGCTGTCTGGCAGCCCAGCATGCGGCACGCCCGGGCTGCCCTCCGCGCACCTGCCAGGTCAGCCTGTGCGGTGGCCAGCTGGTCGTGGAGCTGCCGCAGCGCCGCCTTGGTGGCCCCCCGCTGGTTGACTGGCAGAGCCATGCGCAGCTGAGCTCCGCCCAGGAGCCCAGCCGCCGTGCCCGACGGCGGCGGCAGCGACGCGGCGGGCAGCATCGACGCCTGCCGCCCGCTGCCGTCCGACAGGCTGTCGCTGCGCGGCGGCGGCGGCGGGCGCGGCGGCGTGGCGTGCTGGTGGTGGCCGAGCGAGTGGCGGTGCGGCGCCGGCCGCGCGGGGCTGTCCCCCAGAGCCGCGCTGCTGCCGCCCGCCGCCAGGCTGCTGCTGACGCTGGCAGAGTCTGCGCCAAACAACAGCTCCGAGGCCTCGCTTCCAGACCAGCTGGGTGCGTAGCTGTGCTGTGGGCTCAGCTGCGCGCTGCTGCTCCGGCCCGGGGCGCTGCCCGGGCTGCCCTGCTGGCCGGCAGGCAGCTGCGCTGCGGCGCCGTCGGCCGACCCCGGGGCACGTGGCGGCGGCGGCGCGGCGGCGGCGGCGCGGGGGCGCATGCGCGCCGCGGCGTCCAGCTCGCAAAAGTGGAACATCATGATTGAGTTGGCGATCTGGGAGGGCAGGCGGGAGTAGGAAAGAGATTACCGGAAGGTTGGTTGGCGGGCGACCGGGGGACCGCTCTGCCGCGCACGGCCAGCCGTCATCCCCGCACCCTCCCTGCATCTCCTACCCTGCCCCGCGCCTTCCCCCCTGCTCCGCACCAGCGGCGACTCTGTGAGGCGCCACAGCCACTGCTCCAGCTCCCAGCGCCGCTGCTCAATGAGCTCCGGCCTGCAGGGGGTCGAAACGAGTGTCTGGCTGTGGTCAATTGGCATTGAACAGCCACACGCATGCAGTGGGGCGATCAGCACAGCGCCGCTGCTGTACAAGCTCCGACCTGCACAGGGGGCGGCGCCGCCTGGTAAGCTCCCAAGCCAGGCGTGCTGCAGGCAGGGCCCCTCCAGGCAGAGCAAGCCACGCGGCCGGCTGGCTTCTCAGAGCCCGTGCAGGCGCACACGCAGCCGCTCCCGGCAAACCCCTCTGGCCATCTGCAAGCAGCCCATCGCCGCAAACCAATCTCACTTGCGGTTCACGCCTGCCAAGCTGCGCCGCGGCGGCGGGTCCAAGCCCCGCATCGCGGCAGCACCCAGCTCCTCTCGCAGCTGCGGATGCGGGGGGGGCGCTCGGTACACGGGTCTTCGGTCTGGTTCACCTTTTGTGCAAGCACTTGGCATGCTCGTGCAGCACCCAGATCCCTGTGGTGCAGCAAAGATGTGATGCCCTGTGGCATCCACCCGCAACCAAACAGCCCCACTCGTTTGACACGACGTGCTGCCCTGCAGCAGCACCCACCCGGCGGTGCAGCGTGACGAAGGCGCTGTAGCGACGGCCCACGCTGCGCCGCCGCGTTTCGCCCGCCGGCGGCAGGACCGTCACCTCCACCTGCACACGGACGTACAGCGGCGGGCAGGTGAGCAGTGCAGCACCTGGCGCGCTAACGGGGAGGCAAACACCTGTCGCCCGGCAGCATCGTGGTGGCATCCGCGGGCGTGGCGGGGTGGCAGGCGCGTTCTTCCCAACCCCTCACCTGGTAGAACACCGCCGTATCGCCGTCTGGCAGCTCCGCCTGGCTCCAGCTGGGCACGCGTAGCGTGTAGCGCCACCCCTTTTCGCCCGACGGCGGGTGGTGCGGCGCCGGGCGTGGGCGAGCGGAGGGGCCGGGCGGCGGCGGTGGCGGCCCCTCGGTGCTGCGCCGCCTGTCGCTTCCAGCGCTCATCTCGGGGGACGTGCTGTAGTCGCTGAAGGCTAATAGGCTCGGCGTCAAAGGTCAGGGCGAGTTGGAGACCCTCATTCCACAATCCTGGCGATCGGAGCCGCGATGGGGTCGCAGTTGGACGATCCAGGCAGTTGGCACTGAGTATCGGCAGCCAAGACGACGCTTAGGAGCGCGAGGTTCGTGAGCTGCAAAAGCGAGCCCTGCAGGGGGCGCTATGAGACTGTTTGCAAGTGTCGGCACGGCACAGGTATGCGTGGGAATGCGGCGGTTCCGCCCGGCATTGCTGGCTTGATGGCTGCCCGCTGCAGCGCCGCCGCCACCCGTCCCGCTCCGCGCTGACCGCACGTCACGTCTCGCTGACCCACCCGGAGTTCTTCCCGCTGCCTCCTGTGGAGGGGCTTGTTTTACAGGCGTGCTGGTCGTGGAGGGAGGCAACGCAAGGGGGGGGCGTATGGCACAAGCAAGCAAGCAAAGCAGAGGCTGGTCTGCCTAGCGGGGCTGCAGCGTTCGCGAGAGGCGGCGATGTGAGCAGCATGCTCTGGAGCTAGAGAGGGACTGGGGCCAGAGGGAAAAAAGGCCTGCTGTGGGGGGTGGTAAAGTACACAGAGGGACGGGGCCAGCAGGCCAGGAGGGTGAGAATGCGGCAGGGCATTTCACAGTGAGTGGGGTGAGCGTGCCGAGCTGCCGGCAGGCGGCGGACGTGGCGGTAGCGGGACGGCGCCGGCGGCGCCCGCACCGTCCCATGCACGCTGCACCACTGGCGGGCGGCGGCCGTCGGAGCGACGGTAGCAGCGACGATACGTTGTGTGTATCGCCGCAGCCGCTGCCGCACCGCGCTATAAAGGTACAGGGCAAGACGGGGAAGGAATAGGGCTGACAGGGAGGATGGGGTGAGCAGGGAGAGGGGGGCCGAGATGCGGGGGGGCATGAGAGTGGAGAGGAGTACCCTGGAAGGCAGTGCGTTGCATGAAAGCCGATGCAAAGGGAGGGGAGGGGAGGGGGTAGCAGGTGAGAAAGACGTCTTCTGGCAACGCGCGAGAGGGTCGAGCACGGAGGGCGGACCAGGCGGGGCAGCGGACGGCGCCGCCCCGCCACGCCCGGCCAACGGCCTGCCCGCCTCGCTCTACTCCATCTTCCCCGCCGCCTGCTCCTCCTCCTCGTCGCTGCTGCTGGAGAGGAAACCGTCTGCGCAAGGTCGGGGGGTCCAGGCAGGACGTTGCTCGGGCTGGAACGAGCGCAAGGCAAGGCGCTGGGGCGGCGCCGCTTGCCTGTGCCGCCGCCGCGCCACGACCCGCCCCACAGCCCAGCGTCCGCCGCATCCCCCTGCCAGCCACATCCACTCTGCTGCTTGCCCGGGCCAACCAATGCGCGGGCGCCCACGACGTTCCCTTGCGAACCGCAGTTGTAACGTGCGTTCCAGGTGCGGTGCACCCACCAGACTCCCCGTCCTCGCTCATCCCCTCGGCTCCGCCGCCGTGCTTCTCTGCCTCCTCCAGCGCCGCCACGTCCTCTGCCTTTGCAAACCGAGCCACATAATCTTTGACCTGCAGGGGGGGACGAGTCGAAACGAATCGGTAAAGGTAGGTAGAACAAACAGTGAGAACGCCGGCAGTTCTTGTGAACCTTGCAACGTAGCCTTTGACATGTGACGCCCAGCGCACGCCCCTGCAGCCGCCGCCGCTGCAGGCCACCGGCTGGCCCCCTGCACGCTGCCCTCCCCTCCCACAGCATGCCTCGGCTGCCTACCCCCTCCCGCAGGGCTGCTCCCCTCCCCCCCTCACCTTCTTCTGGTAAGCCACCGGGTCGCGCATGTGCAGCGCCGCGGCCTCGCCGTTCAGGGGATCAGAAGGGTTGGGGTAGAGCAGCAGCTGCGGCACGGAAATATGAAGGACAAGCAAAGTGCTGGGTGGGTGGGTGGGTGGGTGGGTGTGGGTGTGGTGGTGGTGGTGGTGGGGGGGGGGCAGCAGCGGCGGCCTCGCTGTTGAGCGGGCCCGAGGGGATGGGGCATGTAGAGCAGCAGCTGCCGCGGGGGAGCACGAAGCCAAGGACAAGGAGACGGTTGGGGTGAGGCAGCAGCTGCGGCAGGGGGGCGAGCTGGGCCAGAGGGCAAGAGGGCAAGAGCATTGCGAGGGGCGCGCGGGCGCCGACGACGCGCTGCCGCCGGCAGCGACTGGCCGCCTGCCCGTGGCAGCACCCACCTGCGGCAGGAAGGTCTCGAACACGTTGACCAGGTCAAACATGGGGCTCCACGTCTGATTGATCACGTCCAGACACACGGACCCGGCGCCCTGCAGGCAGAGGGTGGCGGCGGGCGCCGCATACTCGGTCGGTGGGCGGGGGTGGGTGGCCAGGGGCTGCAGCGCAACCCTGCAGCAGGGACACGTGGCAGCGGCGGCGCTGCTGCTGCTCGGCGCTGCTGCAGCAGCCGCCGGCGCGGCCCTCCCCAAGCAGGCTGTGGTGACGCAGGCGCGGCTCCTTGCCCAGAGGCCACGGCAGCGTCGGTGCTGCAGGCTGTGGCGCTGCAGGCTGTGGCGCTGCTCCTTGCCTCGTCGACATTTGGGTGGTAGATTTTGTTGATGAAGCCGATGGAGGGGGATTTGTAGGGGTAGGCCTGCAGGCAGGAGGGGGACAAGGAGCGGGCGGTAGTGAGGGAGAGGCTGTGTGCCCGTGGACGAGAGAGCGATGGTGAGGCCGCCGTGTTGGGTGTGCACGCGCACGCAGCGACCTGCTTGGACAGCTCCCCCTCTGGGCCTTGCAAACGCCGACCGCGCTTCCCTCCCTGCTGCATGCTTCGCCGCGCTGCGCTGTTGCATGCTGCGCTGTGCTGTGCAGGGGGCGCCGTGCTGTGCTGTGAGCCGACGCACCTCTGGCAGCTCCACGTGCACACGCCACACGCCGCCCTCGTAGGGGCCTGCACGCAGTGCACAGCAGGAGATAGATGACTAAAAGGGGAGCGCGGCCGTGACCGAGGCAGCAGGGAGGGGAAGCAGCTGGGGGGTGGTTGCAAAGCAGTGGTTCGGTTGATTGCCTCGCTGCAGGGCCAAGCCAGCTCAGCGCCCTGCGCTCTCCTGCACCTGCACGCAGCGCACGCCGAGCCGTTCGCCGCCCGCAACAAGAAAGAAAACAACCCAACACGGCTGCTCACTGTCGGCAGGCCCCCGGAACTGGACGTGGAACTCGGAGATGTTGTCGTCCACCAGCTCCACCTTCCAGTCGCTCATCACTGCGCAGGGCAGAGGGGGGCAGCGAGGGGCAGCGGGTCAGCGGCAGCAGCAGGTGAGGATGAAAGAGATGCGCAGCAGTACGAAAGTGTGGTCCCCTGCCAGCTCCACCTTCCACCCCGTCGCTCGGCGCTGCACAGATTCTGAAGGGCAAGGCGGGTCGGGCCCGGCAAGCGGCGGAGAGGCCAAGCGGTGCCAAGCCTGCACCGTGGCAGCGGCTCGCTCGCAAGGGTTGGATCTATCGCGGCGCTGGCCGGCGGGCGGCTTTCAGGCGCCGGGAGCAGCGCCGCCAGCGCTTGCTGCCGCCGCTCAGCTTTCGCCCGCTGGCACGGCCCCCCTCCCGGCCCGTCGTGTCGGCCGACCACCTCGCCGGTACTCACTGAGCTTCATGACATCCTGCTCCCGCCTGCAGAGGAGCGGACGAGGGGCGTGGAGAGTGAGCGCGGCCACAGGTCGCGGGAGAGCGTGAAGCCTGTGCAGCTTGCCCACTCACCTGCGGGAGGGCGAGGATGCGGCAGCCATCGGGCTGGGGCGGCTGGGGGCGCTGGTGGCGGAAGGGCGGGCTTTGGGCGGAACGAGGGTGCTAGCAGCGCCTGGGGAGAGTGAGCGACCAGGCCAGAGTGCTCGAGACTGCTTGCCGATTGCACAGAACCAGGCAGAGGCCCAGAGAACAGGAGGCTGAGTCCTGCCAGCTGGGCTTCCAAGTCCTGGCGCTCATTGCGTTCTTTACTCCGGCCTAATCACACCCATACCGTGTGCATCTGAAGTGGAGCTTAGAGCCGGCCAGACAGCTTGCGGAACTGCTGCCACACACCTGATCGACTGTTCTCCGCCTCTGCTTGTCGGGCTCACGCATAGATCGATCGATGGTTCACTGATTACCCCTGCCAGTCTTTCAGGGCACTCACATGTCCGCGCCGAGCGGCGCAGGTGCGAGTGCGGGTGTTGCAGGGCACGCCGCGTCGTCTGTGAGCAGTGGAAGCATGCGGCAATGCTCCAGTAATCGTGCAGCACCATCCGTGCAGTCCAAACCACTGCCGCCGCCGCCGCCTGCCGCCACCAACAGGTGCCGCCCGCCTTGCCTTCCCCCTGCAGGCGGCACCAAGGTGCGCCTGAAGGTCACTGCCGGCCGCGCCGCAGCAGCGCCGCCACCCGCAGCAGCGCCCGCTGGGCAGCGCCGCAGCAAGGTGCGCCGGGGGCAGGAGCGGTGCACTGCGAGTCTGCGTTCCGCCGCACGAGCGGCAGCAGTGGGCGGGTGATCTATCGAAACGTCACTTGAAGCACCCCAACCAAGCCTGCCTCCGTTACCATGACGCTTATCTGCAGGCTGACGATGAGGAAGACGAGTACCGGCCTGACGCCGATCCGGATGTGATAGAGATCAGCGATGATGAAGACATGGCGGAGGAGCTGGGGGGGAAGCAGGCAAGCCGGCGGCACAGAGCAGGAGCTCGATGCTGACAACCGCAAATCGCTTTGGGCTGCCCCCACAGCCCTGCCCAGCTCGCGCTTGCACGGCGCTGCTGCGGCAGCCTGGGGTGAGGCGCCGCAGACGCCTCGACCCCACGCTGCTTTTCCTCTCCGTGCCCTGGCCCCACCGCCCCACCGCCCTGCCTCCGCCCTGCCGCCCCGCTGCAGGCCAGCGCCGACATGTGGGCGGCTGAGGAGGAGGACGAGGAGTGGGAGATATCAGACAGCGAAGAGGAGGGCGGCGGTGCGGGGCGCGGCAAGGGCAAGGGCAAGGCGGCCACCGCCGGTGGCGGCGGGGGCGGCGCAGCGGCGACGGCCCGGCGCAAGCCCAGCCGAGGGGCTGGCTCTGGGTCTGCGCCGGCCAAACGCGCCGCCGCTGCCAAGCCCGCCGGCGGCGCTGCGCCGCGCAAGGCCGCACCCAAGAAGGCTGCTGGCGGCGGCGGCGCCAGCGCGGCGGTGCGTTGGAATGATGGGGTGGTGTGTAGGAGGCCTGGGGGCTCAGCTTGGAGCCTGGTCCAAGCCCTGCTTGCTCAGCCTTGTGGTACTCCTGTTGCCTCCCGCCATTGCACCTGCTGGTGGTGGTGGTGGTGGTGCTGCTGCTGCTGCTGCTGCTGCTGCTGTCATCACCTCCACTCTGCCACTGCTGCCCCACGTGTTAGCAGGCGCGGCGCCGCCGGCGGGCTGATCTTGATGACGAGGAGGTACGCTCATGCCAGGCGCAAATGACGCTGGCTGCGCACGCTGCCATCCGGATGCTGCCAACATGCGGCGACCCGGTGCGGTGTGCTGGTGTTGCGCCACACCGCCCTGATTGCTTGGTACGCGTATCGCCTTGCCGCAGGATCTAGACTTAGATGAGGAGTTTTTCAGCGACGACGACGAGGGCTTCCGGCTGGGCGGCGGCGACGAGCAGTTCCAAGACTTTTCCCGGCTGCAGCTCAAGCCCGACCACCACAACAGGTGCGCCAGCAGGGCACCAGCTGCGTGCCCCTGCTCGTGGGAAACAAGAGGATCGCTGCTGTCGCGCTGCCGGCGCGCCTGCCTGCCCACCTGCTGATCTCCCGCTGCTGGCCCCCCCCCCCGACACCCGGCCCGCTGCAGGCCCCTCTGGGTGACCCCCGACGCCCGCATCTTCCTGGAGACCTTCTCTCCGGTGTACAAGCAGGTGGGGCTTGCGTTTCCATCCTTTGTGTGCTGTGCTGTGCTGTGCGGTACGGTTGATTTTACGAACACGGAGCGAGAAAGCCTCTCCGAACGAAAAGCCCAGAAAGGCGACGCACCCCACGCCTGACCAACATTCCACCCCATCAATGCAGGCGTACGACTTTCTAATTGCTATTGCAGAGCCGGTATCGCGACCAGAGTGAGCGAGGGGTTCATGCGCCCTGTCCCTCCTGCCGCCGGTGTACTGCTTGCCGCTCCGCTGCTGCAGTCGTTGCTGCTGCTGCCGCCGGTGTGCCGCTGCAACCTCTGCTGCCGCTACCGCTGTCAGCAACCTGACATCCACTCCTGTTACCCAAACCACAGGTTCATCCACGAATACCAGCTCACCCCTCACTCGCTCTACGCCGCCGTGTCCATCGGGCTCGAGTGCGGCGCCATCCTGGGGGTGCTGGCGCGCCTCAGCAAAAACGTGCTGCCCCCCCAGATCCTGGAGTTTGTGCGCGAGTGCACCCAGAACTACGGCAAGGTGCGCCTGTGCTGCTCGTCACTCTCCGTAGCTGTGCTTGCGCGTGGTTGAGTTAGGGGGGTGCGTGCTGCCCCCCCAGATACTGGAGTCTGCAGCCAGAAGTATGGCAAGGTGTGGGGCGGGTGTAGGGCCGACAGTTGGGTGCGGGGTGCGTCTGCCGGCATGAGTGCCTGCCGCCGCCTGCCGCCGCCGTCGCAGAGGCGTCTTCTCTGCCGCCACATGCCGCGCCTCCCTGCCTCCCCCTCCACCGCTCCCCAAGCCACCAGTCTGCCACTCTTCTCACAGGTGAAGCTGGTGCTGCAGCAGAACCGTTTTTTCGTGGAGTCCCCCCACCCAGAGATCCTGCGCAAGCTGCTGGCCGACCCCGTGGTCAAGGACGCCGCCAGGCTGGACAAGCCCGGCGGCGCCGACGGTGGGTGGCCGCCACTGCTGCTGCTGTCGGACTGTTGTCTGACCTGGTCCCTCGCCTCTCTTTGCAGTACCATGCGTGCAGCTGGACGCGCTGCACGTCACGCTGCGGTTGATGCGGCGGCGCACCTCAGCCGCCCGCCCGCCCCGCTCCCCGGCCCCCTGCAGGCGCCGGCGGCAGCCAGTTCCAAGTGGGTGCCGCGCGCCGCGACCGAGCGCTGGCCGACCTGGCAGCGATCGAGGAGATCGACCTGGCAGCAGGTGAGAGCTGTGGTTCTTTGTGGATTTCGAACGTTATTGATTGCTTGATTGAGTTTGGGAAACAATGGTGGGGAAACAATGGTTGCGGAGATCGAGGAGATCGAGTTTGCGGGAGGTGAGCAGGTGGCTCTGGAGAATGAGCTGCAGGCAGTGCCGCAAAGGCAGGCAAGGCCCGCAGGGCCCGCTGCTCGCCCGCCCGCCATCTGTCCGCTGCAGGTGCACCTCACACAAGGCCTGCCGGCCCTCCCTCCCCGCCCTCGGTACAGAAGAGGACGAGGAGGAGGGCGGCGGGCTGGGCGGCGCCGGCGGCGCCGCGCCCGGCGCGGGCGCGCAGCCCCCGCAGCAGCAGGCGGCGCAGGCGCAGCGGCAGCAGCCGTCGTACATGCTGGATGCTGTGGAGGAGGACCCCGACAAGGAGCTGCACATGTTTGAGGTGGACCCAGCAAAGGTGAGCTTCACAGTTGGTTTGGAAAGATTCGAAACCTACAAAATGATTGTAATGATCGATCAGCAGGGGACTTGCACTGGGGTGCACGAATTGTGGTGGATTCTGCAAAGCCGGGGCAGGCTGCAACCACCAACCTGGGACAACGCCGCCTCCACCTCCGTTGCTGCTGCTGCAGCCGCTGCTGTTGGCTCCGCCGCGTCAAGCGTCCAGCTCTTGCGTCTCCCCCCCCCTGCCGCCCTCCGCAGGTGGAGAAGGTCAAGGAGCGGTGCCTGCCAGACGCCTTGAATTACCCAATGCTGGAGGAGTACGACTTCAAGGCGGACAGCCACAACCCCGACCTGGGCATAGACCTGAAGCCAAACGTGCAGGCGCGTGCGTGCTGTGTGCAAAGGGACAACGTGCGTGCGTGCGTGCGCGCGTGCGCACTTGTGCACGTGCGCGCCTGCCAGGGACTTGGACCTGCACCATCCGGCAGGCGGCCTCAACGGTTCTCGTGCGTACCCCCCCCCTCCCCCGCCTCCTGCAGCACCGCCCCTACCAGGAAAAGTCGCTCAGCAAGATGTTTGGCAACGGGCGTGCGCGCTCCGGCATCATCGTCCTGCCCTGCGGCGCCGGCAAGAGCCTGGTGCGCTTGGGGCCGAGGGGGCCGGCGGTTGGGCGTCGAGCTGTGTCCCGCTTCTGCCAGGCTTGCAGCGGCCCGCAGTTGCACAATGCAGCCTGCAGCCGGTGTGTTGCGCCCCGCCGCCTCTCATTGCCGCGCCTGGCTCCCCCCTTCCCCTCCCCGCCCACCTGTCTGCAGGTGGGCGTGTCTGCTGCGGCACGCATCAAGAAGAGCTGCCTGGTGCTGTGCACCAACGGCGTGTCGGTGGACCAGTGGAAGTACCAGTTCGAGATGTGGACCAACATACAGGCGCGCGCGGGGCGGCGGGGGGGCCGCTGAGGCCGGCCTGCCAGCTGCTGCTGCCAGTGCGCTGATGTCGTGAAACTGCCAGTTGGGGATGTGGACCAGTGCAGCAAGAAACCCCACCCACCCCCCAAACGTCAAGCCACTAAAAATGCACACGAACAATAGCAAGGGAAACAGTGCTGCCGCTCCGCTGCTGCCGTCGCCGACCGACCTCCGGCGAGCTGCGTGCCCCCTCATCTGCCTCCCTTCCCCGCCCCCCTGCTCAAACCCGCGTGCCCCTGCAGAAGAACCAGGTGTGCCGCTTCACCTCGCAGTCGCGCGAGTGGTTCGAGTCGCCCGCCGGCGTCTGCATCACCACGTACACAATGGTGGCTTTCAGGCAAGCAGTTTTAGAGGCTGGGGAACTCGAGGGTGGCTGCACCCGCACCCAGGCAAGCAGGAGCGCAGGGCGCCGCAGCCGCGCCTCGCGCCTGCGCCTCACCGCCGGCGGCCCCGCTTCATGCCTGCGTGCCCCTTCTGCCCTCACTGCAGCGGCCGGCGCTCGACTGAAGGCGAGCGCATCATGCAGCAGATCATGTCGCGGGAGTGGGGGCTGATCCTGCTGGACGAGGTGGGAGGCCGCAGTGGAGGCGTGGGATACGGAGGGCATGCGGTGCTATGGAGCGCATGCGCTGCTATGGAGGGCATGCGCCGCAGCTGCAGCCGCCACCGCCGTGGCAGCCGCAGCCCCCCAGATTCACGCGCAGATGCAAGCCTTCAGTTGCTAACAAGCGCTTTGCCTGCGACCGAGTGTCCTCAGGTGCACGTGGTGCCTGCCGCCATGTTCCGCCGCGTGCTTGGCATCGTCAAGGCGCACGCCAAGCTGGGCCTGACGGCGACGCTGGTGCGGGAGGACTCCCTCATCGGAGACCTGAACTTCCTCATCGGTGAGGCGGCCCCTCCTGCTTTTATCAAATGCAGAAAGAGCTGGGCGGCTGGGTGGTCGGGCAGGGGGCTGCGGTGCCAGGGGCGCTCGGCGAGCTGGGGCCGACACGATGAAGAGTCGGACGAGTAATTCACAGACTGATTGAATGGTTGACCCATCGCCCAGGCCCCAAGCTGTACGAGGCCAACAGGCTGGACCTGACAATCGATTGATTACCACTCGTTCATCAATTCAAAATTCACTCACTAATTCATCGCCCAGGCCCCAAGCTGTACGAGGCCAACTGGCTGGACCTGACGCGTGGCGGCCACATCGCCAACGTGCAGTGCGCAGAGGTTGGCGGGGCCGCGGCGGTGCCTGCGCATGCACATGATCTTTGGTGCAGGGGGGAAGGGCAGGTGTTGGTTTTTGCCTCGACGCGTTTCCCTGCGCCATTTCGCCACTGCTGTGCAGCCGCGGCGCCCGTCGTTCCAAGGCATCACTTGCGCGCGAGTGCCTGCGCCCCGTCCCCCGCCTCTGCCCCCTCCCCGTGCCTCCCCCCGCCGATCGCACCCCCTCTGCTCCCCCTGGTGCCGTGCAGGTGTGGTGCCCCCTGTCCAAGGAGTTTGCCCGCGAGTACCTGCGCGCCTCCGCCACCCCCACCCAAAAGCAGCTGCTCTACGTGATGAACCCCGCCAAGCTGCGGGCCTGCCATTTCCTGGTGGACTACCACGAGCGGCGGTGAGCGCCACATGATGTCGTGTCTTGCGTTTTGCATTGCACAAAGTCGGGACAGCTGGGCTGGCTTCGCTGTCTTGTGCGCATGCCAGTGCCTGGCGGACCGCCACGAGCGGCGGCAGGAACACAATAAGGCCAACTCTTCAGCGACAACACCCCCTGCATCCACTGACCTCCTTGCACGCTGACCTGCCATCTGCCTGCCCCTTTGCCGCAACAGAGGCGACAAGGTCATCGTCTTCAGCGACAACATTTACGCGCTTCGAGAGTACGCCATGCGCATGCGCAAGCCCTTCATCTACGGGGCCACCGGGCACCAGGTGTGAGAAGAACAGGGGGAGCTGCGTCGGGGGGGCAGCACACCGAGGCCGGCCGCGTGTGCCACCGCCGCCGCGCGGCTCGTCAGTGCAGTGCCGCGTGCCGCTCGCCCTTTCAACCCTCCCTCTCCCACCCCCGCTCCCCCCAGGAGCGCACCCGCATCCTGCACGCCTTCAAGCACAACCCCCAAGTCAATACGGTCTTCCTGTCAAAGGTGGGTGCCTCAATTTACACAGTCTTTACATAGATGCTGACTTACGTTCAGAGTGTGCAATGTTCCCACACGTCAGCACGGTCTTCCTGTCAAAGGTGGGAGACTCCTTCCGTTTCATTCACATCCACAATGATATCTGTCCCTCGAAGCTGACCGGATTTGCAGCGTGTGAGCAAGCGTGCGTGCGTGTGTGCAGCAAGCATGCGCCACACATTGTGTTGTTCGGTTCCCCCCCCCCCCCCCCCCTCGTGTGCCTGCCAGGTGGGCGACAACTCCCTGGACATCCCCGAGGCAAACGTGCTGGTGCAGATCTCGTCGCACGCGGGGTCGCGCCGCCAGGAGGCGCAGGTAGGCAGGGTTGCCGGCAGGAAGCCAGGGCCGGCGTTGGGTTGCAAGGTGCTGCGCCGCCAGGAGGCGCAGGTGCGGGCGGAGGTTCTCTATCTGAAGAGGACCAGGGCTGATGTGTGCGCACCCGTGCGTGCTTGTTGCGGCCACCCGCACCATGCTTTGCTCGCCACCGTGCCCACCTCCCGGCCCACCAACACACGCTCGCCCTGCTGCGCCTGCACCGCGAGGCAGCGCCTGGGCCGCATCCTGCGCAAGAAGAAGGCCCGCCCGGGGGTCGCGGCGGGAGGTGAGGAGTACGACGCCTTCTTCTACAGCCTGGTGACGCTCGACACGCAGGTGGGTGGGTGTGGGGCAGCACCTTGTTTCTGTTTTCTACACGCTGCTTCCGCAAGAAGCGTGCTCCTACAGCCTGGCGACGTTCGACACGGCAGGTGGGTGCTCTGCGGGTGCGGGGCAGGTGCTTGCAGTATGCACGCATGGCCGTGTGTGCGCGGCGCTCTTGCTTCTTGTTCTTGTTTGGTGTGCTCACACGGCGGAGCCGGCGTGCATGCCCTTCCCGCCCGCCCCTGCCAACCACTGGCTAACCCCTGCCTGTACTCCTACAGGAGGTGTACTCCACGGCCAAGCGCCAGCAGTCCCTCGTCGGCCCCGCGTGCAGCGCCCCGGCTGCCGCCCAACACGTACCCCCCCCCCTGATACTCGATCCCTCCGCCGTCCTCCTCAACAGGAGGTGTACTTCACCGCCAAGCGCCAGCAGTTCCTCATCGACCAGGGGTACTCTTACAAGGTCATCCCCTCCCTGCTGGAGGCGGCGGGTGAGCGTGGGCGCCGGCCGGCAGCGCCAGCGCGCGGCCTGCGCTGCTGCTGCTGCTCTGCTGCCAGCTCGTGCTGCCATGGATGCTCTTGCCCTCGCTGCCAGAGGCGGCGGGTGACCTAGCATACCTTCATCCGGTCGTAGCAACACTGCTGCAGCCAGCAAAGTATGCGTCACATGCGTCATACAATGCGTCATATATGCGTCATACAATGCGTCGTATATGCGTCATACAATGCGTCATAGAATGCGTCATACATATGTATGCGTCATCCCAGCGCGGAGGGCGGCACTGCGGGTGTGCGGTCTGTGTGCTCGCTGCTGCGCCGCTGCAGGTGTGTGTGCACGAGGCGCGCTCCTGACCTGCCCCGTCCTGCGTCCCGCTGCAGGCGCGGAGGGCGGGCAGCTGCTGCTGTCGACAAAGGAGGAGCAGCTGGATGTGCTGGTGAGCGCCGCGCTGCGCGGCGCTGCACTATGCCCATGCTGTGCTGCGCTCTACGCTGTGCTGCGCTGCATTGTCGTGCCACGGTTCCCAGCCTGCCCAGCATGCGCGCCGCAGCGCGGTGCCCCGGCTCCAGCGGTCGCCCCGCCAGCCGATGCGGCCCCACCTCGTGCGAACGTCCTACTATCAACTGTTGCTAATTGCAGAGTCAGTCTTGACCTACTCTGATGCCCCCCCCCCCCTCCCCCCCAGGCGGCCATCCTGGCGGCGTCGGATGCTGACTTGGCCGAGGAGGACGTGGGGGTGGACAAGGACGATGTGGCAAACCTGAAGAAGAAGTGAGCGGGCGGGGCGGGCCTGGCAGCAGGAAAGCGAGGCAGGCAGCCTCGCAGGCGCTTGCCACAATCATGTCGCGCCAGCCCCCCCCCCCCCCCCCGCTCCCGCCCTCCTGCCGCAGGGCCCCCGCGCGGCGCGTGGTCGGCAGCATGGCGGCGCTGTCCGGCGCAGCGGGCATTTCTTACTTGGAGTACAGCACCAAGCAGGGCGGGCGCAGCAGGCCCGCCGGCGGCGGCAAGCTTGCCAAGATGGCGAAAAAGTTCGGTTGATGAAACCGCCATGCTGCCTGCTTCTCAAAACGGCCCTGCCGCCTGGGCGCTGCCCTGCTCCTCTGGCTGCCTGCCTCTGGCTACCTGCCCTCACCATGCCTCGCATCAGAAAGCAAGCAACAGGCAGAGCATCAGGCGCAGGGCATGTGAATCAGGGGATGCCATGAAACAGAGCATAGCATGGCAGGTGGGGTGAGGAGCGCCTGGGGGGGGGGGCGCAGGGCGCTGGGCGGGATGTTTAAGGTGTCGGAAAGCCGCCCTCGCAACAGGCACGCCGGCGGCGAACGCGGGCTGCATGCATGCACACGCCGCAGCGGCGCGCCATGCAGGGTCCCTCCAGGCTGCGCTGTGGCGCCTGGAAGGAGGCTCGCCCGCCGGCCAGGCTGCTCCAGGCTCACGGCGACGGCTCGCTCGCCGCTTCAACGGGGGCTGGCTGGGCAGGGGCGGGGGCGGCGGCGGCAGGCTCGCCGGGGGGAGGCACCGCGGCGGGCTTGAACTGCACCTTGAGGTCCTGAGAGCGCAGCTGGCTGCAAAGAGAGGGCGAAAGGAAAGGGCGTGATCAAGGAAGACCCGCAGCAGTGGCAGGGGGCAGTTGCTACCGGAGACGGATGCTGCCAATGGCTGGCCGGCTGGCCGCCTCTGCCCCCGAGGCGGCACGAGCCTGATGCGCCCGCCAGCGCAGCACCTGGCGGGCGGCGCCGGGGCAGCAAGCCGCCGGCGGGTGCTGCCGCTGGCAAGGCAGGCATTCCGCTGCTTCTTCCAATAACCCTAGCAACTGCAGCAGCACGCACCTGATGCGCAGACGCAGCACCTGGCGGGTGGCGCCGGCCAGCGCCAACTCCAGGGGCTGGGAGGGGTCGATGGCCTGAGGGGTGCACCGGGGAAGGGATGAACACATGTTGCGAAGCAGTTGGGGAGGGAGGTGGGATCCAGGGGCTGGGAGGGCTCGATGGCCCGAGGGTTGTAAGGGCCGCGGTGAGGGACCAGCAGGGGATGGGAGCATCATGAGGCGGCGCACGAGCGTCATCGACTGGCGCGGTGAATGGTTTCGGCAAGGGAGGCGCTGCACGACTTGCTGGCTGCTGGACAGGCACGCCGGCAGCACAGCATGCCACAAGCAGCGCAGCAGCGATGCCGGCTGCACAGCCCCCCAGGGAGGGGGAAGCAGCTGGGGTGTGGTTGCAAGGCAGCGGCTCAGGTAACTGACACCACCACCGCCACGCCACCCCCTCCCCCCTTGATCTCACCTTCCCGGGGTTCCACTCCTGCAGCGCAGCAGAGGGCGGGGGGGGACGCGGAGGGTGGCACGGGGCAGGAACGCGAGCGAGCGAGCAGCGGTGGGGGGCGGGACGGGCGGGTGAGCAGCAGGGGCCAAGCTGGTCAGCTGGGCGGCAGTCGACCCGCCCAGCAGTTGGAGGCGTCCGCCCCTGGCCACGAGCCAGGCAGCCAAAAATCGACGAGGCGTCGCCCCAACTGGCACTGCCGTTCGACCAGTGTCAGTGACGGGGCTCACCCAGTAGTTGGAGGTGCCCGGCCTCAGGCGGTCGCCGTTGATCTGGGCAGCGACGATGGGCTGCGGCAGGAGGGAGCACGGGGTTGGAGGGGGTGCGAAGCGCGGGTGGGCAGGCTGCGCTCAGCCAGCAGAGTTCGAAGCAGCAGGCAACGACGAGGCGGCGGCTGGCGCCCCCTGGCGCCCCGAGTTGCCCCTTGCCACCCACGCCATTTAACACCCGGCCCCCCTCCTGGCCCCCCCCCCCCGCCCCCGAGCGCACTCACCACCAGGCTGTTTGCAAAATTGAAGGCCTGGAAGTACGCATTGCTGCGGGTGGGGCCAAAGAGGAAGGGGAGGGGAGGGGAGGTGGCACAGGGCACGCGCCGCGGCACGCCCTCGGGCGGTCTCAGCAGACCCGAGCCAGCAGACGGCCCGCCCCCCCGGGCAGCGCATCAAAGCCCCTGGATGCTGCGCTGGCCAGCGCTCATTCCCCGGGGGCAGCAGCACGTGGGGTCCTGCCGCGTTCGTGCGAGCCTCACCCGCCGGGCTTGACCAGCATTTTTATGGTGCCATTGACATAGGGCGAGCAGTCGGGCAGAAACTCCCAGGAGACCTGGCACCGGGGGGGGGGGGGGGGGGGGGGGCGCACGTGCACGGCAGAGGGATGATCGTCGACGCGGCATGGAAGCCGGTGGGGTGGTGGGTGGGTGGGTGGGGGGGTGGGGGGGGGCTCCTGCCTCCCTCCCCCACTTGCCTCCCTCGACCCCCGCCCACGGTGCGCACTCTTTCCCCCACTGTTTCCTTTGAGGCGCCCACCTGCAGTGTGTTGAGGTCCGACCCAGCCGTGAAGTTTTGGAAGGCCGGGATGGACAGCGCGATGTTGGCGCCCAGGCAGTCGCCTGCGCGCAGCATGCACAGCTTGGGGGGGGCAGCCCAGGTGAATGTCATGCGGCAGGCATGGGCGGGCAGGGGTGCCGTGCTTGCGCCCAGCCAGCCGCCTGCAGGCAGCACCAGGAAGCGGGGGGAGCCGCGGCACGAACTGCAGCTGGGTGGTTGGTGAGGCCTCCCTCACCACCCTCCCGGTGGGCATCTCACCGCAGAGGTCGACCACTTGCACCACCATGCGCGCGCCCAGGGGCTGGCAGGCGGCGTCGTCGCACTGCAGGCGCACGCAGCGCCCGCACGCAAAGCCCTTGCCCCAGTAGTCGTTGCCCACGCCGATGTAGGCGGCCTGCGGGGGGGGGGGGGGGGGGGCACAGTGTGCGTCAGGCGGCTGAGAACCTGCAGAGAGGCTGAGAAGCTGAGAAGCTGAGAAGCTGGGACGAAGGGTGCTTTGCTGCTACCTGCTCCTTCCGTTGGAGGGTTGGGAGGCAGGTGCGGTCACAACTCGATTTCACCCACCCACCCCTGCAGTCGCTGTCGTCCAACCCCTTTGGCCCCGCGATTCATATCCCCGGACTTTCGCAGAACAAGTGAGATAAGAGACGACGACCCACCCTGAAGTCTTCGTCAACGAATCCAAAGCCGCAGCCCAGGTCGATGGCTCCCGCAGAGGCCAGCGGCGTCGCCTCGTACGCGCTCACTGCAGTGCCGGCGTACTTGAGGCGGGCAATCTCGCCTGCGTTTGGGGGGGGGGGGAGTGGGAGTGGGGGCGGTTGCACGGTGGGGAAGCCGTGCCAGCGCACTCGAGGCGGAGCAGGTTGGCCTGAATGTGAGAGCGGGAGGGGATGAGGGCCTTGCGCAGTGAGGGAATCATGCAAGGTCAGGCAGGCATGAGCAGAGCAGGGTGGGGTGGGAGGAGCGCAGCAGAGCATGTGAGGAGGAGGAGGGAGGGAGGCGAGCGGCCACTGCCAGCGTGCGCCGCCGCTCGGCGCACCTGCCGGGCCCGCGGCCAGGCCGTACTGCTGGCCGCTCTCTTCCTGGGTAGTCACGCCAGTTCCGGCGCCCGGGCCCTGTGAGCAAGGGGCAGGAGCAGGGAGAGTAATGGGCAAGCTGGCGCTGCGCGCATTCTGTACTGCCTGGTAAGGCTGACGCGTGGCGGCGGCAGGGCGGCGGGCGGCGCCGCCGTCGCCCCTGCTCACGCCCAGCGGCCTGCTCGCGGCTCTCCCGCGCTCTGCCTACCGGCAGCAGCGCGGCTGCCTCCTCTGGCGTGAGGAAACCGGCGGCCTCGTCCGGGGAACCGCCGTCGGCCGATCCCGCGGTGCGGGCGTCTCCGGCGCCCTCTGGCTGCGCTGCTGCACCCGGCAGGCCGCCCCACAGCTGCCCACACGCAAGCAGGGCGCAGATGAGCGCTAGGCCGCGCGCTTGGGGCGGTCTCATGGCTGCAGGTGGCGTGTGACTAGCAGGCAGGTGGAGAGGGTAAGAGGGAAATGCTGCAATGGCGAGAGCAAGTGGCAGCACAGCAAGCGGCCGGCAGTGCATGCGCCACAGCGCGCCGCCACTGCATGAGCCCTGCCCCGTGCCTTGCCCTCGCTTCTCTCGTCTTTTGGGACCCACTCAGCGGCGTCCCTGCAGCTTTGCAACCGCCGATCAGCCGCAATGAGTGCCTGGCCGGCTTCCCTGCCCTTTTCTGACCCCGTCTGCCCTCGCACGGCTGCCCAACCGGCGCACGGTTGTATGTGCCTGACTGGTCTTAATGACCCGCGAACCTCGGTGCATCGCGCGCGCCACCCATCGCCGCTCGCCTCCGCCACGCACCGCCGCCGCCGCTCCGCCTCACTGCAGCCATGGCCTGTCGGCCCTCCACCTGGCACAGCCGCACGCGTTCTACCTGTCAAGACCCTCCTCTGGAAGGCCTCAGCGCCTGCTTTGCTGCGATCGGCGGCGCCCGCCTGCCGCTGCACCGCCAGGTGCGGAAGCCTGCACTCGGCGGTGCTGCGTGAGCTCTTCCTGTCGCAGTGTGAGGGCCTGGGCGCACCGCCAGGGTGCGCCGCGTGAGCACGAGGCAGCAGGCCAGCACCCAAGGGCAGCCCGACCTGTCTGCAGCCTTCCAGGGCAGCAGCGTGGAGGAGGTGGTGTGCCTGCTGCGCCTGGTGTAGTGACTACCGCACGCGAGACGCCTGCTCGGCCTCACAGCGGCTTTCAAGCCTGAAGTAGGTGGCGAGGCGCGCCGACATGTCCCAACCTATCGAGCCTTACCCAGGCTGCGTGTGCGCGTGCCGCCCAGCAAGCCGCACTGAAGGACGCTGACAGCTGCCGACAGCGCCAGGCTACGGAAGCCCAGCTCACGCATCGGCGTGTGGGTCGCGCTCTCAAGAGCGCCGGTTGCAATGCACTCCTGGCAGGTCGCAGGGGGCACAGCAGGTCGCAGGGGGCACAGCACATGAGAGGAGAAGGGTGCGAAGTGTGGAGGCGCGCAGCTGCGGCGCGATGCCCCATGCGGCTGCGCAGCCTGGCTTGCTCGGAATGGAGACAGGTCAGGGGAAGGTGCAGCTGCAGGTGGGTGCTTCCATGCCAGCTCCAGGGCCAGCTCCAGCACCTGAGTGCTCAGCGGCACAGCGCACAGCGCACGGCGCCGCACAGGCCTGCTCACATGCGCCCCACCCGTACGCGACGTTGTCCTCTTCCTTCGATTCAACATAATCTCCCAGGCCTTCTGAACCTTCGGAGCACCGCGCTAGAGGCACCTCCCCCTCACAAGGCGGCGCACCGACCGCGCTTGCCCCTCGCTCCGCCGCGCCGCGCAAACCTTCCCGGTAAGTCTCATGCATACACGGACGGCGGGGGGAGGTCGCCGCGCTCCAGGCCGAGCCGAGGCCGGAAGCGGAAGCACGTGCTCTCCGCCGCTTTTGCCGGCCGCCAGTCGTGTTTGGGACGCAGTGGGATTCCAAATAACAGGCATGCACGGGCCTGCCGCGCTGTACACCGCCCCCCGCCGCTCGACGACGACGACAAGTCGTCGCCCGTCCCTCCTTCCGGCCCTGCCAGCTCGTAGCCCGCCGCCCCCTGCAGCACCCACCATGGACCTCAAGGGCTACCAGGTGCTGACATGGAGCCTGACGGCTGTCCTGCTGGCCAGCTTTGCGGGCTTTGCCTTGATCTTCGCCTACCTCCGCAAGCGGCGCCTCAGCGGCAGCGTCAACTTCAACCAGGAGGAATTCATCACTGCCCGCCGCCAGGTGCGCGCGTGCACGCGGGATGTGTGCGTCGGTTGTCCGTGCGCGTTCGACTGGCTGCTGTGTGGCTCGGGTGTGAGGGAGCTGGCCGAGGAATTTGTTTTGCGTTTTGGTGCGTTGCCCGGGCGGTGCCGCCGCGGCGCGTTTTGGTGTATTGGTCGGTTGCTTGGCGGGGCAAGGTTTTGGCGGCTTTGGGGCGCACCAGAGCGCGCCGCCACGGCGGCGCGCCCTTGTGGCCGCTGCCCTCCGCCACGCCCCCACGCCACCACCCTCCCACGCCGCGCCCCCTCGCCCCACCGACACGGCGTCACACCGCAGGTGGGCGCGCTGCGCATCGGCTGGTCGTTCTTCGCGGGCGCCCTGGGCGCCTGGGTCATCTCCTCGCCCCCCTCCTACACCGGCTCTGGCTTTGGCTACGGCGCGGGCGCCATCGGGCTGGCCTTCTATTCCCTGTCCTCCGGCCTGCCAGTCATCATGATCGCCTTTGCTGGCGACCTCATCCGGGTGAGGCGGCTCTGGAGCGCTGCCGCCGCAGCTGCCGCCGCCGCCGCCGCTGGTGCCACCGTGGTTGCCGCTGCGGCTTCTGCTGCAGGTCCTGCCACGATGCTTCGCCACGGGCTTGCTGCTGCTCCGCTGCCGCTTGTTGCCACCGTCCGCACCTCACCCTGCCACTCGCTCATAGCCACGTCTCGTTGCGTTTCATCCTCCGCAGCGCAAGGTGCCCCACGTGCTGTCCCTCACCGACTTTATGGGGTGGCGGTACGGCTGGGTGGCCAAGACCTACGTTGTCATCCTTTGCCTGCTCGACATGTCCATTGGTGGGTGCCGCCGCTGCGGCGGCCGCCACCGCCGCCGCTGTGGCCGCCGCTGCTGCTGCTGCTGCTACGTCACTGCTGCCCCTCCGCTGCAGCCCCACCTGCTGCTGCTCCGGTCTGCTGCAGTCTGCTGTCGGCCGCGGCCACCGCCGTTGCCCAGCACCTTTGCCGCCCCATCCCCACTGACGTTTATTTTCACCTGCCCCTTTGCAGCCATCCTGGCTGAGTACACCTCCATAGGCACGCTCTTTGGCGTGTACCTTGGTTCCAAGGTGGGTTGCGTCTGCACATGCATTGCCTGGTACTGTGTGTGGGGTTGGCGCCAGCACCCAGCACACTCGTTGGCGTCTACCTGGCAGCCGTGTGCCACCACCCTTTGTGTGGGCCTCCTCACTCCGAGCAACACCATTTCCACCTCTCCAACACTCGCCCTAAAATCGACTTCATGTTGATGCCTTCACTCGCCGCAGGCCTACGCCATCACCATCTGCGTGGGCATCCTCACCCTCATCTACACCACCTACGGCGGCCTCTACATCTCCATCATCACCGACCAGATCCAGGGTGAGCCGGCACGCAGTACCACGCACCGCCACACATGTTGCAGTACCACAAGGTGCCTTGCGGTGCAGACTGGTGTTGGGCGGGCGCAGAGTGGCCTGGGGCTTGCGCAGCGTGGCCTGCCGCGTGCCCTGTACACGCGGCCGGCCGCCGCGCAACGTTTGCCCACGTGCCTGCAGGCGTCGCCGTCTGCCTGCTGTTCTCCATTTGCGTCATCTACATGGCCGCTGACTTCCGCTACCCCCTGCCCAAGCCTTTTGTGGACGACTGCGCGCCGGCCTTCACTTCGGAGGGTGCGTGCATGGGAGCGGGGTGCAACGTGCTGCACGGCGCCTGCTTGCATGCAGAACTGGCGCGTTCGCCCCGCCGCGCGGCAGCCCCCCGCCCGCCCGCCCGCCCGCCCACGCGTCCCCTCACTCGCCCCCTTCCCGGCGCTCTCTTCCCGGTGCAGCCAACCCCCAGGGCTTCTGCCTCAGCGGCAAGAACAAGGCCGGCTACTCCTCCATCTTCGTCATGCCCGCCTCCCTCTTCACCGCCACAATTTTCTCCGAGGCCATGTGGCAGCGCGCCTGGGCGTCGGCGGACAAGCGGTGCGTGCACGGGCAGCCTGCCTGCCCTGCCTGCTGGCGTGAGTGCGCGTGAGGCGCAGCGGCTCCAGCGCGCGCAGCGCGCGTGCGCCCCTGTCGGCAGACGGTGCGCAACACAGGGGATGTATGATGCAGCGCACGTGGCCTCTGGTTTTGGCTTGTGAGCACCGTGCTGGTGGCCCTCCTCCCTCCGCCCCTCCCACCTTGCGCCACGTGTGCACCCATGCTCCCACCCTTCCTTCGCCTCCACCCCCCGCCTCCCCCTGCTGCAGCGCTCTGGTCCGTGGCTCCTTCATCGGCTGCGTGGGCATCGTGCTGGTGGTCTTCTTCGTCGGCCTGACCGGCATCCTGGCCGCCTGGGCGGGCCTCATCCTGCCCGGCGAGTTTGGCGGCCCCGACTTCTGCGAGGTCATCGAACCCCCCACCGACTACAACCTCTACTTCCTGGCTGTGAGACGGACCCCGGTTTTCAGGGCGCATGTCTGTCGTGTATTTTTCTATCAGGACCACAGGCCCGAATTGCGCTTCCTCGCGGCGACAGTGAGATCGCGTGTGTAAAACCCTTGGAGGGCTGGTTCTGGTGGTGGCTGGGGTGGTTGGGGGTCGGACAGCAGCTGCGCTGACCCCGCCCAACGGCGCCACCCTCTAGTGGCGATGTGGCAGGAATGGCGAGGGCTGTGTTTGTGCTTCGACTGCCAAATGCCACCAGCCAGCCAGCCAGCAACCATCCATCCACCTCTCCTGCCCGCCCTGCAGGCCCTGGGCGCCCTGAACAACGCCAGCCAGATCTCCAAGTGGATTGGCGTGGTGGTCATGCTGCTAGCGGTGTGCATGAACATGTCAGCGGTCGACTCGCTGCAGGTCTGCAGACAGGGAGGCTGGGCGGGGAGGCTGGGCGTGCTAGGCAGCCAGAGTTGCCGCGCCAGGCCTGTGGGCGTGCTATCGTGCTGCCCATCGGCGTGGTTGTCATCATGCATTCCCCGCCTCCCTCTCCCACCGCAGAACGGCCTGACGGCCGGCTTCTCCAGCCACCTGCTCAAGGGCAAGCCCGTGAGCTGGACCAAGCTGGCTGTGCTGGTGATCAACGTGCCCCTGGTTGTGTTGGGCGCCCGCCCCAACGGCCTGGACCTTAAGGTCCTCGACGTGAGTGATGGTACTGCCGGAGGTTCTCATGCACTGGCGCCGTGTTTGGGTGTGCAAGGTGGCTGTGCAGCCAGCCTGCCCGGACGTCAAGGCCCTCGACGTGCGTGGTGGTATCGCTGAAGTGGTACTGCATGTGGTTTGCAGCTTAGGCCGTGCCAGGGGCTGGGTGGTGCTGACGGTCCCGCTGATGCGCCGGGCGGGAGCCTGCCCTGCAGCTGTGCATCCAAGCGTGGGCCGAGCTGTGCACTGCGACCACGCCCACAACAAGCCTTCACTTCTTCACTTTGCCCCCCCCCCCCCCCCCCCCCACCCACCCCCCCCCCCCCCCCCCCCCCCCCCCCCCCCCCCCCCACCACCACCACCACCCCCACCACCACCCCACACACACGCAGCTGTTCCTGCTGGCCAACATGCTGTGCTGCACCAGTGCAATCCCCGTGCTGCTGGGCCTGTCTGAGAAGCTGCACCCCCTCCTGGGCGGCGCCTCCCTGGTCTTCTCCTGCCTCTTCTCTTTCTTCTGCACCTCTCGTGAGCGGGCTGAGGGTCTGTTGTTTAGCCTTGCGGCGGGGGCGCTGCTGCCGATGCCGCCGCTTGAATGCTCAATTACATTGGAAGCCCACAGGGAGCCAGAAGGGGTGTGTCAGCTGCTGCTGTAGCGGGCTGAGCCTCTGCTGCCGCTGCCGCCGCAGCCGCCGGCTTTGCTAGGACCTGTCCGGGCACACGCCACCGCCCCCGGTGCACGGCGCTGGTTGCAGCGCAGCGAGGGCAGCACGCTACAATGCACCCAGTACAGCGTGCCCCCCCCCCCCACCACCACCACCACACACGCACGCACGCACGCACGCACGCACGCACGCACGCACGCACGCACGCACGCACGCACGCACGCACGCACGCACGCACGCACGCACGCACGCACGCACGCACGCACGCACTAAAATACAATGAAAAACGTGCAGCGTACGGTCGCACGCTGCACAACGCGCCCCGTGCCGCAACCGCGCCGCCGCCCGCCTGGCTGCCCCTCCCCCCAAACTTGCCCCTCCCCTCAAACTGCAGTGTACGGCGTTGACTACTTCTACAACAACTTCACGACCATCCAGGCCAACGACGCCGCAGGCTGCGCATTTAAGTACCAGGTCAAGGACTTCGGGTGAGAGGCCAGGGCCTGCCTGCCTGCCCGCTCGCTTGCTGGCTTGCCGCCGCGGCAGCTGCAGTGCAGTGGCCGCCGCTGCTGGTGCCGCTGCCGCTTGCGCTGCTGCTGCCCCGCGCGCTGCAGCCGGCGCCGCTGCTGCCCGGGCTGCTGCTGCTCGGGCTGCTGCGGCCGCCGCGCCCGCCGGCGTTGCTGCCCACATGTCGGTGTCTGCCGTGCTTGTGCCGGTGGCGCCGGCTGCGACTCTGGCTTGGTTCCTCTTGCTTCTCGTGCCTCTTTCCCCACAGCCTGCACCTGCAACGCCGCCCTGCAGCGCACCTGCGCGGGCCACGCCAGCCCTGGAGAGGTTCCCACCCACCGTCCGCCGCAATACTCAATATACATGGTAATGTATTCAATAGCGCACCTGCAACACCAGCCGGTACTGCCTCCCCCCACCGCCTGTACCGCAGCAACGCCATGAAGTACACCTGGATGGGCAACGGCTACTCCTGGGACTTCTTCCTGGTGAGCACTCTTATGCACGTGCCGTGCACGCCGTTTGGTGTTGTGCTATGCGGCACCCTTCGCACAGTGTGGGCGCCGCCGCCGCCGCTTTCGCTGCCGCTTGTCCCTCGCCCCTCCACGCCCCCCGGCCGACCAACCCCCTCTTGCTGACGCCCTCGCCCCCTGCCGCCGCCTCTCCTGATCTCGAGCACAGATCCCCCTCAGCGTGTCCTTGGGCAGCATGCTGCTCTGCGCCCTCCTCAACTGGGCCCTGCAGCGCTGCACCGCCAAGCCCGCGCTGCTGGGCTTCACCGCGCCCGCCACCCACCCCCACCTTTACCCTGCCGAGCCCGCCGAAGAGTCGGGTGAGCGTCGCTGGCTGATTGGTTGATTACATCGACATCTGTTTTTGGTCAGTCACTGAACGTGGCTCGCGTTAGAGTCAGCGCCCGCCGTCGTTGGATCCGCCAGCTCCCACTTACTGTTCGTGGGTGCTGCCTGCATTGCTTGCTTGGCTGGGGAGGGGGGCGGTTGAGCGAGCGAGGGGGACTTTGTGGTGTGGAGGGGGAGTCCCCGTCTGTGCCCCCTCCTGTGCCCCGCCGAGGAATCTGGCGGGCGTCGTGGCTCGCGTGCATCTGCTGCTTCCCGCTGTCTGTGGCAGCTGCTCGCATCGCTTGCTCAGCTGGCAAAGTCTGCGGGCGCTCGACCCCCCAGCTGCGCCACGCCGCGTCGCACACCGTCCCCGCTCCCCCAGCCGCCTGCCTGATCCCCTCTGTTCTGCTCGACACAGGGCGTTGAGTGGGGCAAGCGTGAGGAGGGCAAGTGGGCAGGAGAGCGCACTCGTGCCCTCTGCCCTGCGCGCCACCCCGCTGACCCCTCCCGCCCCCTCCCCTCCCGTGCTGCAGAGGGCTCTGACGAGGGCAAGGAGAGCGGCAGCCCGGCCAAGCGCAGCTCAGAGGAGCTGGCGGTGCCCGCAGCGCAGGAACAGTTTGCGACGGCGGCGCAGTGAGCGCGCGCGTCGGGCTGCTTTCCTGCCGCCGCCGCCGCGCCGCGCCTGCCCTGCCCTGCCTGTTCGCCCCGCATGAAAGCAGTGGCTGCATCGTTCGCGGCAGTGAGGCAAGCGTCCACCCTTGGGGGGTGGCGCCAACGCGCCTGCCACGCATTGCAGCTCGCCCGCTGGCCCGAGCAGCGCGCGCCTCAGCCGCCGCGTCCCCCGGCCGTGCATGTCTGGGCGTCACAGTGCTGGCCGCTGCGGCATGCGTTCTCCCCTGGA
Organism: Micractinium conductrix; assembly: GCA_002245815.2. Classification (NCBI taxonomy): domain Eukaryota; kingdom Viridiplantae; phylum Chlorophyta; class Trebouxiophyceae; order Chlorellales; family Chlorellaceae; genus Micractinium; species Micractinium conductrix. The sequence goes on from LHPF02000008.1 coordinate 1,599,170, forward strand.
TTCCTTTTCCCTGTTGCCTCACATCCAGAGCAGGCCCCAGCCTGCCACCACTCCCTTTTCCACGTGGTGGGGAAGTGCGGAGCCCTCTCGCTCCACCCTTGCCCCGCCCAACAACACCCCCCTACTCCCCCTTTGCGAGCCCACCTGACACCCTCCCCCCACCCTGAAACCCAAGGCCCCTCGCGCCCCACATACCCTTTCTCCGTGCTTGCTTGCCTCTGTGTTTTCCGCATGCCCACCTTGTTGGCACACGGGCGCGCGCGCCCGCCTCGCGACACAGCCGGCCGGCTGGCCTGCTGCCCGTGGTGTCACTTGCAGCTGAATGCCACTGCCTGTCCGCTCAAGCCCCATGCTGCCTCGTACACGTCCGCTCCGCTCCCTACAGGCTGCATTCCATGCATTCACTTCAATTCAGCACCCCTTTCCCTTGAGTGTTGCTATCCCTACATCGAGAGCTTCTGCGTCCCCTGCATGCACCTGCCTGCCCCACCCGGCACCCAAGACAACGGCATAACCCGTGTAAAGCACCTTACTAAAGAGGCGCAGGGCAGGTGGCCCAGGAGCCAGCGCACGAGTCTTACCGAGAGTCCCCCACGCACTTGCGGACACCTGCCTCCCCCCTCCCACAGGTTGCAGAGCGTTGAGTCAATGTCGCATGCTGGCATGCCGGTCCACGCTGCTGCTGTGCCGGGGGTTGGCGTGTGTAAAGGGAAAGTGCTGGAAAGGAGCAGAAGGCGCATAGAGCGAGCGAGCGGAGACAGGGTGGAATTAAAGAGAGGGGAGAGCAGGGGAGTTGCAAGGAGGCCTTGCCCAGTGGAGGGTGCTGTGGCAGCGAGCAGGGGTCAGGCTGCCTCTGCCTAGGGGGTCGTCGCCGGCGACTGGGGCAGGGGGCCGCCGCCTCACTTCTGCCCGTATGAGGTGCCCTCCTCAATCTTGAGCCGCTTCTTGAAGTCGTCCACCATCTTGAGCAGGCCCTCCTGCAGCGGCACCTGCAGCAAGGCACAACGACAACGACGCAAAACACGCAAAGGTTGGCCGCGTCGGGTATGCAAGCACCGTGCAATGCGCGGAACGGCAACGGTAGCGAGAAATAGCTGCCTCAGTGACGCAGGCCCCAGCAGCAGCAGCAGCAGCAGCAGCAGTAAGGCGCGCACGTCAGCAGCAGCGCCACCGGCAGCGGCAGCAGCAGCAGGACCAGCAGTGGAAGCGCATTGGCACAACGGGCCCCCCCGCATCACCAGCTGCAGCAGCGCGCCGTTGGCTCCCACCTCAGCGTAACACAACCACATCCAGCGCTCTCGCGTGCCAGTGTGCAGGCAGTGAGGAAGAACAGGAGGGCAGGAGGTACAGGTGACACCCACCTTTGGCTCCCACCCCAGCATCGTCTTGGCCTTGGTGATGTCTGGCCGCCGGCGGGAGGGGTCGTCAGCGGTGTTCTCCACCCACACGAGCTACGAGGGGCAAGGAGAAGAGTGGGGTGGTGGGCGGCGGGATGGGAGGGACAGGGGGTGCAGGCCGGGCGGGGCGAGTGTCGCGCAAGGGTGGCGGGCTGCCGGGCTGCACCACACGCTCATGCTGCGTGTGCAGCCGAGCCCCGCCTGGTTCCTGCTGGCTGAGTCGTCAAGTTGACCACCTTGTTCACGGCATCTGCCCGCCGCCAGTATCGGTAGGCCTGCCCTACAACCGGCCGCCAACAACGACCATTTTATTTTTTATTTGGGGGGGGGGGGCCTCATCTGGCGTACCTCTGCCTTGGGGTTGACCACCTTCTTGACCATCTCCGCCAGCTCAATCATGGTGAACTCGCCTGTGAAAACCAATAGTGAGGCGACAGGCGGCAATGGGTGACAGGTTCAACAACAACGGTGTGGATTCAAGGCACGTTCCAGAGGTAGCAAGCAATGGGCACACGCGCCAGCACGCCTACCACAGCAGGCACCCATCGGCGCGGCGTGCACGTCACGCGCGGCGCAGCACCCACCGGGGTTTCCGACGTTGAAGGGGCCGATGTGGTCGTCGTTGTCCATCACGCGGGTCATGCCTGCAGGCACACGTGACACGGGAGAGGTACGAATGAGATGATGAGAAGCGGGGTGCTGCAACGCAAATCATGCAGTTCTTCGTTTGCGCGCGACGCAGGCACGGCGGCAGGCTTGCAGGCCGCGCGACGCCCCGAACGTGGCGCCAGCATGCACGTGCACGGCCGCCAGGGCCGCGCCCGGCAGCTGCTTCGGTGCTGCGCGCCGCCGGCGCGAGCGCCGCCAGCAGTTGGCCTGCAGGCCGCAAGGCTGCTGCGTGCCGCCCACCGACTTGACCAAAGCAGCGGGCCAGCGCGCCCCTCGCACACGCACGCACCCTCGATCAGGTCGGACACATACTGGAAGGAGCGCGTCTGCTTGCCGTCGCCAAACAGCGTCAGCGGCTCGTTCTTCAGCGCCTGTCGGGGGCGGGCAGGGTTGGGGCAACCCTGTGAGGCGCGAGCGCAGCACGCCCTGCCCACGTCGTGGGTGCATTCCAGCAAACACCCTCCTCCCGGCATGCACGCATGCACGCACTGCACAGCCTGCATTGCAATCCGACCGCAGGGGGGCCTCGCAAGTTTCCTGCCGGCGAGGACAGGCAGGCAGGCAACGCAGGCAGGCATTGCCTGTACGGCGATCTCGATGCCGCATCGGAGAGAACGCCTCCACGCAGGCCAGGCAGTGCAACACCAGGGACCTGCCTGTGACACAAAGTTGGACACCACGCGGCCGTCGTCCAGCGCCATGCGCGGGCCGTAGGTGTTGAAGATGCGCACGATGCGCACCTCCTGGCCGTGCTCGCGGTGGTAGTCCTGCGGGCGGGCGCGTGGGCCAGGGCGCGCCGGTATGTTTCGATGCCACGCCGTCGTCCGCGCAGCCAGGATGCAGGCAGCCGGCGGGCCTGCTGCCACGGCTGAGGCCTGCCAGCGTGGACCCCAACAGCGCTGCGCACGCCTGCCTGCCCCACTCTCCCTGCCCAGAGTCTCGCCATCGGCAAGGCACTCTGCGCAGCGCTTGCCCTCGTCACACCACGACACAGCATGCCAAGCCCAGCACGCACAGCCCAGCGTACACAGCCCGCCACACGCACCATGGCGAGGCACTCTGCCGCGCGCTTGCCCTCGTCGTAGCACGACCGCTCGCCAATGGGGTTGACGTTGCCCCAGTACTCCTCGGTCTGCGTGTGCATTGGTGGTGGGATTCGGGGCACACACTTGGGTGTTTGTGCCTTGGTGGTGGGTTTAAAGGGGGACGCATAACACGTTGTGTCTGTGGGGTTGTCCCATTCAGGGTCCTCTGGGCTTATACTGTAGCTATACTGTAGGCGGAGGAGCGGGACTGATCGCCGACGGGCCACCGCCACACGCACGCACGCACGCAGCCGCCGCTGCACAGCCACACGCCGCTGCCACCCACGCAGACCATCCCTGCCCTCACCTGCGGGTGCTGCAGCGGGTCGCCGTACACCTCAGAGGTAGAGGAGATGAGGAAGCGGGCGCGGCAGCGCTTGGCCAGGCCCAGCTGCAGTCGCAGGCGAAGGCGTGGAGCGGAGGGGGAGGGGCAGTGCAAAGAGAGGTGAAGGGCTGTGGTGCAGCACCCACAGCGAGCCCAGGGTGGCCAAGCCAGGGACAGCGGCGCCACTGGGCAGCCCCCACGGCCGGTACACCCAACCAAACCAGCGCGTCGACCCACCCACCCACCATGTTCATGGTGCCAATGAAGGAGGTCTTGATGGTCTTGATGGGGTTGTACCTGCAGGCAGGCGCACAGGGCGAGGGTGGTTGGGCGCGCCGCACCAAGCATGCGAGAAGACAACTGGCCTGGCCATACGGCGGTACGCTGCCTGCCGACGCCAACGCCTGCGGCGCGCAGCCGGCTGCCGCTGCCGCGCGCGGCGAGGCGAGCCCCTTCTGCCGCCCGCAGCGCCGTCGCCATACGACGCAACCCCGCCTGGGGAGGCCCCGCCATCACGGTGTGCTCAGTGCTGCTCACTTGTAGTGCACGGGCGAGGCGGGGCAGGCCAGGTGGTAGATCTGGTCCACCTGCGTTCGGGGAGCGCACGCGCCAGGGGTGCGGAGCAGGGACAGCGAGGAGTGGGGCATGGCGAGGGCGGCAGCGGCGGAGCCAGCAGCAGCGGCACCTGCGGCAGGGAGGCCCAGAGCAGCGCAGCGCGCACGGGCCCAGTGCACGCGCGCGCGGCCACCTCCAATTAATGGCCTCCGCCACGCCAGCAGCAGCAATGCAGCTGCAACAGCGGCGCAGCCGCAGAGCGCCGCCCGCCCGCCCGCCTCCCCTGCCTCTCAGCGCCTCTTCTGTGGGGAACCCTTTTCACCCTTACCTCCAGCAGGATGGGCTCCACCACGTCGTGCCGGATGAGCTCGAAGTTGTCGCGGTCCAGCAGGTGCGCGATGTTGTCCTTGCTGCCCGTGAAGAAGTTGTCCAGGCAGATGACCTGGGGCGGGGGTGGGATGGGTGGTGGGCGGGGGGGCGGGCGGGCGGGTGGGTGCATGCAAGAGGCAGGCCACATGGCAGGCAAGGGCCTTGCAGATGGCCTGGGGTGGGTGGGTAGGTGCACGACGCAGGCGTTCATGACGAGCAGGGGCTCGTGAGGCTGGGCGCACCCGCCAACCGCCGCCAACCGCCGCGGCCGTCCGGCAGGCGCGCACGCAGCGGCCAGGCACGGCCACGGCGCCGGCGGCGGTCGCTCCGCTGCGCTGCCGCGCATCACCCGGTATCGAGCAGGAGACACAGTTCAGCAGAATCAGCAAATGCGCATCACCCACATGGTCGCCGCGCGCCACCAGAAAGTCGCACAGGTGGCTGCCCACAAAGCCCGCGCCGCCGGTCACCAGCACGCGGTTCTTCTCCGCACGCGGCTTGGCCTTGACTGCAGGCCGCTCATCGCCAGTCAGCTCCGAGCCGCCCTGCAGCAAGGGAGGGCGCGCGTTCTGTAGGACGCACCTGCACTCCAAAGGAGCACGAGCCACATGCGGGCGGCACAGCTCGAGCAGCGGCGGCGGCGGAGGCGCTGCCTGCCGGCTGCGCTGATCCGCAACAGTTTGTCGGCAATGCTGCTGCCACAGCAGAGCTGCGCCACTGTGGCCGCTGCAGCGGCTGCTCAGGCCCGCGATCCAACAGCGCGCAGCCAGCCTTCCGAGTGTCGCAGCACCGCCTACGGTGCGCCGTGATTGGGGCGATCGCTTGGAACACAACAAAGGGCTAGCCAGGGCCCCTCTGCCGCAGCCGGCCCGTCCGCCCGCCCACGCGCCTTGCGCTTGCTGGGCCCAGATGTGGTGGACATCTTAGCGGCCCTGAAAGAAACTTGACCGCTCGCTGCTGCCACCTGAAGGGCACCGGCTGGGAGGCGCTGCAAGCTCTTGTGGCTCGGTTGCAGCAACGGGCGGACAGAGGCGAAGAGGGAGCGCCAGGCAAGCATGAGGGGAAGAGTGCACGGCGCCAGGCAAACAGAAGCAAGGCGGCGTGCGCATCGTGTGGTTTGCGCCGCTTGAACGGCCGCCTGTCGACGCCGCCCCCGCCTGCTGCTTTCCTGAGACGAGTTCGGTTCGTGCGCAGCCTCTGCTCTGTGCACGATCAGCACTGCTGCTCATTTCAGCAGGGAGCTGCGCTTTCGCGTTTGCGCTTGCCGGCACCGCTGATGCCGCTGCCGCTGCCACCGCCGTTGGCTGCACCACCACGGCGGCCGCCGCCCTGCCAGCGTTTCAGCTGCAGCGTCAGCTTGCATAACGCCCACAGCTTGAAGGGGAAGGTGGCGGGCTTGATCGCGTTTCGAAGGCACACGCTCTCTGCGAGGGAGACGGTCAGTCGTGCAGGGTCCGCTCCCGAGGACTGCATCCGAAGGGATTGAGCGCAAACAAGGGGAGAGTTGTGAGCAGGCGAGCAGGCTCGCTCGCAACAGGGCAAATGCCCTGCTGCCCCGCAACGCCAGAGATAACAGCCCTGCTGTCGCAGCAGCACGTGCAGATGCTGCAGCCTTGTCACGCACCCTGCCGAGCCAGCTCATGCGGCGCACGGTGGCGGTGGCCTGCACCATGGCTCGTGCGTACACTGCACGTGACGTGAGGAGGGGACGAGTGCAGGGCTCTTCAGGCCGGAGTTGCAGTGTCATTGCAAGATGGCTGCAAGCCTCAGACAGGGTGAGTGGCAGATGCTGCTGGCACACCGCAGCAAGACAACTTGGTGCCTGGCAGCCCGCACACAACCGCTCCTACCCGCGTGCATGGCCGCCGCTCGCTGGCTCTTTGCCGCTGCCTGCACCAGCGGCCGCGCCACCGTCTGCGACGGCTGCACGGCGTAGCAGAGGCTCCAGAAGCCGGCTGCCATCACCAATCCCACCACCTGCATCAAGGGCGAGGAAGACATGGAGAACAGTGGTGATGCGTAGAGGGTGGTGAAGAAGGCGGAAGCGGCGTGAGCAGTGCAGTGCGGCAGTGAAGCAGTGCGGCGGCGGCGACGGCGGCGCCCAGGTGGCGGCTGCAGTCGCGGCGACGGCGGCGGCCAAGTGGCGGCTGCAGTCCGCGGCAGCGTGCAGCGACGCACTTCGTAGATGCCGATGGCTGCAGGAAGATCTGCCGCGGTAAGGCCCTGCTGCGTGAAGCAATCGGCAAACTTGGCCACCGCGCGCTCCCAACCCCTCTTCTGCTGCCCCTGCTCGGCTGCCATTTGCGATCTTTGATATGCAGTGATGTATTGATTGCCGTGATGTCCATGCGCGGTGCAGCGCCTCACGCGGAAACTGAGTGATGTCAACAGGCGTCCCGTAAGCACCTGCCAGCTACCTCTGTTCAGCCTACTGTTCAGCCTTCTCATTTTGACTCGGGAGGTTGTGTTCAGACATGTGTTATGGTCAAACAGCCTGGACTTACGGGAGTACCAAGTAGCTGCTGCTGCTGTGCTGAGCAGCACTAGTGCCACTGCCGGCCCTTGCAGCAGCGGGCGGCGGCGCCTGCCTCGCATCTCAAGGCTAGGCCCCAACTCTAGCAAGGCATACAGAGCGTCCCCTGCGCGGAGATCAAACTGGGCATGCAAATTAGGAGGTTCCAGTTCTTCACTCGCAAGCGGGCGCACAGGCTGTACCCTGCCAAGTACCCGGACCCGCACTGCCAGTTGTGCGCGCCGCCCCAGCCCCAGGAGGAGACGCCGGGACACTACTTCGGAGGCTGCACCCACCCCCTGATGCGGGATGTGAAGTGTAGGCGTCATGGCCTCACAATTATGCACCTGGTCCGGCCCATCAGAGCAGGCAGCAAAGGCCGCTGTGCGCTGTACAATGACGACAAGCTGGGCGACAGGACGGCTCGTGCGCTGCCAGCTGCGATCCCGCGGCTCCCTGGCCAGACGCTCCCTGACGTGGTTTTCCTGCCCAATGTAGAACCAATCAGGCTAGCCACGCACGCTTTCAGCCCGCTGACGCCGGATGAGCGCACGATCGTGATCATGGAGGTGGGGCACTGCGGCGATGGCACGATGGCAGACAAGGTGAGCACGAAAATCGGGGACCACGAGAGCTGGATGAATGATTTAGATGCAGCAAATTGGACTGTGCATTTTTTCCCGATCTGGTGTCTCACTCAGGCCTGGTCACCAACACTGGAGCACTGCGGAGTGGCCGCTGCTGGCGCCACAGCAGCGGTGCGGCGCATCGCCCGTTCAACGCTCGCGTACAACACGAAGTTCAGGAACAATAGACGCAAGCTGTACAGCATGCTTGATGAGCACTCACACGACCCAGGCTGATCTAAATGGCCGCCTGCGGGGAGGGTCTTAGCGGCGGCGCTCTGCGCCGCTGCGGCATCTCCCCCAAAAGTCACCCACGCGTGTCACATCTTCTTCTTCTACATGCGCTGCTTCGTCTCTTCTGTCGCTTGATCTTCGTTATACGTCAGCAGCCAGCAACTGCTCAAGCGGTGCGTGAGGTGAGCCCCGCCGAGCAGTCCAGAGTGGCTGGCTGGGCGAGTTTCAGAACCAAGTATGTTGATGGGTCATCGGATCGGCATTCGCCCACCTGGCACCCTGCATGCAGCCGTATGCGCGCCGCCGCCGCCGCTGCCGCAGGCTGCTGCCGCCACCGCCACCTACCATTTGCCAACAGTTGCGTCTGCTGGCCCCTGCCCCGGTTTATTGCAGGGAGAACAGCTTTACATATAGCATGGGGCGATTGATCTCACAGCATGGCAGCCCTGCCGCAGGCAGCCAACTGCCAACCCCTGCCGGCTGGCAGCAGCATGCGCAGCAGATACCACAACAACACTACCGGCAGCAGAGGCAGCCCGCCTTGCCGCAGCGGCAGCAGCTGCACGCGCACGACGCCACGCCTCCCCCCGTCACGTTCGTGCCGGCTTCCCCGGCCGACGTCGACGCCTGCCTGGCCATCCAGCATGCCACCTACCCTGCTGCCCTGTGGGAGGAGCGCGCCGTCGTCGCCTCCATCCTGAGCCACGCCTGCTCCTTTCTTGCCCTCGAGGGCGGCCCCCCTGTCGGGTACCTGCAGCTGCACCTCGTGGCCGACCCGGCCTCCCCGCCGCCGCTCAACCACCCCCTGCCGCCGCCGCCGCCTCCTTTGGCCGCCCTGCCGGCACCCTCCTCCGCTCCCTCCTCACCAACCCCCGCGTCTTCAGCTGCCCCCAAACCTGCGAGCCGACCTGCAGCCTGTGGGACCTCCCCAGCCCCCCGCCCCCTGAGCAGCGCCCCCCGCCACCACCTCTTCATCCACGACCTGTGCCTCCTGCCTTCCCACCACGGCCGGGGGCTGGGCAGCCGGCTGGCCCAGCACACCCTGGCGCGCCTCGCCCCGCACGCCGCCTCCGTGTCGTGCGTCGCGCTGCCAGGTCGGGATGGGTGTGTGGTTGGGGGTTGGGGGTTGGGTGGGCAGCCGACGGAGCAACCCGATCACACAGCAATCCCGGTTGTGATAGATATACTTGTTACCTGCATGAACAAGCCTTGCTTGTCGTTTTCCATACCCCCCCCCCCTGGCCATCAGCCCAACCACCGCCCTGTGTGCCACCCCTTGCCGCCAGACGCCGTGGGCTTCTGGAGGCGGCTCGGGTTTGTGCCTCCTCGCGTCGCGCCGCGCGCGGCAGCCGAGGCAGCGCTGAGCACCTACCCAGCAGGGTCGCAGCTGCTGCTGCTGGCCGCCGACCATGGCGACGGCGGCCCGGCCTGAGCACGGCTGCATATACATATACATTTACATAGAGACGGAGGATTCCCTGCGCAGTCGCCCTCCCTCCCTCGACCCCCTGCTCCACCCACACGCTACGACTGCCCCACGACCCCTCTGCTGCTGGGCTTTCCTGCCGGGCAGCGGCTGCGGTCTTCCTTGCTTCCGGCCTGCCTCGACCAAGCTTGCGCGTTCAAAGGTTTGCAAAGCATGCAAAGACGTGCAGTGCAGAGGACTCGACGACGGCGCTGGGGGGGTCGGGGCATGCGACACGGGCAAATGGCAGAGGCCAACGCGCGGGGGTGCGTGAGGCAAGGGTACGTATGCAAGGGTACGTATGCAGGCGCGGGGGGGGGGGGGGGGGGGGGCGGCGGCGGCGGCGGCACAAAGAATGGGAGGGGTGGGTTCATTGTACACTGTTGTAGCTGGGAAGCGGTACACGCAGGGGAGCGGTGCATGCATGCGGGGTGGTCACGGGGGATGCCAGCTGGCAGGGAGCTGTTCAACTGGGGAGGGAGCCGGGTCAGGGGTGCCAACCAGGTATTGGGGGGTCGGCGCCGCACGTGGGTGCGGTGAAATGAACCGGACTGTTGGCTTCTGCAGCAACCTCGGTGGGCTGGGCTGGGCGGAGGCCGCCAGAGCAGAAGTGAGGCCTGCTGGTTGCCGCAGCGGCGCCCGTGGGTGTAGTTGTAGCACAGCAAAACACCCCACGCGGGGCATCAGCGGTAGACGGAACGGCACGCCCCAGCAGAGCGTCGGAGGTGGACACAAACTGCCCCAGCGGCGCGTCAGCGGTAGACGTGGACGCGGCCAGAGTTGGTGGCGGCGGCCAGCACGGGCAGCGCGGGGTGCGCCGCGTTGCGGGACGCAATCGCCGTCATGTGCTCGCTGTGCAGCTGCAGGCAGCGGAGCGCAAGACAAAGACAAGGTGGGCCAGGGGCAAATGTCCCAGCAGGGCCCCAAGCGAGGCCGAGTTCGTGTGGAGCGAGGCAAGAGGCCTGGCAAGGGCACTCCCCGGCGCAGCGCAGCAGGCGCAGCGTTCCCGAGCTCACCTGAGCGGCCAGCGCGCCCGTGGAGGCGTCAAAGACGTCCACGAACCGCTTCATGTTGCCTGCGAAATCCGGGGGGGGGTGACAGGGCGAGCAGCAGAGGGGGAGGAGCGTGGGAGGTGCGGCGAGGGGGCCTCTGCTGCACGGCGGCGCGGCTGCAGCCACACACAAGCAGCCTGCTGCGTCAGGAGCCGTGCGCAACAGAGGCAGCACACCACCCGCACCAATGATCACTCCGCTGCCGTCGGTGGTCCACACCGCCCTGCGTGCGGATGGGGGAGGGGATAGGGAGGCGCCAGGGACCCCACGTGAAGCGGGGCGGCACACTCTGTGGTGGTTCCTTGTCTGAAGGGCAGCACCCAGCGCCACGTGTTGTCGCCGTGCACGGATAGCGACACACTGCCAGCAGCCGCGCCCCACCTCCCAAACACAGGGCGTCGCAGGCACCCGCAGCAGCTCACCTGAACGGCAGCACCCAGCGCCCTGTGTTGTCGTGCTTGATGGACAAGAGCTCGGGCAGGGCCGGGGCGTCCTTGCACTTGCCGCCGCCGCCGGCGCCTGCAGCTGTCCCGTCCCACACCCGCACGGTGTTGTCGAAGGAGGTGGAGACTAGGCGGCGGGAGCCTGCGATATTGGGGGGGGGGGGGGATTTGAGCATCTCAGAATACAATGAATGTGAAGAGAGCTGGAGGCCAGGCAGCGAAAGCATGATGAGCTGGACACCAGGCGGCGGGAGCCTGCAGGACGGTGGGCAGCGTGAGGGCGAAACGAACAAAGGCTGGACAGCAGAAGCGCGGCTGGAGGCCCAGGCGGCGGGAGCCTGCAGAATGGGGAGGGGGATGCAGCGGCAGTGCAGATGCGGAGGGGGATTGAGGCCAGGCAGCGAAAACACCCGCCTCTCATCCCACCAGCCCCCCTGCCCGCCCCCACCGCCCCGCCCCCCCCGCTCACCGTCGGGAGCAAACATGGCGGCCTGGCAGCCCTGCCTGTGGCTGCCCACCGCCAGCGGCTCCATGCCGGCGCCCCACTTGCGCAGGTCCCACACCCGGACAGAGGCGTCTGTGGAGCCAGTGGCAAACACCTGGCAGGGGGGCAGAAGAGGCAGAAGAGGCAGAATCGAAAGAATCCGATTGGAGGCCAGGCCGCTGGAGGGCAAGCAGCGGCGCCGCTGAAGGCGCGGAGGCAAACACAAGCCAGCGTGTATGGATCCCACGCCCGCATACACAAGCGTCGGTAGCTGCAGCGCAACCCCTGCGATGCAGAGGGGCCCGCTGAAGGAGCGCCAGCGCCCACACCCAACTTGCTCTGCTTGCTGTGTGCTGCACCAGCGCTGCGCCACTTGCTCCGCCTGGCCCCGCACCCACCTGCTCAGCCGTCGGCTCCCACTGCACGGTGTTGACCTTCCTGGCGTGCACGGTCAGCGCGCCGCCGCCGGGCGAGGGGCCGGCAGAGGAGGCGGCGCCGCCGGGGGCGCGCACGTCGACAAGCGTCAGGCTGCCTTCGTTGTCGCCAAGCAGAGCGGTGCTGCAGGCAAGGAACGGCAGGAGAGGTCTGTCGGGGAGAGAGAGGGGGAGGGTGTGGACGAGCGGGCCAGCCCGAGGAGAGAAGAGTACGCAGCGCGGCAAGGAGCGGAGCAGGGCGGGGGGGGGGGGGGGGGCAGGGGCAGGGTGCTGCCCTCACCGCCCGTCGCCGGTGACGTCCATGCAGCTGTACTCGTCATCCTCTGAAGAAACAACCAGTTCTGCAACAGAAAATGGAACAGAAAATGAGACGGGGGGTGGGTGGGGGGGTGTGGGGTGTGTGGGGGGGAGGGGACAGAAGGGCTTTGAGTGGGTGGGCGAGTGGGCGGGTGGCCCATGCAGCTACACTGCATCTTCCTCCGTGGAAGCAACCAGGTCTGCAGAGGCAGGCGCAGGCAGGCAGGCAGGCAGGTGGGCGGGTGGGCGGGCAGGCAGGCCCAGGGACGCGACGGGTGCCAGGCATGCCATGCGCGAGCGGGGCCTGCACCAAATGCTGTGAAAATGCTGCGGCTAGTTGGTGCGCTGATGCTTCGATTGATTACTGTGATTGATTCACTGCCGGGTGAAGCCCAAGCCGAGATCAAACGTAAATGTTCCACGCACCCGACAGGCCCGCCTGCACGTCCATGCGCCGCAGCGAGCCGTCGTACGAGGCGGTGAAGAGGGAGGCGCCGCGCCCGCTGCCGCCCGCCCACTTGAGGCCTGCGGGTTGCGGGGAGGGCGATGGGGGTGAGCAGACAGGGCGCGGTGGCGCCGTTGGTGCTGACGCGTCGGCGGCGACCGGCCGCCGGGCTGTGCCCCTCCAGACCGCGCCGCCTGTGGCACACAGGTCGACGGCCGGCAGCGGGCACGGCACACCGGGCCGCCTCACCAGAAATATACTGGTAGTGCTGGGGCTGCAGAAGCATAACGCCGTCAAAAGGCCCCTCCTCCTGCTCCTCCTCCTCCTCCTGCTCCGCCGCCGCCGCCGCCGCCGTCGCCGCCGCCTCCCCAGCAGCGCCGCCGCCGCCGTCCCTGGCGCTGCTCGGCTCGCCACTCTCTGGGGGGTCGGCGACGGCGGCGGACCCTTCCAGCGACAGCTCAGCGCCGCTGGTGGCGGCTGCAGAGGGGGTGTTGAGTGGGGGCAGAAAAGTGGTGGCAGGAGGGGTGGGCTGGGCAGAGAAGGGGTGGGCTGGCAGGGTGCGACAGAGGTGGCGGTGAGCCTCGCTGCGGCGCAGGCCAGGCTGTGGCAGTTGCGTGCACCTGCAGCGGCGCCAGAAGCAGCGGCAGTGCCACCGATGGCGGCGACAGCAGCAGCAGCGGCAGCACCAGCACCAGCAGCAGCAGAGGCAGTCACTGCAGAGCCTCCACACCAGGTGCGCAGCTCACCGGCCTCCACCCCAGCTGCGTCGCTGCTCGCCGCCACTGCCGTGCGGCGCAGGATGGGCTGCTCCGGGCGCGCCGCTGGCGGCAGCTCGTAAGAGCCTTCGCTCACGTGCCACAGGCCCACGTTGCCCTTCTTGTCTGTGGCGTACAGTTGAGTCGGGTGGGTTGCACATTGGGCAATGTGAGCCGCTGCGTACAGCCTCGCGTTGCCCTTCCTGTCTCCGCCGCAAAAGGCAGGGCAGGGAAGAGCAGAGCAGGGCAGGGCAGGGCAGGGCAGGGCGCCAGGGGGAGCTGGTAGGGCAAGGGTTGTTACAGCGTGGCAGGCCCAGCCCCACGCCAAAGCCTCCTGCCCGCGTCACATCACCATTTCAAGTTCGGCCAACGCCCGTGCCATGCACCTTATTGCACCCGCCCCACCTCGCCCGCCCACCCTCCCGCCCCACCCACCCACCCGCGCATGCGACAATGAGTGTGTCTGATGTTGGGTGCCAGGCCAGGTGCGTCGTTGCATCCTTGGTGACCTGGGACAAGAAAGAGCGAGGGCACCGCCGATGGTCAGACATGCCAGCATGTGCCAACTGCTGCCAGTTGCATGGAATGAACAGAAGCAGTGGCGTTGATTGAAGGCCTGCCTGGCTGTGCCATGCCGCCACGCACCTTGGCCACATCATCTTCACGCAGGCTCAGCCGCGCCGCGGCGGCAGCGCTGACCGGGCCACCCGTCTTGCCGCCCGCCTTGCCGCCCGCCTTGCCGCCGGCCTTGCCGCCGGCCTTGCCGCCGGGTTGGCCGCGCGCGGGCGCGCCGCCGCTGTTGGCGGCGGCGGCAGAGGCGGCCAGCAGCTGGATGAAGGCTTCGTCGGTGGGGGGCTTGCAGTTGCTGCTGCCAAACTGCAGCTGGCCTGCGGGAGACGGGCGGGCGCGGGAGGGTGCACCGGGTGGGGCACGGCGGATGGATGCTGTGGCCCGGCAGCGGCGGGCGCCCAAGCCGCCCGTTCATTTGCCTGCGCCTGCAGCTTGCCCACAGCGCAGCACGGCACAGCACAGCATACACAGCACAGCATACCACGCACCTTGAGGGTGCCGCTCTTGCGGCTCTTGCTCCTCCGTCATGCTGCCCGAGGCGTAGCGACGGATCACCTCCCCCGCCACCACCACAACCTGCACGACGATACGGGAGAAAGAGGGAGAGCTATGTGCCGGCAGGACGGCAGCCACGCAGGCAAAGAAGACAGCTCCCGTCTACCACCAGCATGTAACGGCGAGGGAAGCAAAGCCGGCCACTGAAAAGGAATATGCTGCATCCCTGGGTGTTGCATGACAGGCAGATGCGCAGGCAGGCAGGCAGGCAGGCAGACAGGCAGGCAGGCAGCATGCAACACAGCCGAGCGACTTGATAAGAGAGCAATCAAGGGTCACCCACCTCGCCCTGCCGCTCCGAGTGCACCTGGCTGCCGTCTGCTGCGATGCCGCGAATGCGCGAGCTTTCCCGCCGCGGCAGCACCTCGCTGAGGCGCTTCCGGGAGACGCCTGCGGGGCAGGGGCAGGCGCGTGTGGGGCGGCACACCCCTCCTTCCTCCACTGCCACCAGCACCAGCCCTCACACGGCTCCCCAGCCTGCCTCAAGTTCCGCTGCGTCGGCCCTGCCCAGCGCCCAGCAACGATGCCCCTGTCCACACGCCCACCCTTGTGCTTGGCAGTGGCGGGGGCCCTGGGCGGCGCCGCCGGCATGATGTCTGCCGCCATGCCAGGCAGGTTGAGGGCCATGAGGCGCTGCGCGGCAGGGCGGGCAAGCATGGTTCAGGGCTCGCTCAAGGGGGAGGAAGGTGCGTGCGTGCTCACAGGCCCTCGCATCGAGCGTGGCAGCTGCCGCCGGCACACGGCGCAGCAAGGCTGCACGCATGATGGGCGCCGTCAATCACTCGGGCCCACCTCTCGGTTGCGCGCGATGAGCTCGGCCCGCTGCCGCTCCAAGTCGGACATGGCCTGCAGCAGGCAGGAAATAAAGTGACGGCGGTCGGAAGGGAATGCAGGAGGGATATGTGCTGCTCCTGCTCATGCACGGCCTGGAGGCAGGAACACAAAACGGTGGTTTCGGTAGCGAATGTATTGAGCGAGGGAGGGAGGGGTGAAATGAAAAGGCGGGATGCGCTGCCGTTGCTGAGGCAGGAACACAAAGGATGGCGTTTGCCGGCGGAGGGTACAGGACGCCCTGGCCACGCTGGCGCTCGCGCGGCCCGGCCCCGGCGGTCGGGGGCTGTTCCAGGCAGCGCGCGCTTCCTTCTGGGGGCCACAGCGCCCGAGAAGGAGCAGTCGAGAGCGCGACACCCCGCCGGGTGTGCTCAGGGCCGGGGCTGGCAGGTGGTGCCCGTAGCGCGCGAGGCAGTGCAGGTTGTGTTCGTGGTCTTGACCTGGTGGTCACAGCATGGCCCTCATGAACTAACAAACTGTGTGTGTCTGTCACACGTCTTTACAAGCTCTGCTGCTAGCCCGCACAGCTCCCGAGGGCTGCAGCTCACGGCACATTTGCAAACCTTCCACACTGTTTTTCGCCGGGCCTGGAGCCCGCCTGCGGCCGGCTGGCGGTTGTTTCGCCGGCTTTGCTGGCGAAGCTGCCCCCCCCATTCGCCAAGTTTCCCCTCCGTGGCTCTACCAGTCACCAGAACTGGCAAAGATTCGCCAACTCTAAGAAGCACCCTGGCGGAACGAGGGCGGGCGGGCCGGGCAGGGGGGGCTTGCCCTTTCGCGGGCGTGTGCTAGGCGCGCTGGGCTGCCGCTGCCACACACAGCCAGCAGCATGCATGCGCAGACCATACGCTGGCCGCGTTGGCAGCCCTCCCTCACCTGAGGTTCCGCTGCCGCCGCTGCCGCCGCCGCGCCCGCCCCGGACGCAGCGCTGCCCTGCCGCGCTGCGGCGCCGCGCGCACGCTTGGCGGGCCGCTGCGCCACGCCGTCGCCGTCCTCCTCCTCGCCAACGGCCCCCCCGCCAACCTCCTCCAGCTGCTGCTGCTGGCTGGCCTGCTGCCCCTCCTGCTGCTCTGCCTCCGCCTCCTCTTCCGACTCTGCTGCTGCTGCCTTGCGCGCCGCCCTGCCCTTCTTCTCCCCCGACCCTGCCTTCCCCTTTTCGAAAGAGGGAGGCGCCGGCGGCGGGTGCTGCCGGTCGAACGCCGCCGCCGCGGCAGCGGGCACGCCAAACGCCTGCGCGCACGGCACAAGACGAGGAGGCATGTGACAAAGGGAGGGTGGCAGGCACGCGGCACGCTGCGCCGGCGGCGCCCAGCAGTGCAAGCTTCCTGGACTGCTGCGCCGCACCTGCAAGCACCTGCAGCAGCAGCACTGCCGGCCACAGCCCTCTCCGCCCACCCCCAATGGGAGCGGGCCGCGCTGCCACCCACCGCTGCCACCGCTGCCACCGCTGCCACCGCCTGCCCTGCCCAACCTTGTAGAAAGCCGCACGATCAGGTGCCGCCAGCGCCGCCAGCCCCGCGATCTCCGTGGCTCCGAACTCGGCACCCACATGGGCCAGCGCTGACGCCAGCGCGGCTCCCGCCGCCGGCAGCGACAGGTACAGCTTCTTGGACTCGTCGCCTGCCCACGCCACAAAGCGAGGCTGGCCGGCCTCAAATTTGGTGCCTGTGGCAGGGCGGGGTGGGCGGGTCCAGCGGGCGGCAGGTGGTGCGCGCTGCGATTGTCGCCGCAACGGCAGCCTGCAAGGCCGTTCTGTATGCTGCACCGGTTGGTGCTGCCAAAGGTGCTGCTGCCGCTGCTTCGGCCGCTGGCCGGTTCCAGTTTGATGGCCCACAGTGCCAGGGCCCGCTACCCCACCCCCCTACCTGTCGCGCGGCAGGTGCTGCCTGCCCTCAAAGCGTAGTCCACGCGGCAGCAGCTCCGCAGGAAGGGCAGCGCCTTCTGCGCAGGGTCGGGGCAAGGGTGGCAGGGTTTTTTGTGGCGGCGGCTGGCGGCGGCGACGGCAGGCGGCGACAGCCACACAGACGATCGCGGCTTCGCCGGCGCGCTTCAAGCCGCGATTGATATCGCATGAAGAGTAATTCGCGGCCGCAAACAGGGCGTGGGACTGGCCCTGCAGTGCGTTCACTTCCCGGCCCACGCGCAGAGCTTACCATCCACGCGGTGGCCATCCTGCCCGATGTCCAGACTTCGAGACCGACGCGCCATTCTCCCTTGTCGATGACCTCCCCAGTGGCTCGGCACTTGGAGCGGCCACTGGCCGCCTGCTGCCACTGCAGCGGCTCGGACATCGTGAAGGGTTGGGCGCCAAATGAGAAGATAGCCCCAGGAGGGGGATGGCACAGACCTTCGCCGATGCCGGGCGCCGATGTCGACACGTGCCGCAGGTGCAGGGGTCGACCCAGCACGCAACATCTTGCCACGTCCAACCTGAACTGCCACCGGCCTGCACGGTCCACCCTCTGCTGCATCAGCATGGCTGGCCCACGTCGCATTGAGCATCACTGGGTGTCACTGTTGCCGCCACCGCCGACGCTGGCGCTCCCTCCCATCTCCAGTCGGAACGGGCACAGGGCGCTTGGAGGGGCCCCGGGGCAACCAGTGCGATCGGGACAACAGGTTCACAGACTTGCAGGCTCCCATGCAGCACTACGCCATGCATCAGGCACTACATCAGCATGCCATGCAAAAGTGAACTCCGTGTGGGGTACCTGGTACGCTGCACGCGCGGCACAATGCGCGCAGTCATGCCGCGCGCAGTCGTACCGCCACCGCGCCTCCGCTGCGAGGCAGCGGCGCCGCCTCCGCGGCCCAGCCGCCGCCCGCGTCACCAGAACCGGCGCGGCGGCGCGTGCGGCGCCTCGCAGCGCTCCTCGCGGGGGCACCACCTGGCGCACGCGCCCACAAAGTGTTGGCAGACGGGGGGAAAGCGCGGGCCGCCGGCGCCGGCAGCAAACGGCTGCAGCTCAGCAGTGAGCTGCCCCGGGCGGAATGCCGCCTTGCCATGCGTAATCCACACCGCATGCTTCGCAAAGCCGTAAAGCAGCGACGAAACCTTCTGCGCAGCACGCGCAGCAGGCGCGGGGGCAGAAACAGGAGTCGAGGGGCGGCGGCAACCCTGGGTCGCCGCGTGCCTCTCACAGCATGCACCGCCACCTCTGCAGACCCCCCCGTGCCGCACACCCGTCAGGACGGGGGCAAAGCGTTGCAGCGCCGCCCCTGCCAGTCAACCCTGCGGCCCACCTTCCAGCGCATGCTCTGAGGCAGCCCAGCCCAGCCGGGGGCGGCAGCGCCTCCTCCAGCTGCCTCAAGTCGACCCGTGGCGGGTGGTCGGCGAGGTACTGCAGGAGGGTGTGGTCGCAGCGTTGAAGCGCAGTGCTGCTGCCCAGCAAGGCTCGACTCAGCGCGGCGCAGGCAGGCGGCGCCGCGCTGCCTGCGCTAGCGTTGCACGGCGCTGCAGCACGGGCGGCGAGCAGCAGGAACACGCTGCAGACGCGCTGCAAGGCATTCACCAAAGGCAGTACCACCTGCAGCAGCGCGCGTTTCCAGCGCAGCCAGACATCCGTGCCGGGCTCGGCCGACACGCAGCCCACGCCGTCGAAGCAGAAGATGCAGCGACGGCGGCGCAGGAAGTTAGACAGGGCATCTGCACACCGGGGCATGAAAACACTCGCGAACCCCGAGTGGGACGCGGCAGGGCGTGCTGCACGCGAGCGGCATGCCGCATGCATGGGCCACGTTGGCGGCGGTGCACGTGCAGTCCCCACAGCAGCGACCTCCCTTTCCCTTACGTGTGCTTTGCGGCCCCCCCAGGTATTCAGGCCACGCGGCACCGCTCTCCACAAGCTGCTCCAGCAGCTCCTGCAGCGTAAGTGGGTTTCCAGCATCCCGCAGCAACTGGCAGCAGTCCCACTCCAGCTGCCACACAGAGTCCCAAAAGGGGCCTTCGCCGCCGTGGGACGCCGTGATGCGGCTGCGGCTGCGGCTGGGGCTGGCATCGCGAGGCGAGCGCTGCCCGTCGCGGCCGCGCTGCGGGCTCCTGCTGCGGCTGCGGCTGCGGCTGCGACGCAGGCTGTGGCTGCGAGGCGAGCGCTGCCCGCCGCGGGACGCCGTGCTGCGGCTGCGGCAGGGGCTGGCATCGCGAGGCGAGCGCTGCCCGTCGCGGCCGCGCCGCGGGCTCCTGCTGCGGCTGCGGCTGCGGCGGTGGCGTTGACCCCTCGGCCCGCGCCAGCCTGCTGCCGCCGCTGCGCCGCCGCCGCCGGCGCTGCCAGGGGGCGCGCCCACGCGCTCAAGCAGAGGCGCGGCAGCGGGAGCGGCGGCCTGCGCCGCGGCGAGGGCGCGCAGCGCCGCCTGGGCTGCCTGGGTATTGCTCGCCAGGATTTCGTCAACTTCCCTTTTGTTCTGACGCAGAAACAGGCTGGCGCCTGCCAGCTGCAGCAGGCAAAGCGTGGGGCAGTAGGCAAGGTATCGACGGAACACGCCGGACTCAGCACATACACAGGGGGCCGTCAGCAGCTGCAGCACGCCACGCCAGCGTATGCCCCGCCTCACCCGCATCCCCTGCAGCCGCTGCACGGTGCGCACCGCCTGCTGCGCGGAGGGCAGCCTGACGAACGCCAGCGCGCCGCGGGCGTTGCCCACGCACAGACGGATGCCCAGCACTGTGGCAGGCAGAGTGAGGGGGCAGGCAGATCAGCGCATGGGGTGCAGTGCAGAGTTCCGGGCTGTGACTGTCCTGACAAGCAAGGTGCAGGGCGAGGCAAGGGTTGGCAGGGCAGAGCAAGGCCGAGACGGCACAGGCCGACAGGCGGCGCTGGCAGGCATGAGATGGTGCTAGCCTGTGGCAAGGAGAAAAGCACGGTGCCAGCAAGCACGGCAGGCCTGGCGTCGCGCAGGCAGTTGCAGAGCAGCTGCAAGCAGTGGTCTTTGGCGTGCCTGTGGCCGCCCTGAGCATCGCCTGCAGCCGCGGCGCTGGGACGCAGACAGCAATACAACTGAAGAAGAAGCATGCGGCAGCCTGACGTGCCTGTGGCGCCGGCGGCCTCCACCATCGCCTGCAGCCGCCACGCTGGTGTGCCACGTGGGATTTGGCAGACCACCACCTGAGGCAGTGCACAAGGGGCAGGGAGCAGGTTGGCGTGCAGCAGAAGGTGGGCGGGGGCAGTTGCGTTTGGGCAAAGGAGGTGCGACAGGCACCACTTGCGGGGCACACCGGCTGCAGAAGGCCTCTGGTCGCTCTGCTACTTCTGGTCTGCCAAAAAACGAAACCAGCGCTCCAAAGATACAGCCCCTCCACAGAGTGCTCCTAACCTAACCATGCCCCGACAACAACCCTGCGCACCTCGCTGCCAATCAAAACCCACGTCGGCTCTCGCGCCAACTGCAGCAGCAGCGGCTCCAGCAGCGGCGGCGGCGGCGGCGGCGGCGGCGGCGGCGGCGCGCCGAAGCCACCGCTTGGGGGGTTGCCTGCAGGGGGACCGCTGTGCACGCTGCCTGCGGCGGCCCAGCCGTGGATTCCAAGGGCTGGCGTTGGCGGCGGCAGCCCTGATGCCATGGGGGCGGCCGCAGCGGCCGCAGACCAGCCGGCGCCTGAGAGTGCCAGCGGCAGCGGCGGCGGCGGCGGCGGCGGCGGCGGCGGTGGCCATGCTGCTGCTGCGCGGGCAGCGTGCAGGGCTCGCAGCGCCGCCTCGGCCACGCGAGGGCTGCCCCTCAATACCTCGTCCACTTCTGTCTGGCGGCCGCGCAGGGAGAGCCGGTTGCCGCCCACCTGCGCCGGTGACGCCTCACCAGCATGGTGAGCACGCAGAGCGCACGTGGGGGGGCCGCAGTGCCTCCGCAAAACAGCCCAAACTCTGCCTGCACGCACACCCAGCGAAAGCGAGGCACTGCTGCTGCCAGCGCCTCTGCATGCCAGTGCCCCTGCATGCATGCACGCACCTCGAAGCCCTGCAGGCGCTGCACCAGCTGCGCCGCCTGCTGGGCAGAGGGCAGGCAGGCAATGGCCGCGTCGCCGCCGCGCCCCTCTTGCCCTCGCATGACCTTCAGATTTAGCACTGCGGTGCGGGGTGGCCAGGCAGGTGCTGGTGGGGCTGCATGGTGAAGGCACCTCGGCACGGCGGAACGCACAGCAACGCAGTGCTCGATGCAAGCCGCGTGGCGGCTCGAAGGGCACTCCATGGCGCAAGCAGGCCTGCAAGGGGGGGCAGAAGCAGGGGCCGGCTCTCACCGTCGACGCCGGTGCTTTCCAGCATCGCGAGCAGCTGCGGCAGCTGCATGTCTTCAGGCACGCCGCCAATGAACACCTCCTGGGCTACGGGGGTGGGCCGTGGCGGCACTGTTTCCCGGGCAGTGGCAGATGCAGCTTTCCACTCAACCAAGGTTGTCCCCCCCCCACACATTCGCCTGTCACGCTGTGCTGTCACGCTACACTGGGCACTTTAATGCCCACACATTCGATTCATCGGTTCAACCTCAGCAAGTTGCCTCCCACGGCATGAGGAAGTCACCCACCTGGCCAATGAGCACCCACTCCTCCTGCCCCCCGTCGAAGTGCCGCAGCAGCAGCGGTACCACCGGCGGCCCCTGACCGCCGTCCGACGGACCCAGAGCAGGGCCGCGGGCGCGGTCGCAGGGGATTGGGCGGCCAGCGGGGGCGTGCAGGCCTTGGCAGGGCACGGGGCCGGTGCCGCCGCCGCCCAGGTAGGCTTCTGCCAGGTGGTCGACGTGCAGCAGCAGCTGGCAGCTGGTTGCGCCGCCAGACAGGCTAACCAGGCGGCGGCCGTGGCAGTCGGTCAGCAGGCAGGCGGCAACCGGCAGCGCGGTCCCAGCCTGCAGCGCCAGCATGGCCAGCTGCTGCGCCACCTCGCCGTCGCGTGCAGCTGCCTGCAGGCGGAACAGGAAGGTCAGGTGAGGAATAGAAGCGCAGCCAGCCAATAGTGACAACATCTGGGGGACTAGCAAGGTTGCAGCCGCTGCCGCTGCCAGCTCATCTCTCGCAGCGCCTCCTGCACTTGGCTGGCAGGGACAGGCAGCTGGCGGAAGGTGCCGCCATGCACGCCGTAGGGCGACAGCCCGAGCCGCAGCAGTGTGGAAAGCGCGGCACGCTTGGCCGCCGCGCCAGGCTCCGAGGCAGGCACGGCACGGTACAGCGCGGTCGCGAGCGCGGCATGCGCTACGGGCAGGTCGCCAGCGGGCACGCCCGACAGCACTGCCACTGCATCCAGCGCTGGCGGCGGCGGCGCCGAGTCGCTGCTAGCAGGCGGCAGAGGCGGAGGTGGCGGCGAGCTAGGCAGCGGCGGCAGCATGCCTTGCGACTCTTCGGCAGCTGCAGAGTCGTCAAGCCACAGCTGCTGCTCCTCCTCTTTTCTTGATGCAGCCGCTGAGGAGAGCTGCGGCTGGTGTGCTGCAGACTGCGGCCGCAGCTGCAGCTGGGGCACGGCTGGCTGCACTGGCAGCTGCGGCGGCTGCGGTGCAACCGCCGCAACAACTGGCTGCGCTGCTGACAGCTGCTGCTGCATGCTCGCCAGGCCGCCTGCATCGTTCAACGCCGCCAGCAGCGCCGAAACCTGCCGCTGCTCCGGGGCCTGCTCCCACTGCTGCGCGTGCCACTGCAGCGCCGCCTGCTTGCGCCAGGCCGCACCCGCCGCCTCTGCCAGAGGTAGCCCATAGCCGCACGCCTGCCAGGCAGCCGCCAGCTCTGCCACCTCTCTGCTGCCCGCACCCTGCTTGTGCTGCTCGTCAAGAGGGTTGGTGCCGCTGACAGCGGCCAGAGGGATGCGGCGCACGGCGCCAGCGGCAGCAACCTCAGGAGCCTGTAGTTGGGGCAGAGGTACGCGTGAAAAGGCACATCGCATCAATGCGAGGCGCAGCAGCACCGCCTGCAGCACCCACCTGCAAGAGCACCACCGCCGGCGCACCGCCGCCGGCCGCCGCCGCCTCGACGCCCACAACAGGCCGCAGGCGGTACTGTCCTGCCGACTTGAAGCGAGCGATCACACCGCTCAGCACGCTGGGTGGCGGCGGGGTGCCTGGAGGCTGTGCGATGTAGTGTTCTGCGGCGGGTGGGAAGCGGCAGAGGCGAGGGTGTGGCGGCGGCGGCGGTGAGCGGCAGCGGCGTCAATCGCATGGCGACACCTGTTTCATGTCCCACCCCGGCCCTGCCAGCGCCGTCCATTGCGCCTGAAAGCCTCCCCAGCTGGGAACAGCCGCCTCCTGGCCGCCGTGCACGCCCCTCGACCTGCGAGCCGCGCTTCCATGAGCGCGAGTCGCTCCAGTTCCGCCTTGGTGCACGTCAGGAACGCCAGGGCCTCTTCAGTGGGCGCCAGCATCGTGGCTGCAGCAGAAAGACCACGCGGTGGCTGGCGCGGGCAGGCGGGCCTCCTGGGTGCCCAGTGGGTCTCACACTGACACGGCTAAAGTCTAACGAAGCTAGTGGAGATGCGTGTCGGAATGCGTGGCAATCAGGCGCGGATAGGGCTGGGCCCGCTGGGCGCACGCGCAGCGCTTGCGCCGCCGATTCGATGCTGCTCTTGCTTGCGAGCGTGCCCGCACGCCTGCCCTTGGCAAATTCTTGCTGCCCTCCTCGACACGTGGCGCACTCGCAGGTTCTGCAATGCTTCCGCTCAGGCACCTGATCATGAGTGCCTGGCTTAAAGCCCACGAAGGGTAGTCCTTGGTTTTGGCGCATCTGCTTCGTTCACTGCACCGCCGGCAAGCTACCTGCCAGGCTGCCTTCTGGACTGGACCGAAGGTTGCACTGGTGTGGCGGTACTGGCAGGAAAAGAACAGAAAAGCGGGGCGAGGCTGCCCGCGCGCGCGCGCAGCGCCGCTCAGCGGCGAGGTTTGGCGCGGCGCGGGCCGCTGCCGCCGCCGCAGAGAAGCAGGGGGGCGACAGAGAGCGGAGCAGGAAGGGCCGTGGGGGCTGGGCATGTGCGTGTGCATGTATGTCATTGCATGGGGTGCCGCGCAGGCGGCGCCCTACCGGGGGGGGGGGGGGGGCTGCTAAGAGGTGCATTCGTCTGGGGCGCCCTGCCGCCTTGACCAGGAGGAAAGTATGCCCTGCCGGGGTGGACTGGCGCGAGGGCTGGGCGCGCCCTGGGAGGGCCTCGTCTCCCGGTCTGCCGCCAGCCCTTGGCAGCCCCGGCGCGACCGCCAGCCCTCAGCCAGCAGCAGGCCGAGGGCGCCGCCAGGGCGGCCCGCCGGCGGCCGCGTAGAGGGCCCAGCGGGTGGGTGGGTGGGTGGTGGTGGGGGGGGGACCGAGCCCTGCCGCGCCGCGAACCTGCTCGCACGCCGCGTGCAAGCACGTCACGTAGGCAGGTGCGGCGCTCAGAAGGTGCTCAGAAGGTGCTCAGAAGGTGACGTCGAGCGCGTTGTTGATGAGGTCCGCCTGAGCAAGGGAGGGGAGGAGCGGGGGGGACATGAGGGGCGCAGGGTCAGCAGCCCGCCTGCTGCCGTCCCCGCAAGCGAAATTCCACCTTGGTCAGCCAGCCAGCCTGGCGACCCGGGCAGCACCGGCAGCAGCTGAAGCACAGTCGGTCTGAAAAAGCCTGTGGCCTCGCGGATGGAGCACTCCCAATATCATCATCATCATCAGCAGCAGCTCCTCTGACCTGCTCCTGCACGTGCGCCCCGCCGCAGCCGGTGGCGGCCTCGCTGTCGTTGTATTCCCGTCACTCCCAAACCCCGCTCCGCCTCACCTGCTCCTGCGCGTGCACCTCGCCAAAGCCGGTGGCTGTAGATGCCATGGAGGGGCGGCCGCTGTACTTGATGCGCAGCGGCACCTCGCGGCCGGTCGCCTGCGGGAGGCGCAGGGCAGCACGGGCGGCGGTAAGCGCAGCAGCGACGCATGTCCAGAAAGCAGCAGCGGCAGCGGCTGCGCGTGTCGGAGGCGCGTGTACGCGCCAAGAGCGGTGCAGCCCCGCGCATTCCGAGCTCGACACCCCGATCAAAGGGGAACCAACCCACAAAACCTCGGCGACGCCCACACGGTCCCGCCTGCAGCCCCGCCTGCTCACCTCCATGCTGCGCTGCAGGCGCGGCTGCACGTGCAGGTAGGCTCCCATGTTCATGGGCTCCTCCTGCGCCCACACCACCTCTGCAGTGGAGGGAGGGGGAGACGGGGAGACACCACAGGTGGACGCGCCGCATCTCGCGCAACGCCAGGCCAAGGGAAAGGGCCTCCCATGCTGCGGTGCACGCGAACCAAACCAGAAGCTCACGACTGGTGCGTCATGCCTGCAGGCACCACATGGAACGACGCTGCGGCACCCACCCGCGTTGGGGAAGCGCCGCATCTCGCGCATCACCAGGTCGAAGGGGAAGGGCGCCAGCTGCTCCAGGCGCAGGATGGCCACCTCGCCCTGCTTGCCCTGCTTGGCGCGCTCCGCCGCCAGCTCGTAGTACACCTGAAACGCATGGATTGGTTGGTTGTTGGGTTCAACGACCGACCATTGTGGTTGATTGATTGACTGACTGGTTGGGTCGCGTACCAAACGGCGCGCTCCGCCGCCAGCTCGAAATGCGCCTGCCGCAACAATGCAACAGCAGGAGGCAGAATGCAACTGAGGCGCAGGCAGCGGGGGGAAGAGCGAGGCGGCGGCAGCAGGCGGCAGCGGCGGCAGCAGGCGGCAAAGGTGGGTGGCGCTGGCGGAAGCCCCTGCACGCAGCAAGGAGCACCCACCTTGCCGGAGCAGAGCACCACGCGCTTAAAATCTTCTTGCGTGGGGGGGTCGAACGAGCGGTCGGTGCTGCTCTCGTCCATGATCAGCCGCTTGAAGCGCACGCCCTGTGAAAAACCAGCGAGGATGGGCGCGGTGCCAACCACAACTGACTTGATATGCAATACTTGATCAAGTTCTAGAGGTTGCAGAGGGCGGGGTCGGTGCTGCGCTCGTCCATGACCAGTCAGCCGCTTGAAGCGCACACGCTGAAGGCGGGCAGGCACGGGTCCGCACACCGGCTTTGCAGGCGGTGCCACTGCTGGCGCACAAGGCGCACGAACGCAGCACGCACGCATCCCCCAGGCAGCACGCAACCACAGCACGACCACAGCGTGCGCAGCACCCACCTGGATGTCCTTGTCCCGCGCCTGCTCCGCGAAATCTGCCAGCGGGGACTTGGCGGCGGGGTGGCGCAGCAGGTTCTTGGGGGCCATCATCACCAGCGGCTTGCGGAACTGCGGGGGGGAGGCGCCAGAGGTG
Source organism: Micractinium conductrix (assembly GCA_002245815.2). NCBI lineage: Eukaryota > Viridiplantae > Chlorophyta > Trebouxiophyceae > Chlorellales > Chlorellaceae > Micractinium > Micractinium conductrix. The sequence goes on from LHPF02000008.1 coordinate 1,625,468, forward strand.
AGACGAGAGGAGGTGAGGCGAGGCGAGGTGAGGCGAGGCGAGGCGAGAGGAGGGGACGTCAGCGGCAGCAGTCCCTCTGGCGTTTGCGGGTGCAGCGGCAGCGGTGGCGTCGGCGGCGGCTGCACAGCAGCAGCACAGCGGCGGCGGCAGCAGCAGCAGCCCGCCCACCCACACACCCATCAGCAGCAGCGGCAGTGGCAGGAGCAGCAGCATGCATTTGATTGATGGTTCACAGGCCTCATGACAGACATCATGGTTGGCACGCCCACCTGCCGGTGCAGCTGGCGGCGCAGCACGTGGAAGTAGTTGGCTGGGGTGGTGCAGTTGACGATCTGCCAGTTGACGCTCTGGATTTGGGAGCCCAGGTGGCCGCCGATGAACCACTTGGATTCGTCAATGGTGGGCAGCTTGTACGGGTCCTCGTCGGCCATCTGTGCGCATCGGAGCAAGGTTGGGAAGGGGCGGCTGGCTGATGCATGATGCATGATGTAGTTGTAATACATACAAGGAAAGGTGTCAACAAAGGAAAGGTGTCGACACGAAAATATGATGAACCACTGATGATACATACAAGGAAAGAATTCCCCCCCCCCCCCCAAAAAAAAATAAAAAAAATGCGTGCGCGCGTGCCTGCAGGAAGCGCTCCAAGCGCGCGGAGGAGTGCTCGGGCCCCTGGCCGTCGTAGCCTGCACGAGCACGCAGTGGGCAGGGAGGAGGAGAGGGGCGGCAGGACCGTGAGACCAGGGTGGGTTCCCGGGCAGCATGCCAGCACAGCAGAGCGCGCACAGCAGAGCGCGCGCAGCAGCGACGCAGCGTCTGCGGGCGCATGCTGCGGGGTGCACCGCGAGGCGGAGGCGGCGCGGCCGCCCGCCAGCTCACCGTGCGGCAGCAGCACCGTCAGGCCGCTCTGGCGCAGCCACTTGGCCTCGCCGCTGCTCAGGAACTGGTCGAAGATGATCTGCAGCGGTGGAGGGGTTGGAGGGGTTGTTGGACCCACGCTGGACCGACGCCCCCGCACGAGTGGGCGGTCTCGAGGGAGGGCACGCCAGGGAGCCGCCGGCAGCCGCCGCTGCTCGGCGGCTGTTCCAAAGGCGAGCTTCCCGCGCTTGGGTTTGCGAGAGCGGACGCCGCCGGCGGGCGTTGCCGGGCAGCTCGCCTGCGCGCCGTTTGCGAAGTCTCCGAACTGCGCCTCCCAGATGACCAGCGCGTTGGGGTTCTCGATGCTGTAGCCTAGCTCGAAGCCCAGCACGCCGTACTCGCTCAGCGAGGAGTTGGACACGGTGAACTGCGGGGGGGGGGGGGGGGGGGGGGGGTTGAGCGGCGTGGTGAGCATGGGTGTCGGGCTGTCGAGGGCGCTGCAGCCCAGCTCAAAGCCCAGCGCGCCGTACTCGGTGAGGGGCGAGTTGGAGACGGTGGCCTGCGCAGGTCGTGGGAGGGGTGGGCGCTTGCAAAAGGTTTCCAGTGAAGTTTCAATTGGTTTAATATTACTGTTCTGCTATGCGACAGGACCCGGGGTGGTTGGCGGTGGGGAGCACAGGCCGGGAAGACTTGGCGCCGAGGCACTGCAGCGGCGGACGGAGAGCAGGCGGCGCGCCCGCTTTGGGCCCTGCGTTTCTTTTTCAGAACACAAACAGGTGTGACAGTGCAGCAGTACAGTAGGGCGCTGCCCGTGGGACGCGTGCACGCCCGGCGCAGCGCGGCACGCACAGCGCGCGCAGCGCACCACGCACAGCGCGCACCTGCTTTGGGCGCTGCCCGTGGAACACGTGCTCCAGCGGGGTGTACGCCTCCCCCTTCTTTTGGTCGTGCACCACGGCGTGGCGGTGGCTGAAGGTGCCGCGCTCGACGTCCTGGCCGGACAGCCGCACGTGGTTGCCTGCGAATGGGTGCAGGCGAGGCGGAGGTGGAGGTGGAGTTGCTCAGGTGGGGAGGTGCGGGGCAGGGGCAGGCGCGCAGTGCCCAGGCAGCCGCACGTGGTTGCGGGCACAGAGGCACGCATCTGCGGCGCACGTAGCGGCGCTGCAGCGCTGTGAAAGGACTGCCTGAATGGCGCACAGGTGAGTCATGGCGCCGCCAAACCCGGGCCTCCCCTGCTGGCCCGCCCGCACGAGAGAGCCTGCCGCTTGTTGGCTGCGACGTCTCTGTCTGTTCACTCACCCTCTGCCAGCAGCGTGCCGAACGCCAGCGCCTCTGCCATGCCCCAGTCAATGCCCTCCCCCGTCTCAATCATGTTGCGGCGCGCCTCGTAGACCTGCGGTGGTGGTTGGTGGAGGCAGCATCACTCTTAACATCAGCAGCGTTGGCAGCGTTGTAGCAGCAGCAGCAGCAGCAGAATTTGTAGCAGCAGCAGCAGCAGCAGCAGCAGCATTGGTGGCAGCATCTGTGGCAGCAGCGATGGCAGCAGCAGCAGCAGAGATGGCAGCGTGGTTGTGGCGCCGGGAGCAGCTGTGGCGGGGCAGGCGTAGCAGCACCCCCTCCCCCCACCCGCCCAGCCCACCTTTGCGATTTGGCGGTGCGGCGTGAACTCTTCAGGCAGCTTGGTGACGGCGTAGCCCACCTCCTGTTGGTGAGAAGCGGCATGCAAAGGCAAGCATTCGTCAGCGCCAGGTGTGGCAAGGCAGGCGGACGAGTGTGTGCCAGCCCAGTAGAGGACCCTCCTGGGCGTGGGTGGCTGAGGTTCAAGTGGCACGCCAGCAGCCACCCACCCACCCACCTTGAGAAGGTCCATGGGCACGCCGGTGTTGCGGATGCGCGAGTGCTGGTGCGGCGACATGAAGCCGGCCCAGTAGGAGGACAGCCAGTCGCCCTGCAGGCGGCCAGGAAGGGGCGCGCAGGGGAGTGCAGATATGATGAGAGAAGGTACGAGAGATGGGCGCGGCGGCATGGGGCCGGCTCAGCAGGAGGACAGCCAGTCGCCCTAAAGGCAGAAAACGGAAAGGCAGGGAGCGGGGAAACGGTAGGAGGGGGGCACGGCGATCGGGGGGCAAAGTGTGCTGCATTCACGCACGCAGATATGTACCGCACATGCGCTGCGGGTCCCCCAAGGACTTTGGCGTCACCAATCGATCGATTGAAGTGATTGATTGATTGGATTTACACAACGTTACCATCCATTCACCCCCCACCTTTTTGGGTTTGTAGTCCTTGGCGTGGTTGAAGGCGTCGTGCAGCAGCTTCTGCACCTTGTCGCTGATGCCGCGGACCTGCGTGCGGTGGCGCGGGAGGGTGCGGGAGGGCGTGTGTGCGTGAAAAAACATGAATGAAGGCGCGGCGCGCCACCGCCACGAACCCACACCTTGCCGCTGATGGCGCGGACCTCCGCAGGGGCGAAAGCGGTGCATGCAGCAGCGCTGGCTCAGGCGAGGACGGGCGGTTGTGCAGCGCAGCGCCCACCGCAGCTGCACCGCTGGCGGTGGCTGCCGTGCCCACTCGCCAGTGCCCCACAGAGGCTCGGGCGCGTCACCTTGCGCCGTACGACCAGCACCTGTCCCCATCAGCGGGCCCACCCACCCCACCCACCCACCCACCCACCCACCAACCAACCTCCTCCTTGGGCCCTAACACTGTGAGATACTCCGTCAACTCGTGCATATCTAAGTGTGCTAATACATTTGCGTGTTCATCCATCCGCCAACCCACCTGCTCCTTGGGCACCGAGCCCTCCTTTAGCAGCTTGTCCTGGTACACCTGCAGGGGCACACAGTGGACAGGGGACGGCGAGCACATGTGAAGCGCCGGTGCACGGCAAAGGGCGGAAAGGCAACCAATGCCGGCGGCTCTTGCGGTGGTAGGCAAGCGACGCGGCGACAAAACATGCGGAGGTGGCTGGGCGCTGGACCACGCGCACCTGCAGCACTGCGATGGCAGCAGCAGCAGCAGCAGCAGCAGTAGCTGTATGCCGACGTCGCGTTGAACCGTGCTGCACACGCGGCGCACCTGCAGCGCGTTCTTGTGGCGCTTGATAGCCTGGTACATGATGGGCTGCGTGAACATGGGCTCGTCAATCTCGTTGTGCCTGCAGCGGGGGCAGCCATCCACCAGTCATAGAACCGATCACTCACTCGAGCACCACACACGCGTGTGTGGGCTGGCAGGTGCTGCGCAGCCACGTGCGAGCCTGGCATGACAACGGACCCCTTGTTGCAGGGGGGCCTGGCCAAGATGGGCGCTGTGCTGCACCACGCTGTGCTGCGCTGTGCTCACCCGTAGCGGCGGTAGCCGATGAGGTCGATCACGACGTCGCCGTGGAAGGTCTGCCGCCACTCTGCCGCCAGCTCAAACACCCGCACCACCGCCTCCTGCGCTCAAGGGAGGCCAAGGAGGGCGGATCAGGCACACGTCAACCGGCTGGCGGAGCGACGTGGCCGTGCTGGCGGCAGCTACCGCCAGTGCTGCTGGCGGTGCTGCTGCTCAAACATGCACCGTGCTCAGGGTGGGAACAGGCGGTGGGAACTCCTCGGAGCCCCGTCCACGCCCGCTCAGCTTTTCGCTCTTTCTAATTCTTGCTGCCTTACGCTTCCCTACATCCTCCCCTTCCATGGTGCACGCAGCGCAGCCTTGGCTGCACCCCTGACCTCTCTGCCAAGCCCCACCCCCGTGCCCTGCAGGCGTGTGTCTCGCCAGCTTGCCGCCGCCCCGCGTTGTCCGCACGCTGCCTGCTCGCCTGTTTGCTTGCATGTTCGCCTGTTCAGCAGCACGCAGCCAACCTCTTGTCGCACTGCGTGCACCATAAAACCCCCCCAGGCCTGGCCAGCACTCCCCCGCTCCTCCCTGCCCTTGGGCACCCCCATCGGTGTTCCTTAACACCACCCCACACTTTAGGAATGCTCGGAAGCCATGAGCTCGCAGCACGCCTACCATGCACCGTGCTCTCTCGTCCAAATCAACCAATCAAGACCTGAACACTCTTCTGACAAGTATGATTGCACCCACCGCATCGTCGGCGTTGACGTGGAAAACGGGGCAGTTGAGCGCCTTCGCGACGTCGGTGCAGTACGGGCTGCTGCGGGACTTCTTTGGGTCTGTGGTGAAGGCCACCTGCGGGGATCAAAGGGGGAACAGGGCTGGTGAGAGCCTGCAAGTGCAAGCATGCAGGGCGCGCCACCGCAGGGGCTGCAGCGGCGCACGGGCTGCAGCGGCCGCGCTGCTGCGCCTGCGGCGGCGGCGGCGGCGGCAGTGCCGGACCGGCACCCGCCGCCCCGCCCGTGTTTCAAATCGCCAGCCGGTCAACCCATACGACAGCTGGGTCAAACCCACTTGCCTGGTTGTTGACCACCAGGTGGATGGTGCCGCCCACGGTGTAGTCTGGCAGCTGGCTCATATCGAGCGCCTCGTACACGATGCCCTGGCCTGCAGGAGAGGAGCAGACACAACAGCCGGGCTGACAGTGAGGGCGAGCAGCGCCTGCCTGGCAGGCTGGCGGCGCTCACGCCCACGCCTCGCCCCCCAGCGCCGTGCCCTGGCCTGCCGTGCACTGCAGGTGAGCGGAAGCCTGGCCCATGAGCGCAGCGCACCCGCAAAGGCGCCGTCGCCGTGCAGCAGGATGGGCATGTTCCTGGTGCGGTTGTGGTCGTCGGAGTAGTACTGCTTGGCGCGCACCTGCAGGCGGGGTGGGGGGGGGGGGTGTCAGTTATCACGAAGCTTTGTAGACAGTTTGTACCATGCCCAGTTGTACCACGTCCAGTTGTACCACGTCCAGGGTATTACTTTCCAAGGTGCGCTGCTTGGCGCGCACCTGCAGGCAGGGGAGGCGACTGAGGCGGGCGGGCGGGGCAGTGTGCTGGTGGCCGCTTTATGCGAGGTGACGAGGCACACTGCCTCTCTGCAAATGTGGCACGCGTCTCCCCCGCAGCGCTCTCCGCCTTGCAACCGACCAACGCAAGCGCCCCCCAGTGATTCATCAAACGTGCCTTGCCCATGCACACGGTGTTGACGGCCTCCAGGTGCGACGGGTTGGCCAGCAGCGACATGTGCACGCGCTTGCCTGCACGCCAACGAGGGGCGGCGGGGGGCACGGCGGTCAAGTGAGCGGTGGCGTTGTTGGAGGGGGAGAGCGAGAGGTCGCGCGGCAGCAGATCCGCGCATGCATGCGCCTGTGGGGCACACAGGCCCGCATGCAGTTGCACGCGCGTGCCACGCACACCCAAGCAGCAGCGGCAGCAGCAACCGCGGCAGGAAGCAAGGACGCCGGGCCAAGCGGCGAGCCTCATTTCACCGGAGATGGTGGGCCGATCGTACGAGGTGCCGAGGTGGTACTTGACGTCGCCGCTGCCCATGTACGTGTCCCCCTCCACACCCTTGACAGGCTTGCGCCCCGCAAACTCGCTGAACACCTGGCGGGAGAGGGGGGGGCACCGGCGCGCCGGGAGGGGTCGCAGGCACAGGGGAGGCACCAGCGAGCCGGCAAGCGTAGGTTGGTGCGCCTGCAGCACACGCGCTACACACCCGGCCGGAGGAATGCAAGCGTCACTGGGCTTTGGTGTTGCCCAGCCCATGCGATGGGAGGCGGCGCTGCGGCGGCTGCGGCGGCGGCCGCCGCCGCCGCCGCGACCGCTGCTGAACTGCAGCGCCCCGCGCACAGCCGGGACTCGTCCCCACCTGCTCCATGGGCTTGCGCATCACGTTTGCCAGCACGTTTAGGCGGCCTGCAAGCGGAGGGAGGCGGCGCGCGCACGCATGGGAGGGGGCCGAGGCGGTGCTGGGCAGCCGCTGCGTGAGAAGCAGTCGCGTCCGCTCGCCCCGCCCCATCAAACCGCTGCTGGCCCCGAATTTCGATTGATTACTGTCGACCATGTGCTGGTCGGTTCAACGGGCTCACCGCGGTGCGGCATGCCGATCACCACGCTCTCCACCCCCATGTCCGCCGCCAAGTCGATCAGCGCCTTCATGCCGGGGATCAGCGACTCGCAGCCCTCGAGGCCAAACCTGCGGCGGGCGCAGCGGCGCCGCAGAGCAGACGTGGAGTGGTGAGAACTGCGGGGGAGGCTGCATGTGGAGGCGCATGCCGGGACCAGCGACGTGCCGCCCCTCGCACAGGCCGAAGCTGCAGATTAATTTTGTTTGGTTAAAAATTAGGCAGTTGGTGCGCCGTCGAAGCGTGGCAGGCGATGGAAGGAGCGTGGACCTGTTGCTGTCGAGAACAGTTCTGTTGGCACCGCGGCAGCGTGTCGCGTTGGCCACACAGCGTGACAGCAGCTGCCAGGGCCCCTGGCGACCCCAACCGCACGGCCACACCGCTGCGCCATCCGATGCGGTGCAGCACACAAGGCAGCGCACCGCTTGGCCGCGGCGGTGCAACCGTTGGCCAGGCGGGGCTCCACAACACGCACTTCATGCGTGCGTGTATTCAATCAATCAATCAACCAGTCAACCAACCAATCAACCGCTCGGGTACGAGAAGCCACCACTAGGCGCACCGCTTGGCCGCGGTGTACTTGTTGGCCAGGAAGGACTCAAACATCTCGCTCCAGCTCAGCCTGCAGGGAGGCCGTGGAGAAACAGGGGGGGGGGAGCGTCAGCAGGACGTCACACCCACCTGGCCGCTGCTTGCATGCCACGTCGGCCTTGCCAGCCCAGGCTGCAGACACAGAAGATGGGCGGTCGCCGGGGAGACACAGGGGCACTCATGGCTCCACCCACCCCCGGCCGCCGCGCGCCTGCCCGCCGCCCCGCCCGCCTGCCTGCGCCTGCCGGCCCTGTGCTGCCTGCACACGTGCAGCCCTGCACCATCCCAGCGGACCTGCTGGCGGCAGCATGCACGAAAACAAACGACGCAGCCTCGCCGACCCGGAATGCTGCTGCTTCTGCTGTACCAGCAGTACCCTCACCGGTCCAGGATGCGCAGCTTCTCCTCCTGGCTGTACTCCACCTTTTCCGCCGTCTCGATGCGCGCGCGCAGCCAGTTGCAGCGCTCGCTGTCGGGGATGTGCATGTACTGTTCGATGTTGGGTGGGGCGGGGGGCAGGGGCGGGAGAGTGTAATGTAGGAGGTGTGATGGCGAAGGTGGGCAGCTCCAGCAGCAGCGGTCGCTGCCTGGGGTGGTACGTGTGCTGCCTTGCGCTCACCTCGCAGCCGTTGCTGCCTCCCCAGCCCTCGCGCCCACCCCGCAGCCAGTCATTCATCAATAATGCATCCACGCATTGAACAGCACTGCAGCAGCACAGTCGCCGTCTGTGCCGCGGGTGCGGCGTCCCACGGGTGCGGCTCCCATCTGTGCTCACCTCGTAGCCGATGCTGCCGCAGTAGGTTTCGCGCAGGCGCGCCAGGATTTCGCGCAGCGTGCGCACTTGGCGGCCCTCGGCCATGAACCCCTCCATGTTCCAGGTGCCCAGGTAGAACCTGGGGGGAGGCGCAACAGAGGGAGCCGGTGGGCCACGCCAGGCAAGGGTGCCTGCCCCACGCTCGGTCCCCCCTTCGCCCCCGGGCGCTGGCGCGGGGCCGCGACGGCGAGCTGCCGCTGCGCCAGGCGGCTGCCAGGCCGCGCTCTCACTCCCGGTCCAGGTCCCGCTCTGTAAAACAGTGAACAGCTGCTGCGCCAGGCGGCTGCCAGGCTGCGCTCTCACTCTCGGTCCAGGTCCTGCTCTGTAAAACAGTGAGCTGCTGCTGCACCAGGCGGCTGCCAGGCTGCACTTCCACTCTCGGTCCAGGTCCTGCTCTGCTGCAACAATCGGCTGCCAGGCTGCACTCACTCGCGGTCTAGATCCTGCTCCGTGAACCCGTAGTAAGCGGGGTCCAGCTCCTTGACGGCCGGCCGCTTGTCGATGCCAAGGGGATCCAGGGTGGCTGCAGCCGGGGCAGGGCAGCACGCACAGCACACACCGTCAGCGGCTGCGCGAGCGTTCGCGACTGGGGCGCGCCAACAGCAGCGCATGCAGCAAGGGAGGAGCACCGACCGCCGGGGCCAGCGGCTGCCGCAAGAAGCCCGACCAGCAGCTGCTCCCCGGCGCGGGCTGCGCCAGCCGGCGTGCGCGTGTCGAACGCCCCCGCTCACATGCGTAGTGGCCCATCACTTGGAAGGCGCGCACCATCAGCAGCAGGCGCATCGACTCCTGCGCAAGCCAGAAGTGGGGGAGTGAGGGTCGTGGAGGCGTTGGCGGGTTGGTGGCCCCAGCCGGCGGGCCATGTGCCGCATGCATCGCAAGCATGCCACATCAGAGATGCAGGGCCGCAGCAGCGGCGGCGGCACCGGCAGCGGCGCGGCGGCACCGGCAGCGGCGCCATCGGTGGCAGGTAGCAGCGGCAGCGACGACGACAGTAGCGGCTGCAGCACCCGCCTGGATGGTCTGGTTTGAGATGGCGGCGGCAGTGAGGGGCGAGGACACCTCGCCGCGCTCAAACTTGTCATACGCCTCCGCCACCGTCTCTGCCGACACGCCCATGTCTGGGGGTGGGAGGGGACAACAGGCAACAGATGTACGTATGTTTTGAGGGACGGGAGGTGGTTGCTGTGCACGTGTCGTACAATTGTAGGAAGGCAGACACGGGAGCGAGTGCCGCACAGGGAGGGGCGGAGGTTCTGCGGCTGCATGCGCTGCAAGCCCGTCCATGCGGCATGCGGCGCCGCCAGCTGTTCGGAGCAGCAAGCCGGGCAGGGCAGCTCCCGCTGGCTGCATGCTGCGCCTGTTGTCCGTGCGCCGCTTGCTTGAGAGCACACAACAGCGCCGATGCTGCGGCCCAGCTGCGTGTGCCCCCCGATCATGCCCCCGGCCCGCCGGTCAACAACCGTCGAATGTGTAATGCCTGGTGCCGCCAGCTGCTGCTCGGCCGCCCAGCGGCGCCGCTCGACGCCCACGCAGACACCTGGGCTCTGCTTGCTGCTTTAACTACTGCATCTCGTGTCGAGGAGCAAGCTGGCGGTTTCCAACCCCTGCCGCAGCCTAGCCAACAGCCGATGAGCCAGTGTGCAGGCTCCTGCCGTTGCCGCCGCCGCCGGGCAGGCGGCGGCGCCGCCGCCAGTCGCGTGCGGGCAAACCCAAGGCTCGGCGCGCCGTCCAGCGACCCATGCTTACCCATGGAATGGAAGAAGGAGGCCCATGACTTGTCGACGCTCTTAGGATTGGAGCGGTAGCGCTCCTCGAGCTCCTCCAGGTAGGTGCTGCTCGTGGCGTTCAGAAACTGGTCCTTGAGCTTCGACAGAGGCACGGGTTCTGGCTCCGCGGCTGACGCCAGCGCCTGCGAGCTCGCGTGCAGTGGGCGCAGGAGCGCCAGGGCGCCGGGCAGGCGCCCCCGGCGCCCCAGGCGGCGCACAGCAGTGGAAAGCATGGCGCCAGGAGCCGGCGAGGGCCGGAGAAAGTGTAGAGAGCGGGCCGGCGACTCGGGGAAGTTTTGCAATTGCTGAGTTGGCCAGGGAGCTAATGAGGGCGTTGCAACGATCGATCATGAAAGGAGCTAGGGATCGCATCATCCTGCCCACAAACAAGGGATTCACAACATGCATGACGTGCAGCAGCCGTGAGGGCAGGCGCCAGGCCGCCGCGGGCGGCGGCGGCAGCCGCGGCCAGGCACTCATCCCACTGCCTCTGCTCCCGCCGACGAGAAGGTTTCTGCCGCTGGTCGTGTCTCAGAGAAAGGTCGGAGCTGCGTGCATGACTTATACGTTGATGTCATGGCACCGTTTGAGTGGGGGGCTTCGTTCATTAGCCCTTCGGGGCACACCGGAGCGCTATGTGTCAACCGGAGCGCTATGTGTTGTGGCTGCTGGGCGTCGTGCAGCCTTGCAGCACTCCCCTGATGGTCAATCAGCAATGTGCCTTTGATAAAGGGCCTTCTTTTCGTGTTTCTACACGTTTCTACATGACGGTATGACTTGCGGAAGGCAGTTCACAGCATCGCCGTTGCTTTCCAAACTGGCACTGGGCAGCCACATGCGGCAGCCCGACAGCGGACACATGCAACGTTTAGCTGCCGCAGGCTTATGGCGCACCGTGTTTCCGCACCGACGGTTTTGGTGTTGGCGAGATCGTGCGGCCGATGCGTCTGCGGCAGCAATCAGCGCGTCAGTGCGTCATGGCACTGCATTGCTGGAAGCATGAGATGCATTCAGGCAGCATGCAGGCGAAACTGCGCCCCGTTGCACGTGCTCAAGGAGTCTGCAGCAGCTCTGGGCCACCGCTTGCGCATGCATGCGGTCCAGCTGGTCGGCAACCACACGAGCCCTCGCAAGTGCCGCTTGGGTGCACCGGCCTGCTTTGACAACACTGCATGTGCCCTGGACCCCCACCCTGCCCCCTCTCTCCTAGTGTGGCCACCATGAGGCGGCTGGCAGCGTTTGATGCGTTGTCACGCGTGGAGGCCAAAGCTTTCCTTGCGCCGGTGGCGGGAGCACTCCCACGTCGCTCGGCGGTGAGGTTGCTCTTCGCGAATTCTGCGTCGCAGCGCGCCCGTCGGGTCGTTATCTTCAATTAAACACATTTTAACAAATACTCGGGGGCTCACAAAGGCTGGAGAAGCGTTTTGCGGCCTTCCTGGGTCGGGCACCGAGTCCAACACTGAGGCCAAGTTTCAACAGGGCAGTCTTCACGTCCGTGGGCCGTTTGGCTGTTCCGCTCTGCACGGACACACTTCCTGGTGATGACTATAAGGCCCCGAGGAGGCTAGGCTGCCTAGGCGCGACGCTGTTGGCACGAGAACGCACGCCCAGGTGCGCCCGGCTGACGGCCCAGAACCCCTCTGGTAGGCCTCTTGGAGCGGGTGGCGGCCGCCCGGAGCGTGCCGTTGGGCCCCCCGGTCGCCATCAATCAGCTGCCAGGACGTTGAGCTTGCGGCCTGGTGCCGCCTCGATCAGCCGCTCCACTGCACCTACGGCACACAGCAGCGCGTTCGACAGCATCTGCAGCACGCAGATCGCCGGCCCAGCGTGCCTGTGTTGCAAACAGCTGTCGACGCTTGGCGGCAGGCGGCGGCGACGCCGGACACGCGTGCACGGCTGCCTGCGCAGGCAACCGCTGCCAGCACACGTGCAGCTGCATGCAGGCAACATGGAGAGGGGTACTGGCGGTGTGGCTGTCGTCGAAAGGACAGCTGCGCCTGCATGCCTGCGCGCCGACCGCCGCTGCCCCCTTGCCCTGTACGGGCCTTGTGCCGCAGGTACTACTGCGCTTAAGTTACGCCGTCGCACGTCACGTGGGTGGCAGGGCCAGCAGCAAGCAGCACCAGCTCGAAGCAGCACATGTCGCGCAGCTGAGTGGCCGCAAACAGCCTCCGCATGACGACGCAGGCGGCTGCGGTGGCGCCCGCGCCTGCCAACGGCGGCGCCTCCATGGCCGTCACGGTGAAGCACGAGGCCTCCCCTCAGCCCGACGGCAAGTCCGGCACCCCCGCAGCAGCAGCAGCAGCCACGCCGGCAGCAGGCAGCCGCGGTAGCACGCCCGCCGCCGACGGCGCGGCCGAGGCCGCAGCGGGCGCAGGTGCGGGAGCGGCGGATGCAGCACCCAGCAAGGAGGATGAGGAGCAGCGGAAGCTGGAGGACGAGATTCTGGCAGAGGGGCAGGCCATCGCAGGCGTGCGCGCGCTGCTTGCGAAGGCCTTCAGGTGTGTGCATGTGGGTGGAGGTCCTGGGGCGAGAGGGAGGAGGCGGCGGCAGCACGGAAGGAAGGCGCCTCGGGGCGGGAGGCTGGAGGGCTGGCTGTGCCACAGCGCCGCCGTGGCAGGGGCCGCTGCGCATTGCCCCGCTGCCGTCGCGCCTGCTCCAGCACGGCTGGAGCTGTCGCTGCCGCGCGCTCTGCCGCTGCGCTGCCCGCCGCTTGCTGCACACTGCCCCGGCTGGGTGCCCCTCCCCCGCCTTGCCTGCAGCCGGCCCTGGGAGGAGCCGGCGGCGCCGCGCGGCCACTGGGGCTTCCTCTTACAGGAGGCACAGTGGCTGGCCAACGACATGGCGCAGGTGGGTGCTGGCCTCTGGTCTGTGGGTGCTGGCCTCTGGTCTGTGGGTGCTGGCCTCTGGTCTGTGGGTGCTGGCCTTGTGGGTGCTCGACGCGTGCGTCGCCGAGGGCACCCGCGTGCGCTACGAGGCAGCTGCTGGTCGTGCTGTCAGGCTGCGCTGCAGCCTCTGCAGCCTCTGCAGCCGCTGCGCTGCTCCTGCGCCGCACGCCCCGCCCCCGTGCCGGCCTGCGCAGCGCAACTGCCCGGCACACCTGCCCTTGCACGTGCGTCCACAGCCGCCGCTCTTCCGTTCCCCTCCCCCTGTTGTGCCTGCCTGCCTCCAGGAACGGCTGTGGAAGCAGGCGGCGGCGCTGGCCGTCGGCTGGGAGGTGGCCCGCCTGCGCGGCAAATTCGGGCTCAAGCCGCCTCCAGAGGGGCAGCGGCGCTACCACGACGAAATCGTGGCGCTGCGCGCCGCGGCGGCCAAGGAGGCGGGGGCAGCCGAAAAGGCGGCCGGCCGGCGGGGAGGTGCGTGCGTTGGCGGGTGGTGGTGGTGGTGGGGGGGGGGGGGTTGTGGTGGTGGGTGGTGTGTGTGGGGGGGTGGGGTGGGGGGGGATGCTTGCTCTGGGGAGGAGCAGCTGGCGGCGGGGCGGGCGGGCAACGTGCTGGCATGCGAGCGGCAGGGACTGCCTGCTTGCTCGTCAGCACTCCCACCCCGTCCGCGCGCTGCCCTCTTCTCGTGCCCTGCAGCCAAGTCGGCGTCGGCGGCAGCGGTGGCGGAGCCGCCGGCGGCAGCCGCCCTGAAGCTGGACCCAGCCGACGACCCCATTTTCAAGGAGCTGACGGGGCACGAGCTGGCGCTGCCTGGCACGCCGCCCAACGAGTGAGCCTGGGGCGCGTGCCTGCACCGGCGCGGGGTGGACGTGTGTGCAGCAGAGCGCCGTGGCGGCGCGCTCGGCCGCATTGCCGACGCAGCCCCCGCGCTGCACGCCCCACGCCTCCTGCACATGCTCCAGGCGCTGGCGCAGCAGCCTCCGTGGCATTGAACGCCTGGAACCACCCCTTCCCTCCCTCTCGTCTGCAGCGACCTCAGCGCCGCGCTGACGTGGCAGCACGACGACGCCTTCCAGCAGGCGCTGGCGGCGCAGCTCATGCAGAGCGACATCGAGCGCATTATGCGGGAGGAAATGGTGGGTGGGTGGGTGGTGGTGGTGGGCAAGTGGTGGGGCAGCAACTCGCTGTTCCTGTGATGCATCCCTGCCCCTTTCCTGCCTGCCCCTGCCCCACCTTTCTTTTTCCCTCGCTCCCTCACCCAATCGCGCAGGCGGCGCGGGAGTACCGTTTCGAGTACGACGCCGCCCTGGCCAGCCATCACATGGCGGTGCAGGAGCAGAGCCGGCGCGCGATGCGGCTGGACGCTGACATGGCGGATGCAGGTGCGCGCCGCTGCGGCCACGCGGAAGGGGGGGTGGGTTGCACGTTGCTGCCGGACGCCGCCCCTGCCTGCCGCCTTGCCGAGATGAGGGAGGCCGCCGGGCGGCTGCGCAGCACGTGCTCACATTTGCTCGGGTGCTGCACGCGTCGGCGCCGGCTGTGCCGCCCACACCCCAAGCCGCTTCCGCCTCTCTGTTTGTTCGCTGTGCATTTCACTGCCTGTTTCGCTGTGCATTTCACTGTCTGTTGCGCTGGTTGCTTCACCGATACTGCAGAGGGGCTTGTGCCCATGGATGAGGACATGGGGGATGACGAGGACTACGCAGGTGGGTGGGGCGGGTGGCCCACATGTGCTGTCGACGGCTGGAGTGAGGCCAGGCGGGCGCTGCCGGCGCCGCACGGCCCCGTCAGTGCACAACTCCCAGGCAGTCGCCCCGCCGGCTCCAGCATGCAGCACCAGCTGGCCGGCGGCGGGCACGGCGCGCGGACCGCCACGCCCCCCCTGCCCTGCACTTTGGTGCACCACCACAAACCAACGTGCTCTGCTCCGGGTGCAGGCAAGAAGGCCAAGGGGCGCAAGCGCGCACGCAGCGGCTACCTTCTGGACGACTTCCACACGCTGGGGGCCGCAGACGAGACAGGTGGGCGGGGCGGGCCGCCAGGCAGGGCCCGCTTTGCCTGTCCACCAGCTGCCACGCTGTGCTTCAGACATTGGTTGCGACCCCCCTTCTTGCCCTTGCCCAGCGTTGCCTCCCTTCCTGCCCGCCCGCCCGCCCTCGTGCAGAGTCTGTGGGCGGCAGCGCCCCTCGCGCGGCGCTCCCCAAGCCGGTGGGCGGCGCCAGCAGCAGGCAGTACATCGAAGACACGTACCTGCAGCGCAAGCGGCGGCGCGAGCGGTACAAGTGAGTGGCGCAGTGTACTGCCTTCAGCAGAGAGGGGGCCTGGCGTCGTGCTTGGGAGGGCGGCCGGCGCACGAGCAGACGGCGCCATACGGCCGGCGCCGCCGACGGCGCTGCTGCTGGCGCTGCGATGCAGCAGCGACCCTTGCCAGCGCTCACAACCTCGTCCTTGCTGTGCAGGGATGTCGACGTGGACTACGACGTGGGCATGGAGGCGGCGGGGCGGTACGGAACGCGCGCCAACCGTGCGCTGGCCACGCGGGCAGGCGCCACCCGTGCGCAGGTGCGCTGCTGCTGCAGCAGGGGCCCCGGCTGCCATCTCGCTGTATCAGACGATGCCAGGGATGTTCAAAACACATGTAAAAGCAATGTGTGTTGTAACATGTTGGAGCAATCATGTCGGAGCAATCAACGGGTAAGGGACCGCTTGCCGCCCTGCATTGCCCGCTCCGTCCTGCCCCGCAGACCCTTCAACATCCACCGCTGCCCCCCTCCCTGCCTCACCTGTTGCGTCCCCTCAACACAGGACCCCCGCAAGAAGCAGGCGATAGGGCGGGCCGACTCGTACGCGGCCCCTGGCATGGCGGGCGGCGCAATGATGCGGGGCGCGCAGCGCGTGCCGGCCGGCTCGGTGCCGGGCCCCGTCATCTGGAGCAAGAGCGAGGACGACCTGCTGCTGGCCATCACGCACGAATTCGGCGTCAACTGGACGATGGTGGGTGGCAAGCGGGGCTGTGGAAATGATGCGGGCAGGGGGGGCAGGCTGCTGCGAGCTTCTGGCCTTGGCACCGCTGCCAATCACCCCACCCCGCCTTGGCTTACCGCTGTCCCCTGCCCCTCCCTCCCCATACCCACAGGTCTCCGAGGTGCTCAGCCTGAGCCTCAGCATGCAGGGCATCTTCCGCCCGCCCCACCTCTGCAAGCAGCGCTTCCGGCAGATCACGGTGAGGCCGGACCACAGGGTGTGACCAGCCTGCACAGCTCGGGGATGTTGCGTGCTGTGCTGGCAGCGCTTTCGGCACATCACGGCGAGACGATGCCACGCGCATCATGTAGCCAGCTGGTGCACAGCGGGGGGGTCATTTGCACTGCATTGATTCGGGGCTGCGTCGACAGCCCCACCAGATGTGCGATGCTGCAGCGCCCTGCAACCGCCCTCGCCTCTGCCCCGCGCCGCCCCCCCCCCCGTCCGCAGACGCCGATGCTGCAGGCGCAGGCGGCGGCGCAGGTCCCGGCCCAGCAGGAGGCCCCCGCAGTTGACTACACAGAAGAGAAGGCGCTGATGGCGCTCTACATGGCAATGACCAAGCAGCAGGTGGGTGGGCAGGTGGGCGCTGTGCGTGGTGCAGCCCGTGTGTAGCACTGCAACAACAAAAGGGCTGGTCCAGCGCCACTGCCAGCGATCGTTTAAGCAGGTGATGCCGTTGCCGACGATGCCACATCTCTTCACTGCCGTTTGCGCCTCCCCCTCCCCCTCCCTCTGTTGTTGCAGGCGCGCGAGATCCTGCTGCTGAGCCTGCCGGTGCTGGACGACGTGATGATGCGCATGCTGGAGGCGCTGGTGCAGGTGTGGGGGTGCTGCCAGCACCTGCAGCAGCAGGATGTGGTGGGATACTGTATGCTGATGTCAGAGCAAGCCTAACCAGCGAGCAAGTAGCAACCGAGATAGACATAGGCAGGCCTCTGTTGCCGAAGTGGCAGTGTGGCCTGACCTTGCGCCCCGCCCCACCTCCCCCGCCCGCCCGCCCGCAGGTCGGCGCCACCGCCAAGCAGCGCCGCCAGCAGGAGGAGCGGCGCAACGAGCAGGGGCGGTGCATCCAAGAGGCCCACCCCTCGCACCAGGTGGGTGGGCACAGGGAGAAAGGAAGAAAGAAGTGAAGAAAGCAAGAAATAGTGGATGCGCCAGGGGTGGAGCGCACCGGGCAGGTCGAGGCGCAGCCCTCGCACAAAGAGGGCAGAGCAGGCAGCTGGAGCGGCAGGCTTCTCGTCGGCGCGTTGCTGCCCTCCATGCAGGCAGCCCGTCGCCTGCCCGCCGCCAAGCCAGCGCCAGCGCTTCTGCGCTGCGCCTGGGGCTCGCCTACTCCTGCTGGGCCCCTTTTTCGATCTTCACGCACCCCCTGCCCGCCGCCCGCCTGACCTCCCCCGTGTTGACTCCAGGTGGTGCACCAGCAGCTCATGCAGAAGACGGGGGGCAAGCACCTGACGCCTCAGGAGCTGGCGGTTCAGGTGGATGTGGCGTACGCGCAGCAGGCAAAGCAGCAGCAGATGATGCAGCAGCAGGCGCAGCAGGCGGCGCAGCTGCAGCAGGCCGCGGCGCCGCCGCCGCCGGGGCAGCAGGGCGGCGCCGCGCCCCCTGCGCAGGGCATGCCCGCGCCTGGGCCCGCCATGGCGGCGGGCACCCCTGCGGTCGCTCCCGGCCTGTCTGCCGGCGGAGGCCCCCCGCAGCAGGGCATGCCCAGCGCAGGCACGCCGCCGCTGCAGGTCGGTCCAGGCATGGCGCAGCAGGGCATGGGCGGCGCGCCCGGCAGCGCGCCGCAGCAGCTGCAGCAGGGCATGCCGCAGCAGGGCGGCGCGCCGGGAGGCGCGGTGCCCTCGCCGGCCGGCGTTGCTGGCCACCCAGGCGGGCCGCGGCCGCAGCCCCACATCACGTTGCAGCAGCTCAACCACATCCTGGAGACCGGCAAGCTGCCTAACGGCCAGGTGGGTCTCAGCGCACATGCGGCGCACCCTTGCCTTGCTCACGTTGGCTGCTGCAGCACCAGCGCCTTGCTGGCGTCAGGACCTCGCTCACCCAACCGCCCTCCCCCCGCAGCCGCTCGAGCCGCAGATGCGGAAGGCCATTGAAGACAAAAAGAACGCTTACCTGAGCCAGATGGCGGCGGCGCAGCAGCGCCAGATGGCCATGCAGGTGGGCATAGGGGCGGGGGGGCGGGCGGGGGCGGGCTGGCGATGCTCATGCTGCTGCCGCTGCCGTCGTTGCCGCCGCCGCTGCTGCCGCTGCCGCTGCCGCTGGCGGGTCTGCTGTGTGAGGCCTTTGCAGACCTGAAGAAGTCGGCCTGACCTGCATGCTCCGCTGCCCAACTTTCGATTCGCAGGCACAGATGCAGGGCGGCGGTGCGCCCGGCGGGCAGCCGGGGGGCATGGTGGCCGTGCAGGGCGGCATGCCTGGGGCCCCCTCCGCCGCCAGCCAGGCGGCCATGCAGGCGGCACAGCAGGCGGCGGCGATGCAGGCGGGCATGCGGCCGGCGATGCCGATGCCTGGGCAGCCCATGGTCGGGATGTACCGCCCCACGCTCCCGGGGCAGCCCATGCCGGGGCAGCCCATGCAGCCGGGAATGCAGATGCCTGGGCTGCAGCCGGGCATGCAGATGGGGGGCATGCAGATGCCGGGCATGCCCGGCATGCAGCAGCAGTATGTGATGCAGCAGCAGTACGCGATGCAGCAGCAGCAGGCGATGCAGCAGCAGGCGGCGGCCGCCGCCGCCGCGCAGCAGCCGGGCCAGCCGGGCGCATGAGTGTCTGCTGCGTGCCACACCAGTAGTGCAACACTTCGTTCTCGCTTCCTGAGCGACGGGCAATCAGCGGGGGGCGGCGCCGCGCCGCCGCCAGCGGCGTTGCTGCCACGCCGTCGCCGCCACGCCCGCGCTGTATTGCGTTTGCATGCTTGCAGCTCGCCCTCAGCTCCCAGCTTGCTCCTCTCCTCGTGCTCTGTTCTCCCTGCAGCCGCTTCCTGCTGCTCTGCCGTCTCCCGCTTCGTCTGACCCTGCTTTACGGTCCGACGCTCTCTCGCTACCCACCCACCAGCCACACCGTTACTGTTTCATTCCTTCCCTTCCTTCCATCGGGAGAAGAGAAACCCACCTGTAATGTACGCTCATCCCGTGCAGCGCAGCGCGACTGAGCAGATCAGAGCTTATGATGTCAACAGGGGCACAGCACTGCAGAGCATCCGCAGAAGGCCAGGGGGCTGCTGCCCTCCCGCGCTCCTCGGCGCTAGCAAGTGATCAAGCATGCATGCACACGCCCTTGGTGGGTGCTCCTGCTTTTTTACTGGCTTTATAGCGATGAATACCTGGAGAAACTGGCTGAGGCTGAAGCGATCTGAGCAGGGGATGTGTTCACTTCGTGTTGCAGCAGCGGCGGCAGCGTGCCCGCGCGCATCATGGCATGGTCCACTGCTCTTCCTCAAACCCCATGTTCTTCCTTACCGCTTCGAAATCATTGAGTCGTCTTCCCCGCCATGAAAGCGCAGGGGCGTGCAGGCGCCGAGGGTGCCTCGCTCGCCGAGTCGGGAGCCGACAGGGGCCCCAGTGCACACGTGGCGTGAGGCAGACTGTGGACGCAGTGGGGAGGCTTGCTATGCTGTGCGCGAGCAGGCATTGCGAATGCGGGTGCTGACCGAGGGCTGGATGCGGCAGGCACGTGCAGGGCTTACCACGGCGCCTGTGCGGGCGTCCAGGTATGTGGCCACCGTGCTGTGCTTGCCCTGCAAAAGATCGGCTGCAGAGGGTTTGAAGGTGCTTATGCAACGGACATAAAGTGTCGAAGAAACGCAGGCCCCGCCAATGAATCGGCGGTCGCCGTGGGCCGCTCCAACGGCGGCAAGACCGCGGGTGAGCAGGGGTTGGCAGGGGCTCGCGGGGCAGGGCGGCAGCTGGCGGCGTGCGCAGCGTGCACATCCTCCTCAACGCAGCCCTGCCCCTGCGCCTGGCCCCCCCCCCTCCCCCCCCCCCTCCCCCCCCCCAGCGCCCCCCTGCCCTGCCCTCCCTCACGCACATCTGCAGTGGCCAACAAGACGGGCATGTTCGACCCCGCACGCATACAGGCAGCGAAGAATCGTCGGGCATCTGCAGGTGACTGGGGACGTTTTGAACCGGGCTTGGTTCGTGCAGCAGTGCATTGCTGTTGTGAAGGAGCTGCGTCTTGCGGGGCTGCGGTTGTCGCTTCCTGACCTCATTGGGCGATCTGTCCCTCCTTTCCCTGCAGACCCGCGGCACTGCCACCGTGTATTGATTGTGGACAAGCACGGCACCGTCATACACTTTGTGGATTTCATCAGCGCGACCGCGTACCAGAGCACATCATCAGCTGCGAGGCAGGTGCGCCTGGGTGCCAACTGGGCTGTTGTAGGGTGGAGGGCTCATCCTAGCTGCTACCATCTTCTCAACCTCTACTCTACTCTACGGGACTTACACCCAGCGCCAAGGGCGTCGAAAGAGGAATAGCGAGCAGAGGGAAGCGACGGCGAGGGGCCTGCTGTGCATGCACGGGGAGACACATATCACACTTGGATGCTTCGCTTCGCAGCGCCCCTGGATGGTGCACTGCCATCTCACCCACTCCTTGCCGGTCCCTACCACACGCAGTGTGTAAAAGGCGGGACTGCTATGAAGTTCAGGCAGACTGGGAAGCCCAGCCGGGTTTGCTGGCCCGCATACCTCAAGCCGGCGCCGGTCAGCTCCGAACTGGTGGGTGGCCTGCGCGCCATCCTGGGCATCTATGCAGCGGACCCCCCCCCCGCGTATAAGTATCTGACGCTCCCGTCTGCCTCAGTGCAGCGGCCTATTCCCTGCGTGCGCCTGGTGAACGCCGCCTTGCACTTGCACGCAGTCCCCTCTACACCAGTCCTTGATATGCCCACGCCCATGTGCTGTAATCCGCACAGAATGGCGACCAGGCAGGCCGCACCAGGCAGTGCCGGCACCCCTGAAAGCACACGCCCTGCCCGTGCGCTGTGGTGCGATCGGCAGCCTCAGCTGGCAGGTACTGGTTTCCCCATTCTTGACTGCCGCTGCGCTCCCCCACCCACCTGTTGGATGAAGCTGCGGCAGGCGGGGGGGGACGTGCCCAGGGCAGGCCTGCACCAGGCCGCAGGGGGATGATCCCACAGAGCGCCGGGAGCAGGCCTCGGACCAGGCCGACACCATCACTTGCCCCCTACTTCGCCCGCTGGCCTGCAGCATAGAACCACCCGCTTACCTCAACAATAGCAGCCACGCAGAGCAGCGGCGGCATGCCGCCGAGGCGGGGCGCCGCCGCGCCGCCGCCGCCGCCGCCTCCGCCTTGGCAGCTGAAAACCGAGCTCTGCAAATGGCACAAACCGCGCCCACGTGCCTCAGCGTGAGCAAAGAGCAGCACGTGCAGCGTTGGGCTCCACGCGCGAACTCTTGGCGCTCCTGACGACCACCAAGGCGGAACTGGGGCGACTGGTGCTCGTGGAGGAGCTCTTGGCAGGTAGGGGGCGTGCACGGCGGCCAGGAGAGTCTCGGGGGGAAGGAAACAGTGTTGGAAGAGTGCTCCGGCGGTAGAGGGCGGCGAACGCGGCGGGAGCAAGGGTGCTGGCTGGGTGCTGCGTTGCGTTTGCCCCGCCGCCGCCGCTCGCTGAGAAGGGTGCGCCTCTCTCTGCCGCAGAGCATTACAGCGTGCAACCGCCAGGCGCACCAGTGCCGCCTAGTGTGCTATGTGGCGTGATAGCCCGCTTCAAGCTGTCGGGGGAGTACCGCCTGCGCCCGGTGGCAGGCGTCGAGGCGGCGGCAGCGGGCGGAGGCGCGCCGCCGGTGATGCTCCTGCAGGTGGGTGCTGCCGTGTCGCGTGGTTTTGCACTGCTGCTGCCTCCCTGCAAGCCCATCAGTGCCTACACTGTGGTTGCCCCCGCATGTGCAGGCCCCTGAGGCTGCCGCTCCCGGCTCGTCGTCGCCGCCGCTGCGCCGCGTCCAGTTCGCTGCCATCAGCGGCACCAACCCCCTTGATGTGCCGCACTGGGAGGCTGCCGGCAGCGAGGTGGCAGAGCTGGCGGCGGCCTGGCAGGCGTGCGGCTACGCGCTGCCTCTGCCAGAGGCGGCGGGCGCTGCCTGGCGCAAGCAGGCGGCGCTGCAGTGGCACGCGCAGCAGTGGCAGCAGGCGCCAGATGAGCGGCTGCGGCAAGTTCCCAGTCTGCTGGCGGTGCTGAACGATGCAGGCGGCCTGGAGCTCATGCAGCAGCAGCTGTCGGCAGCGCAGCCGGGCGCCACCCAGCGGCTGTCGGCAGCGCCCTCAGCTGAGCAGGGTGGTATGCCGCATAAGCAGCCGCTGCAGAGACAGCAGCCTGACGACTGTGCTGCTGCTGCGTCGCCGCAGAGCGTGCTGCCGCCGCTGCCGAGCTCCACGCCTTCGCCGCCGCCTGCTAGCAGCGACTCGGCGCCGCCGCCGCCAGCGCTGGATGCAGTGGCAGTGCTGTCGGGCGTGCCCGCTGACGACCTGCCCACAGCGCATGCTGCGCTCGCGACCGCGCTGTACCGTGCCGTGCCTGCCTCGGAGCCTGGCGCGGCGGCCAAGCGTGCCGCGCTTTCCACACTGCTGCGGCTTGGGCTGTCGCCCTATGGCGTGCATGCAGGCACCTTCCGCCAGCTGCCTGTCCCTGCCAGCCAAGTGCAGGAGGCGCTGCGAGAGGTGAGCTGGCAGCGGCAGCGCTTGTGATCTTGCTGGCACCAGTCCCCTGGCGGTTGTGTTGGCTGGCTGCGCTTCAATTCCCCACCATGCCTTCCTGTACCGCCTGCAGGCTGCTGCGCGCGACGGCGAGGTGGCGCAGCAGCTGGCCATGCTGGCGCTGCAGGCTGGGACCGTGCAGCTGCCGGTTGCCGCCCGCCTGCTGGCCGACTGCCACGACCGCCGCCTGGTCAGCCTGTCTGGCGGCGCCGCTGACACCTGCCAGCTGCTGCTGCACGTCGACCACCTGGCAGAAGCATACCTGGGCAGCAGCGCGCTACAGCGCAGCAGCATGCCCGAGCAGCCCTGGCCGGGGCCTGTTGGGGGGCTGCGCAGTCGCAGCCGCAGCCCTCCCCGCCGCGGCCGCAGCCCTGCAGACCGTCCCGGCGGCGGTGGCAAGGCCCCGCCGTTGGTGCCGCTGCTGGTGCAGCACATCAGCGGGACACAGGAGTGGGTGCTGATCGCCGGTGAAGTGTACGTCAGCGGCGTCCCTCGAGACATGCAGCCCCCGCAGCTGCGCGCGCTGCTGGAGGGCGCCGGCGTCAAGGGTGAGTGCGACCTCCTGCTTCTACGCCATCTACGCATCCAGAGCTCCCCTGAGCCATTGCGTGCGGCCTGCAATGCTGCCGACTGTGCTTTCCTCTGCTGCATGTTCCCTGTGCAACGTGCCTGTGGCCTGCTCCCTGAAACGTATGAAGCGTGCGCCTGGCCGCGTGGGCTCTGCCACTTGCTGTAGTGCTCGGCCTGAAGATCAGGCCCGGGGACAAGCGCGGCGACACAGCGGTGGCAAGCCTGCCCTCTGCCCAGGAGGCGGCACAGCTGGTGCAGCACCTGCAGGGCTTTGTGGTAAGTGCATGCCTCGGGGAGGGCACATCTGCTTGCAGCACACTGCCTCGCTCTGGCGTATGATCCTGCAGGCAGGGCTGCGGCTGCATGCGGAAGGCAGTGCTGTTGGCCACGGTATGCATGTGTTGCGTGCTGGGTCGACCCCTGCACCGGTCGACCCCCTGGCCTGCCTGCTGCAGGAGGCGCAGCGGCGCCACTTTGAACTTGTTACCTGGTCCACAGAGTGTCTCTAGAGACGCGAGGCCGCGCCGGAAAAGCTGCTGAGAGCGAGGGGATGGTCGGGTCCGCGCAAGCCAAGCCCCCTGGTCTCGCCCGCTGCAGTAGAGCGTTGTTACACCGCAATTGAAACGCAAGGCAGGCCGGAGAAGTGTGCAAAGCAAAGCGAGAATGTGGGACAGAGGGCAGGCTGTCGGGCAAGGAAAGCGTGAGCGGCGGCAGGAGCAGCGCGCATCACAGCGCAGCTGCTGCCCAACTTACCTGCGTTAAATGGCTGCCTGCTGCACCAGAGCTGACAGGAGGGGTCCAGGCTGTTGCAGGGCGAAGCTGGGTTGGCTGGAGACAGGTGGACTGCAGCCCACGGGCAGCGCCGCCGGTGCTTCACGTGCGGCGGCGTTTGCCGCCTGCCGTCACCAGCAGCTCTGCATTCACCGCCGCAGTGAGCGTGACCAGCGGCGCCTCAGAGGAATCCGCGTCAGCAGCAAAGTTGAGCTCGGCTGCAGACTCGGCGGGGGCCGGGCGCAGCACCTCGCCGCCGCCGTAGGTGCCCTTGAGGAGGCCGGTGTTGCACCGCAGGTGGTACTTGCCGGTCTGCTCTGCCACACCCACCACGCGGCACGTCAGCCGCTTGCGCTGAATGGTGCTGGTGCCGACCTTGCCCATGCTGGCAGGCTTCAGCAGCACGGCATCGCCGATGTCGAACTCAGCGCCGCCCTTGCCGCCCTGGCTGCGGATGCGCTGGCGGTTGCGCACGTGCAGTGCCAGCACCTGCTCCTGGTGAGCGCCGTGGTGGGCGGTGAGGATGGCTGTCGATGTAGGGGGAGGAGGAGAAGAGCAGCAATTGACATGCAGGGTGGAGATGGTGGGCGTGCGCACTGCACCACAGCCGGCCTGCCCAACTCTGTTTATGTCTACCCCAGCTCAAACAGCCCAGTCAGACTCACCCGCTGCCTCTGCATCAGCGCTGGTGCCAGCTCCATCGCTGCTGTCGTCCACCTTATCCAGCTCATCTGCAGCATGGAGGTACGAGCGCTCATGTGGGAGCAGCCACTGCTTCATGCGCCCCCATTTGCAGGCAGGCCCCCAACGAATGGTTTGCCCGCCGCTCCCAACATCACTCCCACACTCACCAGCAGCGTCGCACTCTGCTGCAATGGCTGCCAGCTGATCCAGCAGGCTCGTCGCTGCCCGCCGCTTGCCTGATGGGCTGCGCATGGCTGTAGCACGCTGCGGCAGCGCACGAGTGGGCACCTCGCCCGCCTCGTCCAGCAGCTCATCTGCCACCAGCTGGCTCAGCCGGCCGCCTGCATTAGTGCGGGTACTGCGCCGCCCCAGGGGAGAAGCGGTGGCAGCAATTTGCAGCGTTGCCTCGTCCAGCGCTGCATCGTCGCTTGCCTCGTCTTCGCTATCCGAGGGCAGCACCAGTTCTGACAGCGTGCGGCGGCGCTTGGGCTGCGCTGCGCTGCCTTTGCGCGTGGCAGGGGCTGGCGGGGTGTCGGCATCGTTCGCCTCAGCCGAGGAGGTGAAGCCCAGCAGGCGGACAATGTCATCCAGCAGTGGCAAGTTCATGTTGGAGGGCAGCGTGCCGAACAGCGCCTTGGTGGGGGCCATGCCGCCGAGCGCGCTGGTGGGCGAGTTGTTGACCATCTGCATCACTGTCAGGACGTGGAACGCCCAGCTGCAGAGTGCAGGGGATGGGTGTGGGTGGGTGGGGTGTGGGTGTGGGTGGGGTGGCGTGGGGGCGGGGGGGGGGGGGGGGGGGGGCAGCGCTGAACCACAGCACAGCACAGCAGCACTGGACAGGAGCGGCAGGAACACGACAGCAGCGTGCAAGCAGCACTGGACAGGAGGGGTAGCAGCACGAGCTGCAATGCACGCAGGCACAACAACACTGGACAGGTGGGGCAGCAGCAGAAGCTGCAGCGTGGAAACAGGAACCACAGCACAGCAGCACTGGACAGGAGGGGCAGCAGGGGCAGCAGCACGAGCTTTCTGTACTCACTCGAACAGCGGGCAAGCCATCAGCAGCGCACGAATCTGACGAGGGACGGGTAGGGGATGTGCACACAGCGGTCAGAGAGAGAGAGCTGTGGGCTGGACCTGCAGCACTGCCGCTGCATCAGCCATACCGCTGCCACACACGACCACCTCCGACCACCTCAACGCCACCAGCAGCAACAACAACAACAGCAGCACACCAGATTCCTCTTCGCACATTGCCCGGCTCCTACCTTGTTCTTGAGCTCGCGGTTCTTACGCTCCACGCAACCGTTGGTTTCAGGATGGCCGGGCATGCTCTTGGCGTGCCGCACGTTGAACAGCTCGCACAGCTCTTTGACCTCCTTGCCGCAGAACTCCAGGCCGTTGTCGGTCTGTAGCTTGGCAGGCACCTGCGTTCGCATGAATTGAAAGTAGAGCTGCAAGGGAACGACAGGGGTGCGTGGGGGTGGGGGTGGGGTGGGGCAGAGTGAAAGAGAGCGCAAGACGAGGCATGAAGCAAGCGAAGCGGCTGGTCGCTGGTCGGCAGCGCTGGCCGGTAGCGATGCCAATTAGCGTTGGCACCAATCAATGACAGCAAGTGCTTGCAGCAAAAACTGGCAGCAAGCGCTGGGAGGAAGCGCTGGCAGCAAGTGTTGGCAGCTCACATGCCGTGCCACGCCAATGGTCGTCTTGGAGGCCAGCGGGTAAAGCCAGCAATAGCGGCTGAAGACGTCGATCACCACCAGCACGTAGCGGTAGCGCTCGTCACGCCCTGCTCCTAGGTCGATCAAATCGGCCTGTGGGTGGGAGCATGCAGGTATAGAAGAGGTGGTTGGGTGTGACAGTGGTGGGCAGCACATCCCTGCAGCTTCATCGCAGCTTCACACCAGCTTCACAGCAGTTTCCAGGCGCTGCAACCCTGCAGCTGAACTGACCGCCAGGTGCATCAGGGTCATGATGGCCACAATGGGGTGCACGACGCGCTTCTCAGCAGGCTTCTTGGCGGCCATGTCGGCACGCACGGGGCACTCGGTGCACCACGCCTTGGCGGTCTCCACGGTGAACCCTTCAGCACCGTGGACCAGGCGCGGCTGGCCGCCTGGTGCAGGCATCAGCTGGGTGGGCACGGCGTGGTGCAGCTGCGCAGCAGCGGGTGGAAAGGGAGCACAGAGGTGTAGAGTGCGGGGAGCGGAGGCAGCCGGTGGCGGCCGCGACAGGCTGTACAATCGGCTGCCTCGCACAGGCGCAATGCTGCAGTCTGCACCACCACCATTGAGCACGCACGTGGTGGAACAGGCGGGCAGGGGAGTTCCAGCCCTGGCCCTGGATGCCGTGATGCTTGGCGAAGAAGGCGGGCACCTCCTCGGCGGCCACCACCAACACCTTGCGCGACACTGCGATGCCCAGCTCGTCGTTGCGGGACACCGAGCGCAGCAGGACTTCTTTGCCGTCAATTGTCTTGTCCAGATGGAACTGACGCAGCAACCTGTTGCTCAGCTCCTTGGGCTGCAATCGTGGGCAGCGCACAGCGGGGGATGTGTCCGTTAATGATGGGCACGGCATCAACAGTTCTGCCATGCCTGCTGCCCTCCTGCTGCCCTCGTGCTACCCTGCCCCGCTTCATCCAGCAACTCCAGCCCTGCTTACAGATACAGTATGCTCACCTCCACATCCCAACGCGGCAGGACCAGCTCAGCATCCTCCTGGTCCCCTCCCGCGCCCCGCCGCCGCCGCCCGCTGGCGGCAGGTGCCTGCGTTACCGTCAGGCCCTGCTGTGCCCGTTTGCGGCGCATGATATAATCGATTTGAGCAAGCGGAAACACATTGTGCTGGCGGCTGTTGCTCCAGTTGTCTTCCAGCTGCTGCTTGACTGCAGCTGCAGCAGCCATTTTAAACTGGGGGCGGGAGCGGGGCGCGGGAGGGTTCCACAAGGATGTGAGATGACCTTGAAGGATGTGGGAAGAGCGAAAACGTGATCAGGGGCCGCTACAAGCCGGGGGGTCCACGGGTGCAGAGGGCTGACGCAGCACGCAACACATGCGCGACGCGAGGGCAAGGCCGTTGAGCACGAGGCGCCAATACACCTCCTTGTGCTGGTTCTCCCACGGCAGCTGCCACAGGCGTGGCAGCAGGCGCGCGACCTCGCTGCCGTCGGCTACAGCTGGCGTGCCATCACTTGCTGCTCCCTCCCTCCCCTCCCTGCCCTGCCCTGCAGCGTGCCCGCCACCTGGGAGCTGTACGTGGTCAGGAGACAACGAGTGCATCAAGCAAGGAACCACTGCTCAGACCAGAGGGTCGGGGGCGCGCGCAGGGGTCTGTAGAGCCGGGAAAAATCGCGCGTGTTCGGAATTTGAAGCAATTTTGCTCGTTTCTGTATGTCTGTTAATTCGGTAGATGACACCCAACAGCTGCCCCCAAGCGTCCGCCTGGTACCTGCTCCTCTAACGGAGCCCGGTTAGCTCAGTCGGTAGAGCGCAAGGCTCTTAACCTTGTGGTCGTGGGTTCGAGCCCCACATCGGGCGTAGCTTTTCCTCTTTTGGCGAGGAGATATATCCCAATCCAGCAACCCCTATATCACTCCCCATGCTGCGTGCTGGAGATTGGCAGCTGGAGATGCTGCAGTCGGCGGCATACTGTAAACGTTTGTTACAATTACCTTGCGTCGCTGGCCTCTAGGAGACCTGGACAGGGGGTGTTAGGACACCAGCCTGCCTTCCGGGACCTCCACCCTGCCGGGCACCATCCCCCTGTTGTTGTTGTTGTTGTTGTTGTTGTTGTTGTTGTTGTTGTTGTTGTTGTTGTTGTTTCTGCTGCCAATCTCCCAGGAATCCTGGGCAGCAGAGTGCGCAACTCTGTATGCGGGTTGGGTGATGCCTCCTGCGCGGGCGCCAGGCAGGCTTCGGCCGGCGTCATGGTCACGAGTATCTGTCCCTGGCCCCCACCCCACCCCACCCGGCGTATTGCGGCACGTCAACGCGGCGCACTGCAACACGGCAATACCTACGGCGAGCGGCATGCGGCACACCCCCATGCAGATGCCCTTGCTTTGTCCTATGTTACATGCATCCCTTTTGCACTCTCTCCCCCTTTTCCCTTGGTCTCAGCCGTGCCGGGCCCTGTGTTTCTTTTTCAGAATACAAACAGGTGTAACACAGTACAGTACAGTACAGTACCACCGGCACAGCCTGGCACTGGCACAACACCCCTGACTGCACCCTCTGCGTGCCACACATGTTGCATCTTGCTTGCCACCTGCCCCCCCCCCCCCCCCCCCCCCCCCCCCCTCATTACTTTAACCCCGTCCGGGCACGGGTTCGGTCCTTAGTGTCGGCTTGTGAAAGTAAAAGGGGAGAACTGACAGGCTCAGTGCTCACTTGCTCCTACACTCCTAGAGCACAACCACACAGCTGAGTTTGTGGCGGCTCGGCCGCCGCTCGCGGGCAGGCGGCCGGGCCGTCCGGCCGCTTGCGCGGCCTGGCCGGCTCGGATATAGGGCCCTTAGCGTGCGCTGAGGGCCAGAGGTGGGAGCGGCGGGTCTCGTGCAGCGGGATGCATTGATTGCGGGCTCACTCGGTCGCGCTGCCCTGGCAAGCCTCGCCCGGCAGATAGCCGTGGCCAGCGGCTGGCCTCAGAGCTGCAGAGCGCGGCACATGCGCCAGACGGCGCAGCCGCAGTAGCGGCCACGATGGCAGCGGCACCGTCGGCAGCGGCAGGGCGGCCCCAGCGAGCGCGCCGCCCCGCCTACCGATATAGGGCGCTGGAACTGCTTCATGAATGCAGCTGCTGCAGCATCAGAGCGCGGCGCCGCGATGCAGCCTGAGCGAACGCAGCTGAGCACGGCACTAACGGGATGCGGCAACCCAAAGCATCGCGACTTGTGTGCTGCATGCGGCCCTCATTGCACGTTTGATCCTCCGCTCCCAACACCTCACCCTCTTCTCTCCCCTTTTTCATCTTGCAAGTAGGGGACTGCTGCCCTCTGTTGTTCCTCTCGCCTGTCTTATAAATAATAATAACAATTACCCTGCATCGCTGGCCTCTACGAGAGGGAAGAAGGGGGGAAGGGAGGGGAGAAGCCGCTGCTGAAAAAGGGGGAGAGAGTGCAAAAGGGATGCATGTAACATAGGACAAAGCAAGGGCATCTGCATGGGGGGGACTGACGCTTGGAACAGTGCGCGCACCGGCGAGAGTAGGAGCCCAAAGTGGGGAGTCCTTACCCAAGCAAGGAGGCGGTTCCCCAGGCCATTGTCCCCCCCTTAGCCCTTAGCGCACGCCGGCGCAAGCCCCCATCATGCACGGGGGCCGCTTGAAAAGGGGGAAAGGTAAACGGAAGGGAAAGGGATTTGGGTGGAGGGGGGGAACCCCGGGTGGGGTTAGGTGGTGGGCAGTCCCGCTGCTCGCCGCCCGGTGCGGCGGCACGCGCCTGTGAAGGCTGCGAGCGCAAGCGCCCGTCTGCGCGCCGCTCCGCCGGCCTCGCCCGCCATTGCGCTGTCCTCCTCTCTGGGGAACTCACATCCCAGTAGAGTGGCAAGCCGGTTAGGCTGCGCAACGTGGCTGCCGGTCTCAGGCGGTAGTGGGGGCTGCCCTGCAGGGAAGATGTCGGGGAACCAAATGGGGCGTAGGTGAGCGTACAACGCGCACTCAAACACAATGTGATCCGCATCCTCGGCCCGTCCGCCTAGCCCTGCAGCTGCGCAATGCATACAATAGCGCTGGTCGCGAGGGCGCCGGGCTGGACCCAGTAGCCGCTCCCGCTCCTCAGCGCCCCAGTGTACACCGCTGCGCAGCTCTGCCAGGCCAAGGCGCCGGTGTCGCTCTCGTACCTCGACCAGGTAGGGGGCCATACCATACCCCGCTACCTCGAGGCACTCTGGGCGCACGCAGTCGAAGTAGTGTTGCAGGCGGCTGGCGCCGCGCCGCTGCACCGCCGTCTGCAGGTGCTGCAGGTAGTGCTGCAGTGCTGCCTCCTGCACCGCCTCTGGCTGCACTGGCTGCCGCTGCTGCAGGTCTGCCGCGATGCCGGCCTCTGCCAGCGCACTCTGTAGCTGTGCTGCCCAAGGCATCTGCGCAATGCCGTGGGGGCCTCGGTGGCGTGAGGGGGTGTGATCTGCTGCCAGCTGCAGGCTGGCGTCGAGCACCTGCCGCATCAGGCTGCCCTCTGGCGCTGCCACAAGGCTGTTCCAGAACCGCGCTGTGCGCGCCAACCAATGGGCGTGCAGGGGGGGCTCCCCCGTCTCTGCCAGCACGGTGGCTCTGGGCGCGCGCTGCGGCAGGCCGAGCAGGCGCCGCAGTGTGCGGTAGTGCTGCTGCTCTGCCGCTGACAGGCCGCTGCCGCCGCCTGCGGCTCCGGCCTGGGTGCCGAGGCGCCGCACAGCCGCGAGGGCCAGGCCAGGGGACCACACTGCGGCACCATAGGAGAGGGTGGAGTCGACCATCTGTCGGTAGAGGGAGAGCAGGAGGCGGGCGGCCTCCAGGCCCAACTGTACTGTGTTACACCTGTTTGTGTTCTGCGAGAGAACCACAGGGCCCGGCGCAGCTGAGACCGGGGAAGAAGGGAGGAGGTAGGGGAGATGCCGCTGATGAAAAGGAGGGAGAGAGGAGAAACAATTGCAAGTAGGGGGTCGTGCATGGCGGAGGGGGAGGCAAGGTTATGTTGAGCAGTCGGTCAGCAAGACAGGCGAGAGGAACAACAGAGGGCAGCAGTCCCCTACTTGCAAGATGAAAAAGGGGAGAGAAGAGGGTGAGGTGTTGGGAGCGGAGGATCAACGCTGTGCAGCGGCCCTCAAAAGAAGCGGCTGCAAAGCGGGCCACCCGCGCCCGCCCCTCCGCCGCAGCCTCCCCTACGGGCTGGGTGCAGTGGAATACGAGGCCCAGGTACTTGAACGCTGCCACGCCGGCAACGGGTGCACCGTCGAAGGTGTGGCGCGCTCGCCGCACGCGCTGCATCGCCGTCTGCTCGTCCGCTGCGCCCGACAGCAACATGACCTTCGTCTTCACCACGTTGACCGTGAGGCCGCGCTCGGCGCAATACTGCTCCAGGAGCCGGAGCTGTTGCTGCAAGCCGTTTGCTGTGGTGGCGAGGAGGGCCATGTCATCTGCGTACAGCAGCGGGGGCACTGGCTGCCCTGCTAGCTGTGGCAGCGCAAGAGGCATGCCTGCTGCTGCTGCCGAGAGCACGCGTTCCTCCCAGTCTGCAATGTAGAGGCTGAATAGCGTGGGGCTGAGGGGGCAGCCTTGCTTCAGGCCCTGCGTGGCGCTGAAGACGCGGCCCTCAAGGCCGGGGGCTGTCACCGACATGGGCACGTCGGCGTAGAGCGCTCGTACTGCCCGCAGCCACTGGCCGCCGTAGCCCATGCTCTCGAGGCGCTGCCAGAGCTGCGCCCGCGGTACGCGATCGTAGGCCTGTTTGAAGTCAACAAAACAGGCCCACAGCTGGCTGCCACCGCGCTGCCGCCGCCGCCGCGTGTGCCGCCGCTGTGGCTGCTCACTCCTGGTGCTGCTGCCGCCGCACTGCCGCTGCTGCCGGTGGCACTCGATGACCGTGCGCAAGGCCAGGGCAGCCTGCTCGGTGCTGCGCTGCCGGCGGAAGCCGAACTGGCCCTCTGCGTGCAGGCCTGCCGCCTCTGCGTGAGCCGTCACGCGGCGCTCAAGCCCAGCTGCGAACAGCTTGGCCAGCAAGGCGCCGACCGCTATGCCCCGCAGGTCGCTAGGCTGAGTGGGGCTGCTCGTCTTCGCCACCAGCGCGATGGCGCTGTGGGCGTCGCCGCGCGGCAGGCGTCCGATGCGCTGCCAAGCGTTGAACTCCGCAGCTGCCAGCGGGGCGAGCTGCGCGCACGCCTGCTTCAGCAGCCAGGGCGCGAGGGGGCCGAAGACTGCCTTGCGCTGCGCCGTCCGCCGCGCCAGGCTGGCGACCTCCTCTGCTGTGAAGGCTGCCTCCATGGCGTCGCGCAGTCGGGCCAGCTGTGCCAGCGTGGTGGGCGGGGGTTGGGAGGGTGAGGGGGGGCGGTGGGCGTCCGGTCCAGCGCAGGATGCGCCGCCGTTGCCGCTGCCGCCAGCGGTGCTGCCTGCGCAGGCAAGTGCGCGGCTGCTGCCGTCTCCTCTGCATCTCCTGCCTCCGCTCCTCTTCCACTAGGACCCGGACTCCCCTCTGGGCGTCCGGGGAGGGCCTCCATCGGGGGAGATCGTCCCTGGATCGGCTCCCCCGCGCTCGCAGCCAGTGCCTCTGGTCGCTCATCCTCATGATCAAACAGCGACTCAGGCAGGGTGGCTGCGAGGGGATGGGGGTGGGTGGTGGGCGGGGGGGGCACCTGGTGAGTGGGGGGCTCCGGCGGTGGTGCCGCCACAGCCGCCTGCATGTCTGCCTGGGTTGCCTGCTGCGCCGCTGCCAGCGCCGCGGCTGCCTCCGCCACCGACCCCTCCTGCGGTGCCGCGCCTGCCCCTCCGCCTGCGGCTGTACTTCCCTCAGGGGGTGACGCCGCGGTGGGAGGTGCTAACAGCGCCACAAAGTGTGCCAAGACTGCGTCTGGCTCACGCAGCACAAAATCTGGCACGCCGCCCTGCGGGCCGCGGTAGGTCTGGTGAAAGCCTGCCGCATCGTGCTGCTCCAAAAGCTGCCGCTCCAGCTGCGTGCCACGCACGTTGCGAGCTGCCCGCTCGGCACGCTGTGTGGCTCGCTGCAGCGCCCTGCGCGCTGTCCCTGCGCCCTGCGCGCTGCGCCCTGCGCCCTGAGCACCGAGCCTGTCAGTTCTCCCCTTTTACTTTCACAAGTCGACACTAAGGATCGAACCCGTGCCCCGGACGGGGTTAAAGCCATGCATCCACCACCCTATCGCTAGGGGGCTTCCTCGCTAGGGGACTGCAGGGCTACGTCCTCGCGCACTTCTCCCACAGCACCTTGGCTGCTGGCGGGCAAGGCCGTGGCGGCGTACTGGGAGGAACGCGTGCTCTCGGCAGCAGCAGCAGGCATGCCTCTTGCGCTGCCACAGCTAGCAGGGCAGCCAGTGCCCCCGCTGCTGTACGCAGATGACATGGCCCTCCTCGCCACCACAGCAAACGGCTTGCAGCAACAGCTCCGGCTCCTGGAGCACTGTACTGTGTTACACCTGTTTGTATTCTGAAAAAGAAACACAGGGCCCGGCACGGCTGAGACCAGGGAAGAAGGGGGGAAGGGAGGGGAGAAGCCGCTGCTGAAAAAGGGGGAGAGAGTGCAAAAGGGATGCATGTAACATAGGACAAAGCAAGGGCATCTGCATGGGGGGGACTGACACTTGGAACAGTGCGTGCACCGGCGAGAGTAGGAGCCCAAAGTGGGGAGTCCTTACCCAAGCAAGGAGGCGGTTCCCCAGGCCATTGTCCCCCCCTTAGCCCTTAGCGCACGCCGGCGCAAGCCCCCATCATGCACGGGGGCCGCTTGAAAAGGGGGGAAAGGTAAACGGAAGGGAAAGGGATTTGGGTGGAGGGGGGGAACCCCGGGTGGGGTTAGGTGGTGGGCAGTCCCGCTGCTCGCCGCCCGGTGCGGCGGCACGCGCCTGTGAAGGCTGCGAGCGCAAGCGCCCGTCTGCGCGCCGCTCCGCCGGCCTCGCCCGCCATTGCGCTGTCCTCCTCTCTGGGGAACTCACATCCCAGTAGAGTGGCAAGCCGGTTAGGCTGCTGTACTGTACTGTGTTACACCTGTTTGTATTCAGAAAAAGAAACACAGGGACCGGCACGGCTGAGACCAGGGAAGAAGGGAGGGGAGAAGCCGCTGCTGAAAAAGGGGGAGAGAGTGCAAAAGGGATGCATGTAACATAGGACAAAGCAAGGGCATCTGCATGGGGGGGACTGACGCTTGGAACAGTGCGCGCACCGGCGAGAGTAGGAGCCCAAAGTGGGGAGTCCTTACCCAAGCAAGGAGGCGGTTCCCCAGGCCATTGTCCCCCCCTTAGCCCTTAGCGCACGCCGGCGGCGCAAGCCCCCATCATGCACGGGGGCCGCTTGAAAAGGGGGGAAAGGTAAACGGAAGGGAAAGGGATTTGGGTGGAGGGGGGGAACCCCGGGTGGGGTTAGGTGGTGGGCAGTCCCGCTGCTCGCCGCCCGGTGCTGCTCGCCGCCCGGTGCGCAACGTGGCTGCCGGTCTCAGGCGGTAGTGGGGGCTGCCCTGCAGGGAAGATGTCGGGGAACCAGATGGGGCGTAGGTGAGCGTACAACGCGCACTCAAACACAATGTGATCCGCATCCTCAGCAGTATTGCGCCGAGCGCGGCCTCACGGTCAACGTGGTGAAGACGAAGGTCATGTTGCTGGCGGGCGCAGCGGACGAGCAGACGGCGATGCAGCGCGTGCGGCGAGCGCGCCACACCTTGGACGGTGCACCCGTTGCCGGCGTGACAGCGTTCAAGTACCTGGGCCTCGTATTCCACTGCACCCAGCCCGTAGGGGAGGCTGCGGCGGAGGGGCGGGCGCGGGTGGCCCGCTTTGCAGCCGCTTCTTTTGAGGGCCGCTGCACAGCGTTGGGCCTGGAGGCCGCCCGCCTCCTGCTCTCCCTCTACCGACAGATGGTCGACTCCACCCTCTCCTATGGTGCCGCAGTGTGGTCCCCTGGCCTGGCCCTCGCGGTTGTGCGGCGCCTCGGCACCCAGGCCGGAGCCGCAGGCGGCGGCAGCGGCCTGTCAGCGGCAGAGCAGCAGCACTACCGCACACTGCGGCGCCTGCTCGGCCTGCCGCAGCGCGCGCCCAGAGCCACCGTGCTGGCAGAGACGGGGGAGCCCCCCCTGCACGCCCATTGGTTGGCGCGCACAGCGCGGTTCTGGAACAGCCTTGTGGCAGCGCCAGAGGGCAGCCTGATGCGGCAGGTGCTCGACGCCAGCCTGCAGCTGGCAGCAGATCACACCCCCTCACGCCACCGCGGCCCCCACGGCATTGCGCAGATGCCTTGGGCAGCACAGCTGCAGAGTGCGCTGGCAGAGGCCGGCATCGCGGCAGACCTGCAACAGCGGCAGCCACTGCAGCCAGAGGCGGTGCAGGAGGCAGCACTGCAGCACTACCTGCAGCACCTGCAGACGGCGGTGCAGCGGCGCGGCGCCAGCCGCCTGCAACACTACTTCGACTGCGTGCGCCCAGAGTGCCTCGAGGTAGCGGGGTATGGTATGGCCCCCTACCTGGTCGAGGTACGAGATGGCGGGCGAGGCCGGCGGAGCGGCGCGCAGACGGGCGCTTGCGCTCGCAGCCTTCACAGGCGCGTGCCGCCGCACCGGGCGGCGAGCAGCGGGACTGCCCACCACCTAACCCCACCCGGGGTTCCCCCCCTCCACCCAAATCCCTTTCCCTTCCGTTTACCTTTCCCCCCTTTTCAAGCGGCCCCCGTGCATGATGGGGGCTTGCGCCGCCGGCGTGCGCTAAGGGCTAAGGGGGGGACAATGGCCTGGGGAACCGCCTCCTTGCTTGGGTAAGGACTCCCCACTTTGGGCTCCTACTCTCGCCGGTGCGCGCACTGTTCCAAGCGTCAGTCCCCCCCATGCAGATGCCCTTGCTTTGTCCTATGTTACATGCATCCCTTTTGCACTCTCTCCCCCTTTTTCAGCAGCGGCTTCTCCCCTCCCTTCTTCCCTGGTCTCAGCCGTGCCGGTCCCTGTGTTTCTTTTTCAGAATACAAACAGGTGTAACACAGTACAGTACAGCAGCCTAACCGGCTTGCCACTCTACTGGGATGTGAGTTCCCCAGAGAGGAGGACAGCGCAATGGCGGGCGAGGCCGGCGGAGCGGCGCGCAGACGGGCGCTTGCGCTCGCAGCCTTCACAGGCGCGTGCCGCCGCACCGGGCGGCGAGCAGCGGGACTGCCCACCACCTAACCCCACCCGGGGTTCCCCCCCTCCACCCAAATCCCTTTCCCTTCCGTTTACCTTTCCCCCCTTTTCAAGCGGCCCCCGTGCATGATGGGGGCTTGCGCCGGCGTGCGCTAAGGGCTAAGGGGGGGACAATGGCCTGGGGAACCGCCTCCTTGCTTGGGTAAGGACTCCCCACTTTGGGCTCCTACTCTCGCCGGTGCGTGCACTGTTCCAAGCGTCAGTCCCCCCCATGCAGATGCCCTTGCTTTGTCCTATGTTACATGCATCCCTTTTGCACTCTCTCCCCCTTTTTCAGCAGCGGCTTCTCCCCTCCCTTCCCCCCTTCTTCCCTAGTCTCAGCCGTGCCGGGCCCTGTGTTTCTTTTTCAGAATACAAACAGGTGTAACACAGTACAGTACAGTACAGTACAGTACAATACAGTACAGTACAGTACAGTACAGTAGCTCTCTACGTCACCCCCAGTTTGGTGGGTCGTACGGGCATTTGGGGCAATGCCCATGTGGGAGGAGGCGTGGCAGCCTGGGTCAGGGTCCAGGGGTTGCTGGACCGCCCCCTGCATATTGCGGCGTGCTACGTGCCGCCGGGCTTGCTTGCTGCCGGTTTGGGGCAGTTCTTTGGTCACCTCTGCCGCGACGTGTTGCGGGCCCGTGAGGCCGGGTACGTTGCGGTGGGCGGTGACTTTAACTGTCGCACGGGTGCGGCCGTTGAGGGGGATATGGGGGATGGGGAGTTGAGCGCTTCCATTCTGCTCCACATCGGGGAGCGTATCAGTGTCGACACGACACTGAACGCGCAGGGCCGGGCCCTGCTGGGAATGTGTCAGGAGGGGGGCCTGTGGATCGCGAACGGCCTCCTGCCAGGGGACATCCCCGGGCAGTGGACGTACCACAACATCCAGAACGCCAGGGCAGCTTCAGTAGTGGATTATTTCGTACTGGATGCTGACCTGCTGGGTGTTGCGGGAGCGACCCTCAATGTCCAGCCCCCTGAACCCTAGCGAGGAAGCCCCCTAGCGAAAGGGGGGTGGATGCATGGCTTTAACCCCGTCCGGGGCACGGGTTCGATCCTTAGTGTCGGCTCGTGAAAGTAAAAGGGGAGAACTGACAGGCTCAGTGCTCACGTACAACACGCTCAAACCAGGGTCTCGGCTGTTCCAGCGCCTGGCGTGGCCCCGTAGGATCAAACATTGGTCCGCAGGGGGACGATACGGGCATATGCCCCACTCTTTACCTTTACCTTTGTAGCAGGCCGCGAGTTGGGTGATTCCTCTCGCGCGGGCGCCAGGCAGGCATCGGCCAGGCGCCATGGTCACGTATATCTGGCCTTGGCCCCCACCTCCCCCCCTGGGCCCCCCACGGCGATAGCGGCAACGTCAGCACGGCACCGACGGCACGCGGCTTGCGGCAACGGCTTGCAGCAGGCTCTGGCACTGGCTGGCGCGACACGCCACCCCCTGCATGCACGCCTGTTTCTCACGCTCCCCTGCATCATGCCCACCACCCATTCACTCTGCTACAGCTTCCCCTCCCTGCCCTGCCCGCTTGTCACCACACCACCTTGCCTGCACCCACTTGTTCCCCACCTCTACCTGCTTGCACGTGTCTGCTTGCCTGCATCTTCTCTTGAGAGAGACGGGGCCCCGCTTCGGCGGCGGAGCAGGAACGGGTGACGCGCACGGGCGCTAGCCCTCGTACCCCCCGGCCCGCAGGGGCGGGTTTGAACGCAAAGCGCCAATGGGCGGACCACCGGCTTGTTGTTTGAGCCTGAAAACTGCATTTCGGATCAGCCACCATTTTTTTTCTCCCCAGTTGGGGTTACCCCTT
This sequence comes from Micractinium conductrix, assembly GCA_002245815.2. Lineage (NCBI taxonomy): Eukaryota > Viridiplantae > Chlorophyta > Trebouxiophyceae > Chlorellales > Chlorellaceae > Micractinium > Micractinium conductrix. Next base: position 1,663,807 of record LHPF02000008.1, read on the forward strand.
ATGCTGCTGCCCAGGTCTCCTGGGGTTTTGGCAGTAGGGGGATGGTGCCCGGCAGGGTGGAAGTCCCGGAAGGCAGGCTGGTCCTACCACCCCCTGTCCAGGTCTCATAGAGGCCAGCGATGCAGGGTAATTGTTATTATTATTTACAAGACAGGCGAGAGGAACAACAGAGGGCAGCAGTCCCCTACTTGCAAGATGAAAAAGGGGAGAGAAGAGGGTGAGGTGTTGGGAGCGGAGGATCAAACGTGCAATGAGGGCCGTCAGGCAGCACACAAGTCGCGATGCTTTGGGTTGCCGCATCCCGTTAGTGCCGTGCTCAGTTGCGTTCGCTCAGGCTGCATCGCGGCGCAGCGCTCTGATGCTGCAGCAGCTGCATTCATGAGGCAGTTCCAGCGCCCCATATCGGTAGGCGGGGCGGCGCGCTCGCTGGGGCCGCCCTGCCGCTGCCGACGGTGCCGCTGCCATCGTGGCCGCTACTGCGGCTGCGCCGTCTGGCGCATGTGCCGCGCTCTGCAACTCTGAGGCCAGCCGCTGGCCACGGCTATCTGCCGGGCGAGGCTTGCCAGGGCAGCGCGACCGAGTGAGCCCGCAGCCGATGCACCCATGGCGAGTTGCCATGCGCTGTGCGTGCGCGCCGCCCGCTGCCGCACTTGCCCGCGACAGGCACGTGCGGCGCGGGCAACTAAGGCTTGGTGCTCTAGTTGAAGAACTTGTCGCCGGGGATGAGCACGCGGTTGACGGCGTGGATGACGGCGGCGCCGCCCTTTCCGACGACGTTGTCGGCGGCGTTCTGCGGCAGGGAGCGAGGGGGCAGGAAAGGAGGTCGAGTCGTTGGGGGAGAGAGCAGCATCGATGTCGGCGGCAACGCACGTGTGTTGCGCAAGGGACGCCAGGGAGCGAGGCGCTGGCATACCAGGGACGTGGGACCAGGGATCAAGCAGCAGCAAGCAGCAACAGCAAGCAGCAACAACAACATCGATACCAGCGGCGCCAACACCATTGGCAACGGCAGAGGAGCAGCACCACCACCACCAATGTGCTGCCTCACCTTGACCAGGGACTTGCTGCCGGAGGTGGTCTCCAGGCACACGTCGTACACAAAGTGGCGGCCCTGATAGATCTGCAGCAACGACGGCACAGCGGAGATTGGTCAGCATGTGGTGCTGCGTTTCTAACGCTCATGATGCATGGTTGATACAGACGGGCAGGCGGAAACTGGAGAGGTCCGCAAAGGTGGTGGGCAGCGCGCCCGGGTGCACCGGTGTGCCCAAAGGCACCCACGCTCCTGTTCACCCCTCCCTCCGTCTGCCGCCCGACGTCCTTCCTTTCACGCCTCGGCTTCCACCCAGCTTTGACACACACCTTGGCGGTGATCATCAGCTCGCCACGCTCGCCAGCCAGCAGGGTGTGCACCACCTGCAACATAAAGAGGATGGCACGGGGAAGATGAGGCGCACCGGCGGTAAAACAAACAGGGGGCGCCCCAACCAATGCTGCTTCCGCGGGGGGCCCGCCCGGAGGCCCCTCGCAGCCACGCAGCCGCCGTTGTTGCCGCCGCCGCCGTCCCTTGACCGGCCTACAACCATACCTGGAACTCCTCCAGGCCCTGCAGGGTGACCTTGGCGCCGATGACGTGGTAGGACAGCACGGCGTTGAGCAGGTCCTTGTTGGCCAGCAGCTCCTCCTTGGTCAGCTGCAGGTCCTTGAGCAGCATGAGGAAGGCGTCGTCTGCACGCACGCAGGCAGGGGGGGGAGGGTGCAGCGAGCGGGATGGGGGGGGGGGGGGGGGGGGGTATGGGGCGGGCGGGCAAGGCGGCGGGATAGTGTGTGGTGGTGGTGGTGGGGGCGAGGCGGCATGTGTGTGTGGGAGGGGGGCGCGCGGGCGTCCGCGAACACGACCGTCCGGCAAGGGGGTGCGTCGGCAAATGGGTGAAGGAACACGCGCGGGGGTGGACGGCTGGCTGGCTGGCCGGAGTGGGGCCAGCACGCGGCGGCGGCAACACCAGCGGCAGCGGCAGCGCCGTCGCCACCGTTCACACACCGAGCACAACCATCAGGGGCGGCGCCGGGCCAGGGTCTCACCATCGGGCGCGAACACGGTGGCAACCAGGTCAGGATTGGAGAGGGTCTCGACGATGGAGGCGTTGGCGGCCTGCACAGCACAACACGGTCGCGAGCCAAGTGCAGGAAGGTAAGGAAGGCATCCGCCTCCAGCTGGATGTGCCCAGAAGGGGGGGGGGGAGGGGGTCCCTGGGGCGCTGCCGCAGATGCCCAGAAGATGCCGGTAGAGAGGGGCGGCAGCATTTCCCGAGGGGCTGCCCAGGCGCAGCGCGGCGCAAGGACGGTACTCACATCCACACAGGTTTGCTGACGATGTACGGCTGCCCTGCCCCACTCACCAGCACCGCCTCCAGCAGGATGCCGAAGCCCTTTTCCTTCATCACTGCGGCAAGGAGAGGGCAAGCGGCGCAGGGTCAGGCACGGCGGGGGGGGCGGGATCGGCAGGGGCAGCGCGGAGCCAGCGGCGCCCGCCGAAAAGGGCCAGCCTTTTGCCGGCCCTTCGGTTCGCGGGGTATGCCGGGGCGAGAGGCCTGCTGCACACTCAGCGGATATTTTTCGGAGCTAACGCGGCATAAAAGTATGTGCCTGCAATCAGCTCATCAGCCTGCAGTAAAGTAAAGGTAAAGAGTGGGGCATATGCCCGTATCGTCCCCCTGCGGACCAATGTTTGATCCTACGGGGCCACGCCAGGCGCTGGAACAGCCGAGACCCTGGTTTGAGCGTGTTGTACGTGAGCACTGAGCCTATCAGTTCTCCCCTTTTACTTTCACGAGCCGACACTAAGGATCAAACCCGTGCCCCGGACGGGGTTAAAGCCATGCATCCACCACCCTATCGCTAGGGGGCTTCCTCGCTAGGGGGCAGTGCAACTCACGAAACGCGGTGACGCTGTCCACGGCGCTGTACGCGGCAAGCCTGGGGGGCTTGTGGGCATCGACTGCGAGCAGTGGAGTGGTGGGGGCACATTCAGCGCGTTATCTAACCTAACAGTTGCGCTTGGGGAGGACCTCTGAATGTGTGTGTGTGTGTGTGTGTGTGTGTGTGTGTGTGTGTGTGGTGTGGTGTGTGGTGTGTGTGTGGTGTGTGGTGTGTGTGGTGTGTGGTGTGTGGTGTGTGTGGTGTGTGTGTGTGTGTGTGGGTGTGGTGGTGGTGTGTGGTGTGTGGTGTGGTGGTGTGTGGTGTGGTGTGTGTGTGTGTGTGTGTGTGTGTGTGTGTGTGTGGTGTGTGTGTGTGTGTGTGTGTGTGTGTGTGTGTGTGTGTGTGTGTGTGTGTGTGTGTGTGTGTGTGTGTGTGTGTGTGTGTGTGTGTGTGTGTGTGTGTGTGTGTGTGTGTGTGTGTGTGTGTGTGTGTGTGTGTGTGTGTGTGTGTGTGTGTGTGTGTGTGTGTGTGTGTGTGTGTGTGTGTGTGTGTGTGTGTGTGTGTGTGTGTGTGTGTGTGTGTGTGTGTGTGTGTGTGTGTGTGTGTGTGTGTGTGTGTGTGTGTGTGTGTGTGTGTGTGTGTGTGTGTGTGTGTGTGTGTGTGTGTGTGGGTGTGGGGGGGTGGGGGGGGGGGGGGGGGGGGCAATACGAACTTTGTGAGGGCGGCGACGACATTTAGAGCCCACTGTACTGTACTGTGTTACACCTGTTTGTATTCTGAAAAAGAAACACAGGGCCCGGCACGGCTGAGACCAGGGAAGAAGGGGGGAAGGGAGGGGAGAAGCCGCTGCTGAAAAAGGGGGAGAGAGTGCAAAAGGGATGCATGTAACATAGGACAAAGCAAGGGCATCTGCATGGGGGGGACTGACGCTTGGAACAGTGCGCGCACCGGCGAGAGTAGGAGCCCAAAGTGGGGAGTCCTTACCCAAGCAAGGAGGCGGTTCCCCAGGCCATTGTCCCCCCCTTAGCCCTTAGCGCACGCCGGCGCAAGCCCCCATCATGCACGGGGGCCGCTTGAAAGGGGGGGAAAGGGAAACGGAAGGGAAACGGATTTGGGTGGAGGGGGGGAACCCCGGGTGGGGTTAGGTACTGCACACTGCACACGGCACTGCACACTGCAACCCTGCCCTCGGGCGACTCCCAATCGCCTCTTAGTGCCTTAATACACATTGTGGCCAAACAGATTGGCCTGAGCTCGCGTGCCGGGCCTCGCCCCGTGCGAGGCTCCAAGCAGCGCGCTTTTCTGCCCGTTTCCTTTGGTTAAAACGTCTAGAACGGTGTCCCGGGGTCTCTCCGGCACCGCGCCGGCATGCCGAGGCTCCTGCAGACCGCGGCCTCCTGTGGGCTGGCCCAGCTGGGGCGATGGAGAACTGGGCCGTAGAGGCCCTCGCGCCCGCCGGGAGTGGCAATCGTAACTGTGTCTTGTATCGGCGCTACAAGGCTGAATGGGCGGGGCACCAAAGCCCCAGAGGGTGCCGGTGCCGGCGCGGCCGCAGCAACGGCACCGCCGCCAACGCGCAGGCAAGGCAGCCCTCCTACGCCAAGCTCTGTTGCCATTTGAGCCCCACAATGTTGCAATCGCGTATTAAATGACTGAATTTGAAGTCAATTAGTGACTGGTCAGCATGCGGCCGCGCAAGAAGCCATTGCGCCGCGCAGCGGCAAGCGGGCAGCACCGGCGGCCCGCCGAGCGGCAGCACTGCGACGCCGAGTGAGGCCATGGCAACACTGAACGAGGGCCGCAGGCAATCTGTTGCTGTTATATGCAACTGCTGATGCAGTTGAGAGCCCAAAGGGTGCTGCTGGCCACCAAAGGTGTCGCTGCAGCACCGGCGGCGGTGCCGGCGCCGCTGCCAGGCGGCGGGACCTCCCCAGAGTGAACGGACCGCACCGCCGCGCATTCCAAACCCCGTGCACACGTCGCAGAGCGCGTGTGCGGGCGGCAACGCAGCTTCCGGGCTTTACAGCCGAACTAAAACATCGCGCGGGCGACATGCCCGCGCCCCAGGCTCTCCCCCCGGAGCCAGAAACCCGGTGTTTGTAAGTGTTTGTAATAGCTAATCGGCGCTCCGGAAGAGCAGCCGCAGCGAAAACACCCCCACCTTCGGGTTTTGTTAGCAAACATTTCGTAGTGGGGTGGGTGGGTGGGGTGGGGTGGGGTGGGGGGGCACTACGAAATGTTTGCTAACAAAACCCGAAGGTGGGGGTGTGTTCGCTGCGGCCGCCCTTCCGGAGCATCGATTCCCTCTAATGGCTAGCTTAGACGTCTTTTGGCTCCGGGGGCAAGCCTGGGGCGCGGGCATGTCGCCCGCGCGATGTCGAAGTTCGGCTGGGAAGCCCGGAAGCCGCGCTACGCGCTCCTGCGGGATACATATATTGCTTAGACGGGGATGAAGCGCGCGGGGCCGTGATCCGCTCACACCAGGGTGCTACCGCCGCCACCGCCGCCTGGCAACGGCGGTGGCACTGCAGCGGTGCCGCTCAGGCACCGCTGGTGACCAGCAGTGCGCTGTTCGACCTCTCAAACTGCGTCAACAGAAGTTGCACAGATTATCAGACCAGTGCCTGTGACCCTCGTTGAGTGCTACCAGGGCCTGGCTCAGCGACGCAGTGCTGCCGCTCGGCGCCGTCGCTGCCGGCGGGCGGGCTGCTGCGCGGCCGAAACCGCTTCTTATGCAGACGCATGCTGGCCAGGCACCGATTGGCTGCATATCGAGTGACCAGTGCACGTGCCTGCAACTTTGTGCAGGTGGACTGGCACCGCGGCGCAATGGTGTGCACATGCCGCTCGGAAAGCGGAGGCGAACCCGCCTGCAGCCTTCTGGTGCGGCGAGTTGCGCTGCGCAGTTTAGCCCGCGCCGCGTCGCGCGATGCGCTGTGTGCATCTTCGGAAGACTGTAGGGAGCGCCGCAAGCTCTGCCAACGGTTTGGGCAGAGTTGTGCCGCTAGCGGCGGCGGCGCAGCCAAAAGCAGTCGCTGCTGCTGCTTCTCAGAGCCACCCCAAAGGCAGCCGTGCTCAAAGACTCTACTTTATCTCTATTGAGTCCTTTGAGATGATGTTGAGGCATCTGTAGAGGGGCGGGGCTATGCACCCACTTGTTCCCCACCTCTACCTGCTTGCACGTGTCTGCTTGCCTGCATCTTCTATTAAGAGAGACGGGGCCCCGCTTCAGCGGCGGAGCAGGAACGGGTGACGCGCACGGGCGCTAGCCCTCGTACCCCCCGGCCCGCAGGGGCGGGTTTGAACGCAAAGCGCCAATGGGCGGACCACCGGCTTGTTGTTTGAGCCTGAAAACTGCATTTCGGATCAGCCACCATTTTTTTCTCCCCAGTTGGGGTTACCCCTTATGCTGCTGCCCAGGTCTCCTGGGGTTTTGGCAGTAGGGGGATGGTGCCCGGCAGGGTGGAAGTCCCGGAAGGCAGGCTGGTCCTACCACCCCTGTCCAGGTCTCGTAGAGGCCAGCGATGCAGGGTAATTGTAATTATTATTATGCAAGTATGCAAGGCGCCGCCGGGGCAGGTCCGTCGCACCACGCGGGATGCATTAATTGCGCCGCAACGCCGCAGGCGCGGCGCTTGTCCTGCCTCACTCGCTCCTCTTCATTGCTTGTATTCTGTATTCCCCCAAATGGCTTGTTTCTGTCACGGCTGCACACGGCTCCTACACTCCTAGAGCACAACCATACAGCTGAGTTTGTGGCGGCTCGGCCGCCGCTCACGGGCAGGCGGCCGGGCCGTCCGGCCGCTTGCGCGGCCTGGCCGGCTCGGATATAGGGCCCTTAGCGTGCGCTGAGGGCCAGAGGTGGGAGCGGCGGGTCTCGTGCAGCGGGATGCATTAATTGCGAGCTCACTCGGTCGCGCTGCCCTGGCAAGCCTCGCCCGGCAGATAGCCGTGGCCAGCGGCTTGCCTCAGAGCTGCAGAGCGCGGCACATGCGCCAGACGGCGCAGCCGCAGTAGCGGCCACGATGGCACTTGTGCAAGTAGCGGCAACGATGGCACCTCACCCTCTTCTCTCCCCTTTTTCATCTTGCAAGTAGGGGACTGCTGCCCTCTGTTGTTCCTCTCGCCTGTCTTGCTGACCGACTGCTCAACATAACCTCGCCTCCCCCTCCGCCATGCACGACCCCCTACTTGCAATTGTTTCTCCTCTCTCCCCCCTTTTCATCAGCGGCATCTCCCCTACCTCCTCCCTTCTTCCCCGGTCACAGCTGCGCCGGGCCCTGTGGTTCTCTCGCAGAACACAAACAGGTGTAACACAGTACAGTACAGTCTGTTGTTATGTTGCCGGGGGGATGAGGTGCAGCAAGATTGGGGGCTTGAGCGGGCCTGACACAAGCCCGCAAAGTGCGCTGCGTTTCGGGGCGGCGGCGGCTGTCGGGACCCTCCCCACCGCCTGCGCCCCCCGCCACCGTCTTTCGCGGCTTTCATATCGCTCAAACACTCTGTCCGGTCGCTTTGAAGCGCGCGCCTGGCGCTGACAAGCCGGCGCAAGAGCGTGCGACACGAGAACATCGCCAGCCCGCCAAACAAAATGCTCCCCCTCTCCCGGGAGACCTGTAGCAATGCCATGAAGTGATTTACCAAGTGGCAGTGTTTGATTTGCCTGTTTGAGGCCGCACCGAGCATCCCCACCTGACAATGTAGTGCAGCCCTACCCCCTACTGGCAGCAAAGGCAGCCCGGCCCGCTGGCCGCACAGGCTGGGGCTGCGGCGCGCGCGCCGCGCCGCTCACAGTGTCTTCACACGAGTGCCGAGCGCCAGTGCCGCTGCCATTGCCTGCCCAACCGCCAGCACTGGCAATGAAGGCCCCAGACCAATGGTGTTGGGCGCGGCTAGTGCCACTTGCTGGAGGGTCATGAAACCGCCTTGATACCGCTTCTGATTGCGTTTAATAACACCCAAACAGCGTTTGGTAGGCCAGCAATGCATTTGAGGACGAGCATGCTCGCGGAAGGGCGCAGAGGGCTGTGCGAGGGCGCATGTCCAGTGCACGCGAAAGTTTCTCAGTGCCGGCCCTCGCGCGCGCCGGAATACGTATATATGCAACAAATGAGCACTGTTGAAGCGATCAAGGGCCGATTGTCGCGACCGGCAAAACTGGCTGGCACTGCACAGCCCTAAGGGTGTTGCCGCTTGGTGCCGGCACTTGGTTCGGGCACCGGCACCGGCACTCCCGCGCCCATACTGCTGCCACTGGCATTGCCGCCGGCAACGGCACTCTGTGTCTTCAGACCCTGTCAGTGTGCTCACCTGCGCCAACTGCCAGCAGCAGGGCCACCAGGGCAAGCAGGCTCTTGAAGGCAGCCATCGTGAAGCGGCGGGCGAGTGATCAGGCGGAATCAGCAGTGGTGGGATGGGCGGCACGGGCCTTTGGGCTTGCCAGCACAGCGCGCGGCGTGCCCGGCGGTACACCACATGTGTGTCTCAGAATGCTCCAGGGTTGATGCATGCAGGGCCCCTCCCCTCGCTGCACGCCCATGTGGAGGCCCTCTCGACAGGCAGGCAGGCGGGCGACGCTGCGTGATCGCCACCCAGCTCAGTGCCCCTATACAGCAGGGCGCGCTGTCGGCAGGCCGAGCAGGCGCCGCAGTGTGCGGTAGTGCTGCTGCTCTGCCGCTGACAGGCCGCTGCCGCCGCCTGCGGCTCCGGCCTGGGTGCCGAGGCGCCGCACAGCCGCGAGGGCCAGGCCAGGGGACCACACTGCGGCACCATAGGAGAGGGTGGAGTCGACCATCTGTCGGTAGAGGGAGAGCAGGAGGCGGGCGGCCTCCAGGCCCAACGCTGTGCAGCGGCCCTCAAAAGAAGCGGTTGCAAAGCGGGCCACCCGCGCCCGCCCCTCCGCCGCAGCCTCCCCTACGGGCTGGGTGCAGTGGAATACGAGGCCCAGGTACTTGAACGCTGCCACGCCGGCAACGGGTGCACCGTCCAAGGTGTGGCGCGCTCGCCGCACGCGCTGCATCGCCGTCTGCTCGTCCGCTGCGCCCGCCAGCAACATGACCTTCGTCTTCACCACGTTGACCGTGAGGCCGCGCTCGGCGCAATACTGCTCCAGGAGCCGGAGCTGTTGCTGCAAGCCGTTTGCTGTGGTGGCGAGGAGGGCCATGTCATCTGCGTACAGCAGCGGGGGCACTGGCTGCCCTGCTAGCTGTGGCAGCGCAAGAGGCATGCCTGCTGCTGCTGCCGAGAGCACGCGTTCCTCCCAGTCTGCAATGTAGAGGCTGAATAGCGTGGGGCTGAGGGGGCAGCCTTGCTTCAGGCCCTGCGTGGCGCTGAAGACGCGGCCCTCAAGGCCGGGGGCTGTCACCGACATGGGCACGTCGGCGTAGAGCGCTCGTACTGCCCGCAGCCACTGGCCGCCGTAGCCCATGCTCTCGAGGCGCTGCCAGAGCTGCGCCCGCGGTACGCGATCGTAGGCCTGTTTGAAGTCAACAAAACAGGCCCACAGCTGGCTGCCACCGCGCTGCCGCCGCCGCCGCGTGTGCCGCCGCTGTGGCTGCTCACTCCTGGTGCTGCTGCCGCCGCACTGCCGCTGCTGCCGGTGGCACTCGATGACCGTGCGCAAGGCCAGGGCAGCCTGCTCGGTGCTGCGCTGCCGGCGGAAGCCGAACTGGCCCTCTGCGTGCAGGCCTGCCGCCTCTGCGTGAGCCGTCACGCGGCGCTCAAGCCCAGCTGCGAACAGCTTGGCCAGCAAGGCGCCGACCGCTATGCCCCGCAGGTCGCTAGGCTGAGTGGGGCTGCTCGTCTTCGCCACCAGCGCGATGGCGCTGTGGGCGTCGCCGCGCGGCAGGCGTCCGATGCGCTGCCAAGCGTTGAACTCCGCAGCTGCCAGCGGGGCGAGCTGCGCGCACGCCTGCTTCAGCAGCCAGGGCGCGAGGGGGCCGAAGACTGCCTTGCGCTGCGCCGTCTGCCGCGCCAGGCTGGCGACCTCCTCTGCTGTGAAGGCTGCCTCCATGGCGTCGCGCAGTCGGGCCAGCTGTGCCAGTGTGGTGGGCGGGGGTTGGGAGGGTGAGGGGGGGCGGTCGGCGTCCGGTCCAGCGCAGGATGCGCCGCCGTTGCCGTTGCCGCCAGCGGTGCTGCCTGCGCAGGCAAGTGCGCGGCTGCTGCCGTCTCCTCTGCATCTCCTGCCTCCGCTCCTCTTCCACTAGGACCCGGACTCCCCTCTGGGCGTCCGGGGAGGGCCTCCATCGGGGGAGATCGTCCCTGGATCGGCTCCCCCGCGCTCGCAGCCAGTGCCTCTGGTCGCTCATCCTCATGACCAAACAGCGACTCAGGCAGGGTGGCTGCGAGGGGATGGGGGTGGGTGGTGGGCGGAGGGGGCACCTGGTGAGTGGGGGGCTCCGGCGGTGGTGCCGCCACAGCCGCCTGCATGTCTGCCTGGGTTGCCTGCTGCGCCGCTGCCAGCGCCGCGTCTGCCTCCGCCACCGACCCCTCCTGCGGTGCTGCGCCTGCCCCTCCGCCTGCGGCTGTACTTCCCTCAGGGGGTGACGCCGCGGTGGGAGGTGCTAACAGCGCCACAAAGTGTGCCAAGACTGCGTCTGGCTCACGCAGCACAAAATCTGGCACGCCGCCCTGCGGGCCGCGGTAGGTCTGGTGAAAGCCTGCCGCATCGTGCTGCTCCAAAAGCTGCCGCTCCAGCTGCGTGCCACGCACGCTGCGAGCTGCCCGCTCGGCACGCTGTGTGGCTCGCTGCAGCGCCCTGCGCGCTGTCACATGCTCTGCTGCGCCGCGGTGCTGCCGCCGCGCCTGCCGCAGCGCCGCGCGCAGCTCGCGCAGTCTGAACTGCCGTGCTGCCCAGTGCGGTAGGCCCACCGCACTGCTGCCGCCCCGCTTCGCGCAGCCGAGGGGGCGGATGCCAGCCCCTTGGCAGGCGCCAGCGATGAGGATGCAGCGCTGGTGGGCGACTGATTCCGCTGCTGCCGGCGTGTCGGCGCGCTGCGCCGCCTCTGCCAGCGCCTCGATGGCTGGCCACGCCCACTGGAGCTCAGCCGCCGCCGCCTCCACGCGTGCGGGGGCCGGGCAGCGGGGGAAGCGCAGGAAGCATGGGTCAAGGCCCAGGGTGGTGGTTGCAGGTGGGCTGCCGCTGGCGGCCTCGATGCGCATCACCAGGCCGCTATGGTCCGCCACCGCCAACTCCTCCGACACCAGCAGCTCACGCACCTGGGATAGGTAGGCGGTGGGTACTACAAAATAGTCAACCACCGAGCTGGCTGTGCCGCGCGTGCCAAAACTGGTGGCTGCACCGCTGCTGTCGCCCGCCGCGCGACCGTTGGCGATGCAGGCGCCGAGGTCGGCGCAAAACTGCAGCAGTAGCATGCCTCGCCGGTCGCATTTGCTGTCCGTGCTGCACCGTGGTGTGCCGGCCTCCTCTGCCGGCCAGTCTGGCGCTGTTGCGGTGTGGGCATTCAGGTCCCCGGTGAGGACCGGGACCATGTCGCTCTCGACTGCCGCCACCCACTCTGCTGCCCGCCGCGCATACCAATCGGCATCCTCCTCTGCTGCTGCCCGGCCTGGGGCTGGGGGGCGATGGTAGCACACCGCAAGCGCTAGGGTGCGGCCGCCTGCCAGGGCGCCCGGCAGCCGCAGCCACAGAACGCCGTCCTCTGGCACGCTACGCCACTGCTCCGCTGCCAGCCGCTGCCTGACTAGGGCTGCCACCCCGCCGCCGCTGCCCTGAGACGCCGGCCGTGCTGCCTGGAAGGCGCGCCAGCCGTCAGGGAGAGGCAGCGGGTTGCCCTCTGAGGGCTTGGTCTCGGTGAGGAGGATGACGTCAGCGCCAGCTGACTGCATCGTCGCCACCGCGCTGCCGACGCGGCCGTTGCAGTTGAGCAGCGTGATGGTCAGCACCATCGCTGCAAGGGCCGCGCCGGCGCGGATTCCCTAGGCAGTTGCAGCCCGGGACCGCGAGCTGGTGCGTTGCGTCACCGCTGCCCCGCCTGCCGCCGCCTGCTGAGGGCCGTCGCGCCGGCCGCGTGCTGCCGCGCTGCCGCGCGGCCTGCCGCTGCCTGCTGCCCCGCTGCCCTGCGCTGCCGCCGAGGCCTCCTCCTCCGCCTCCTCCGCTGCCGCCTCCTCTTGCTGCCGCTGCTGCGCCCAGCCCACCACGTCTGTGTCAGCATCGGCTCCGCGGCTCCGCTGGTACTGCTCCAGCTCCGGCCCCACCAGGGCCTCAGCTGGCTCCCAGCTGTCCTCCCACACGACGCGCACAAACAGCCGCTCGCCGACCTGGCGGTGCGCGATGACGCTGCGCACCTCGCAGCCCTGCCGCAGCCAGTCCTCCTCCTCGAACGTGCATGGGTCGGGCATAGGGGGTAGGGGCAGGTCAAGGCGCTGGTGCAACAGGTGCACCGGCGAGCCAGGCAGGCCAGCGACCACCTCCGCCAGTGAGCGTTGTGGCGGCGCACGGGGGCTGGCAGGCGGCGTGTGCTCGCAGCTGCCAACCGCGAGCTCTGCCTCCGCAGCCGCCTCTGCCAGCTCCGCCGCCGCAGTCTCCTCTTCCCTCTCCGCCTCATCTCCTCCTTGCCCCGCACTTGCCTGTGGGGGGTCCCGGCGCGCCTGGGAGCGGGTGTCGGCCGGGTGCGCTGACCCGCTCCCCGCCACCACCGAGTCCGCCTCCTCCGGTGCCCCCTCTGCCGCCGTGGCCACCGCCGCCGCCGCCTTCGCCACTCCGGCTGCTGCAGATGCTGTCGGCGCGGGCGCCGATGCGGCCGCTTGCGTTGCCGCAGCCGCAGCAGCGGCAGGTGTCAGCGCCGCCGTCGCCACCGTGGCTGCCGCGCCGGTGGCTGGCGAGGTGGCCTCCTGCCCAGGCTGTGCAGGTAAAGGTAAAGGTAAAGGTAAAGAGTGGGGCATATGCCCGTATCGTCCCCCTGCGGACCAATGGTTGATCCTACGGGGCCACGCCAGGCGCTGGAACAGCCGAGACCCTGGTTTGAGCGTGTTGTACGTGACTGTACTGTAATGTGTTACACCTGTTTGTATTCTGAAAAAGAAACACAGGGCCCGGCACGGCTGCGACCAGGGAAGAAGGGGGGAAGGGAGGGGAGAAGCCGCTGCTGAAAAAGGGGGAGAGAGTGCAAAAGGGATGCATGTAACATAGGACAAAGCAAGGGCATCTGCATGGGGGGGACTGACGCTTGGAACAGTGCGCGCACCGGCGAGAGTAGGAGCCCAAAGTGGGGAGTCCTTACCCAAGCAAGGAGGCGGTTCCCCAGGCCATTGTCCCCCCCTTAGCCCTTAGCGCACGCCGGCGGCGCAAGCCCCCATCATGCACGGGGGCCGCTTGAAAAGGGGGGAAAGGTAAACGGAAGGGAAAGGGATTTGGGTGGAGGGGGGGAACCCCGTGTGGGGTTAGGTGGTGGGCAGTCCTGCTGCTCGCCGCCCGGTGCGGCGGCACGCGCCTGTGAAGGCTGCGAGCGCAAGCGCCCGTCTGCGCGCCGCTCCGCCGGCCTCGCCCGCCATTGCGCTGTCCTCCTCTCTGGGGAACTCACATCCCAGTAGAGTGGCAAGCCGGTTAGGCTGCGCAACGTGGCTGCCGGTCTCAGGCGGTAGTGGGGGCTGCCCTGCAGGGAAGATGTCGGGGAACCAAATGGGGCGTAGGTGAGCGTACAACGCGCACTCAAACACAATGTGATCCGCATCCTCGGCCCGTCCGCCTAGCCCTGCAGCTGCGCAATGCATACAATAGCGCTGGTCGCGAGGGCGCCGGGCAGGACCCAGTAGCCGCTCCCGCTCCTCAGCGCCCCAGTGTACACCGCTGCGCAGCTCTGCCAGGCCAAGGCGCCGGTGTCGCTCTCGTACCTCGACCAGGTAGGGGGCCATACCATACCCCGCTACCTCCAGGCACTCTGGGCGCACGCAGTCGAAGTAGTGTTGCAGGCGGCTGGCGCCGCGCCGCTACTGTACTGTACTGTGCTGTGTTACACCTGTTTGTATTCTGAAAAAGAAACACAGGGCCCGGCACGGCTGAGACCAGGGAAGAAGGGGGGAAGGGAGGGGAGAAGCCGCTGCTGAAAAAGGGGGAGAGAGTGCAAAAGGGATGCATGTAACATAGGACAAAGCAAGGGCATCTGCATGGGGGGGACTGACGCTTGGAACAGTGCGCGCACCGGCGAGAGTAGGAGCCCAAAGTGGGGAGTCCTTACCCAAGCAAGGAGGCGGTTCCCCAGGCCATTGTCCCCCCCTTAGCCCTTAGCGCACGCCGGCGGCGCAAGCCCCCATCATGCACGGGGGCCGCTTGAAAAGGGGGGAAAGGTAAACGGAAGGGAAAGGGATTTGGGTGGAGGGGGGGAACCCCGTGTGGGGTTAGGTGGTGGGCAGTCCTGCTGCTCGCCGCCCGGTGCGGCGGCACGCGCCTGTGAAGGCTGCGAGCGCAAGCGCCCGTCTGCGCGCCGCTCCGCCGGCCTCGCCCGCCATTGCGCTGTCCTCCTCTCTGGGGAACTCACATCCCAGTAGAGTGGCAAGCCGGTTAGGCTGCGCAACGTGGCTGCCGGTCTCAGGCGGTAGTGGGGGCTGCCCTGCAGGGAAGATGTCGGGGAACCAAATGGGGCGTAGGTGAGCGTACAACGCGCACTCAAACACAATGTGATCCGCATCCTCGGCCCGTCCGCCTAGCCCTGCAGCTGCGCAATGCATACAATAGCGCTGGTCGCGAGGGCGCCGGGCTGGACCCAGTAGCCGCTCCCGCTCCTCAGCGCCCCAGTGTACACCGCTGCGCAGCTCTGCCAGGCCAAGGCGCCGGTGTCGCTCTCGTACCTCGACCAGGTAGGGGGCCATACCATACCCCGCTACCTCGAGGCACTCTGGGCGCACGCAGTCGAAGTAGTGTTGCAGGCGGCTGGCGCCGCGCCGCTGCACCGCCGTCTGCAGGTGCTGCAGGTAGTGCTGCAGTGCTGCCTCCTGCACCGCCTCTGGCTGCACTGGCTGCCGCTGCTGCAGGTCTGCCGCGATGCCGGCCTCTGCCAGCGCACTCTGTAGCTGTGCTGCCCAAGGCATCTGCGCAATGCCGTGGGGGCCTCGGTGGCGTGAGGGGGTGTGATCTGCTGCCAGCTGCAGGCTGGCGTCGAGCACCTGCCGCATCAGGCTGCCCTCTGGCGCTGCCACAAGGCTGTTCCAGAACCGCGCTGTGCGCGCCAACCAATGGGCGTGCAGGGGGGGCTCCCCCGTCTCTGCCAGCACGGTGGCTCTGGGCGCGCGCTGTGGCAGGCCGAGCAGGCGCCGCAGTGTGCGGTAGTGCTGCTGCTCTGCCGCTGACAGGCCGCTGCCGCCGCCTGCGGCTCCGGCCTGGGTGCCGAGGCGCCGCACAGCCGCGAGGGCCAGGCCAGGGGACCACACTGCGGCACCATAGGAGAGGGTGGAGTCGACCATCTGTCGGTAGAGGGAGAGCAGGAGGCGGGCGGCCTCCAGGCCCAACGCTGTGCAGCGGCCCTCAAAAGAAGCGGCTGCAAAGCGGGCCACCCGCGCCCGCCCCTCCGCCGCAGCCTCCCCTACGGGCTGGGTGCAGTGGAATACGAGGCCCAGGTACTTGAACGCTGCCACGCCGGCAACAGGTGCACCGTCGAAGGTGTGGCGCGCTCGCCGCACGCGCTGCATCGCCGTCTGCTCGTCCGCTGCGCCCGCCAGCAGCATGACCTTCGTCTTCACCACGTTGACCGTGAGGCCGCGCTCGGCGCAATACTGCTCCAGGAGCCGGAGCTGTTGCTGCAAGCCGTTTGCTGTGGTGGCTGCACCGCCGTCTGCAGGTGTTGCAGGTAGTGCTGCAGTGCTGCCTCCTGCACCGCCTCTGGCTGCAGTGGCTGCCGCTGTTGCAGGTCTGCCGCGATGCCGGCCTCTGCCAGCGCGCTCTGCAGCTGTGCTGCCCAAGGCATCTGTGCAATGCCGTGGGGGCCGCGGTGGCGTGAGGGGGTGTGCTCTGCTGCCAGCTGCAGGCTGGCGTCGAGCACCTGCCGCATCAGGCTGCCCTCTGGCGCTGCCACAAGGCTGTTCCAGAACCGCGCTGTGCGCGCCAACCAATGGGCGTGCAGGGGGGGCTCCCCCGTCTCTGCCAGCACGGTGGCTCTGGGCGCGCGCTGCGGCAGGCCGAGCAGGCGCCGCAGTGTGCGGTTGTGTTGCTGCTCTGCCGCTGACAGGCCGCTGCCGCCGCCTGCGGCTCCGGCCTGGGTGCCGAGGCGCCGCACAGCCGCGAGGGCCAGGCCAGGGGACCACACTGCGGCACCATAGGAGAGGGTGGAGTCGACCATCTGTCGGTAGAGGGAGAGCAGGAGGCGGGCGGCCCCCAGGCCCAACGTTGTGCACACCTCTCCGCGGTTCCCGAGCGCAAGCGTCGCCAAACGCTTGCGCGCCTTCGACTGGGCTGTAGCTGGGTTGCGGATGATGTGGGGCGCACGCAGCGCCTCACCCGTGACCAGCGCCCATGCCAGCACTGCGGGGCTTCCCTACAGTCGGCCGGGCACGTGTTGCTGGATTGCCCGCATTACGCCCCTCTGAGGGCAGAGTCCACCCACTTGTTCCCAGAGGGCCAGACCCTTCATGGACTCTACGCCCACCCAGACATTGCAGTTGTGGCGCGCTTTGCGCACCAGTGCTATGAGCTGGATGTGGGTAGCCAGGGCGGGCGGGCTGGAGCGTGATGCGCACGCCAAGCTGACGAGCCGCCGGGCAGTGGGCCAAGAGTTGGGGCCCACAGGGTACCAACCACAGGTTGGGTGATTCCTCCTGCGTGGGCGCCAGGCAGGCATCGGCCGGCGTCACGGCCACGGGTGGGCGGGCTGGCGCGTGATGGGCACGCCCAGCTGACGTGCCGCCGGGCACTATCGGGCCAGGAGTCGGGCCCACAGTTGCATAGCAGGCCGCGAGTTGGGTGATTCCTCTCGCGCGGGCGCCAGGCAGGCATCGGCCAGGCGCCATGGTCACGTATATCTGGCCTCGGCCCCCACCTCCCCCCCTGGGCCCCCCCACGGCGATAGCGGCAACGTCAGCACGGCACCGACGGCACGCGGCTTGCGGCAACGGCTTGCAGCAGGCTCTGGCACTGGCTGGCGCGACATGCCACCCCCTGCATGCACGCCTGTTTCTCACGCTCCCGTGCATCATGCCCACCACCCATTCACTCTGCTCCAGCTTCCCCTCCCTGCCCTGCCCGCTTGTCACCACACCACTTTGCCTGCACCCACTTGTTCCCCACCTCTACCTGCTTGCACGTGTCTGCTTGCCTGCATCTTCTCTTGAGAGAGACGGGGCCCCGCTTCGGCGGCGGAGCAGGAACGGGTGACGCGCACGGGCGCTAGCCCTAGTACCCCCCGGCCCGCAGGGGCGGGTTTGAACGCAAAGCGCCAATGGGCGGACCACCGGCTTGTTGTTTGAGCGAGAAAACTGCATTTCGGATCAGCCACCATTTTTTTCTCCCCAGTTGGGGTTACCCCTTATGCTGCTGCCCAGGTCTCCTGGGGTTTTGGCAGTAGGGGGATGGTGCCCGGTAGGGTGGAAGTCTCGGAAGGCAGGCTGGTGTCCTACCACCCCCTGTCCAGGTCTCGTAGAGGCCAGCGATGCAGGGTAATTGTAATTATTATTATTGGTGCAGGGGTGGAGGAGTGGAGTCGGGACGGGTGCAGGTCTCAGAAAGGATCAGAATGTGTGGCATGGGGCCGTCGCCAGCGGCGGCGGCGACCGCTGCTGTCACAATGTGGGGGTCGTGGGCCAAGCGCCCCCTAGTGTTCAGCTGCAAAATGTGCAGGCTGGACACATCTGCCCGGCCCCCAACCCCCTAGGCGGGCGCCGCGAGCCGCAGGCTGCGCCGGGCGCCGTCGGTGGGAGCGGGCGGCTGCAGCTGCTGACTGGCAGACTGCTGAACGTGTGGTGGCGGCTTTGTACTGTGTTACACCTGTTTGTGTTCTGCGAGAGAACCACAGGGCCCGGCGCAGCTGAGACCGGGGAAGAAGGGAGGAGGTAGGGGAGATGCCGCTGATGAAAAGGGGGGAGAGAGGAGAAACAATTGCAAGTAGGGGGTCGTGCATGGCGGAGGGGGAGGCAAGGTTATGTTGAGCAGTCGGTCAGCAAGACAGGCGAGAGGAACAACAGAGGGCAGCAGTCCCCTACTTGCAAAATGAAAAAGGGGAGAGAAGAGGGTGAGGTGTTGGGAGCGGAGGATCAAACGTGCAATGAGGGCCGTCATGCAGCACACAAGTCGCGATGCTTTGGGTTGCCGCATCCCGTTAGTGCCGTGCTCAGCTGCGTTCGCTCAGGCTGCATCGCGGCGCCGCGCTCTGACGCTGCAGCAGCTGCATTCATGAGGCAGTTCCAGCGCCCTACATCGGTAGGCGGGGCGGCGCGCTCGCTGGGGCCGCCCTGCCGCTGCCGACGATGCCGCTGCCATCGTGGCCGCTACTGAGGCTGCGCCGTCTGGCGCATGTGCCGCGCTCTGCAGCTCTGAGGCCAGCCGCTGGCCACGGCTATCTGCCGGGCGAGGCTTGCCAGGGCAGCGCGACCGAGTGAGCCCGCAATCAATGCATCCCGCTGCACGAGACCCGCCGCTCCCACCTCTGGCCCTCAGCGCACGCTAAGGGCCCTATATCCGAGCCGGCCAGGCCGCGCAAGCGGCCGGACGGCCCGGCCGCCTGCCCGCGAGCGGCGGCCGAGCCGCCACAAACTCAGCTGTGTGGTTGTGCTCTAGGAGTGTAGGAGTGGCGAAGGCCACGAGATCTGCCGCTGCCGCTGCCGCTGCCGCTGCCGCTGCTGGCTGTCCGTTGGCTGACTGGCTGACTGGCGTTGGCGGCAAGCCCGGCACTGGTCCCGGCTGCGCTGGCGGCGCCACGCGGCGAGCACGGCGGGCGGGATCTCGGGCTCCTCCCGAGTGCGAGGCACATCCAGGGAAACCGGGCAGTGTGCGCCGTGCAGGCGGCGGCGGGCGGCAAGGATACCGGTGGCGGCGGCAGCAGGCAGGCGCAGCTGGTAGAAGCTGCGGCGGGCGTCCCTGGCGGAACGTGTGGCGATGCAAGCAATGGGGACGTGCAGGAACAGGCGGGCAGGCAGGCACAGGGCAGCGATGCAAAACTCGCGAAAGCGAGCGGTGGGGTCAGCTGGCCGCGCGCCTTCCCAGCACTCAAGGCCCAATACCACAATGTCAGAGGTGATGGGGGAGGCGGCGCGCAGCTCAGCGGGCAATTCAAAAGCGGCGGCCTGCGGGCGGGCTGGGCTGGGGGCCCGGTGGAACAGCCGAGACCCTGGTTTGAGCGTGTTGTACGTGAGCACTGAGCCTGTCAGTTCTCCCCTTTTACTTTCACGAGCCGACACTAAGGATCGAACCCGTGCCCTGGACGGGGTTAAAGCCATGCATCCACCACCCTATCGCTAGGGGGCTTCCTCTCTAGGGGGCTGTGCCCGGCAGGGTGGAAGTCCCGGAAGGCAGGCTGGTGTCACCCCCTGTCCAGGTCTCCAAGAGGCCAGCGACGCAGGGTAATTGTAACAGAAGTTTTTGCTGCAGCCGGGATGCCGCCTACTGCACCATCTCCAGCTGCCAATGCTAGCACGCACGCAGCATGAGAAGCCCCTAGAGCAGACACATGCTCAGGGAGTGATATAGGGTGCGGGTTGCTGAATTGGGATATATCTCCTCTCGCCAAAAGGGGAAAATGCTACGCCAGATGTGGGGGGGAAAATACTACGCCCGATGTGGGGCTCGAACCCACGACCACAAGGTTAAGAGCCTTGCGCTCTACCGACTGAGCTAACCGGGCTCCGTTAGAGGAGCAGGCACCAGGCGGAAGCCTGGGGGCAGCTGATTAATGATGACAATGGAATACACAGACATATATAAACGAGCAAAATCGCTTCAAATTGCCGCATACGCAGAGCACACACACACACACGCAGAGCTGCGCCGCCGTTTCCCCGGCATCCTGCGCGCGCGCCGCGACACCGTCGGCGGCCTCGCGTCCGAGCGCTTCGTGTTGGCGCTTGCCCCCGGCGCAGCGGTGCCGCACCATATCTCCTTTGACGTGAGTGGCATGCGTGTACGGTGCCGGCTGATGCGCGCCCCCCTCCTGCCCCAGCCTTCGGCGGCTCCGGCCCCGCCTGCAGCAGCGCCGCCGCCGCCGCCGCCAGCCGAGGCGTCGGGCGCCGCCGCCGTGGTGGCACCTGCAGCGGTGGCGGCGGCAGCAGCAGCACCGGCAGCAGCACCGGCAGCAGCGCCAGCGACAGCCGCGCCGCCCACCGCCGCCGGCCCCGCGCCGCCCTCCGCCCCTTCGCGGCCCCCCCCGGCCGTGCCCTCGCAGCCCTCCGCTGCTGCCCCCTCGCGGCCGCCTGCGGCTGCGCCCCCCCCGCCCCCCGCCGCTGCCGTTTTCGTCGGCGGCGACGCGCGCTCACCCCGCTGTGCGGCCTACCGCCGGCGCAATTTGCGCCGGCGCGTCGAGTCGCCGTTGGGCGACGCCTGGGTTCCCGCGTCCGACGGCGGCAGCACTGTCGCCAGCAGCGCGCCCCCGAGCCGCCCCGGCAGCCTCGCCGCCAGCGACCCTCCCAGCCCCACCGCCGCCGCGCCGCGCGACCCCGCTGGTTAGCGTGTGCGCCGCGCTGGGCTGCCCTCCCTCTTGCTTTCGCTCTCTTGTCCCCACCGCCGCCGGCTCGCCCCCTGCGCCTTCTTGCTTGCCTTGCACCCTGCGCTTGGGCTCCCCCGCCTGTCTGGCCGCTCTTGCCAGCTCCTGTGCCGGGGCGGGTACTCCCTCTGCGCTTGCGTGTTGCCCTGGCTTGCCTCGCGCCTGCACCATCGCCCGGCGGCTGTGCGTTGTTGTTCCCGGGCGGCGCTGTGCCGCATGCGGTTGAAGGGTGTGTTTGATGCATCGATCCTGCGACCCGGCCCCCTTACTGCCATGCTGCCCCCCGCTTGCCCCCGCATGCCTGTGTTTTGGGAGCGGCTCCCAGGTGCCCGCCGCTCTCCCGCCCTCCTTTGCGCCCGATTGGCCAGCCTGTGCGTTGCTATGCCGCTTTCCCCCCCCGCTCCCTCCACAGGCATTGCTTTCTCAGGTTAGAGGGCTCAGCCCCAGCTAGCAGGGCAGCCAGTGCCCCCGCTGCTGTACGCAGATGACATGGCCCTCCTCGCCACCACAGCAAACGGCTTGCAGCAACAGCTCCGGCTCCTGGAGCAGTATTGCGCCGAGCGCGGCCTCACGGTCAATGTGGTGAAGACGAAGGTCATGTTGCTGGCGGGCGCGGCGGACGAGCAGACGGCGATGCAGCGCGTGCGGCGAGCGCGCCACACCTTCGACGGTGCACCTGTTGCCGGCGTGGCAGCGTTCAAGTACCTGGGCCTCGTATTCCACTGCACCCAGCCCGTAGGGGAGGCTGCGGCGGAGGGGCGGGCGCGGGTGGCCCGCTTTGCAGCCGCTTCTTTTGAGGGCCGCTGCACAGCGTTGGGCCTGGAGGCCGCCCGCCTCCTGCTCTCCCTCTACCGACAGATGGTCGACTCCACCCTCTCCTATGGTGCCGCAGTGTGGTCCCCTGGCCTGGCCCTCGCGGCTGTGCGGCGCCTCGGCACCCAGGCCGGAGCCGCAGGCGGCGGCAGCGGCCTGTCAGCGGCAGAGCAGCAGCACTACCGCACACTGCGGCGCCTGCTCGGCCTGCCACAGCGCGCGCCCAGAGCCACCGTGCTGGCAGAGACGGGGGAGCCCCCCCTGCACGCCCATTGGTTGGCGCGCACAGCGCGGTTCTGGAACAACCTTGTGGCAGCGCCAGAGGGCAGCCTGATGCGGCAGGTGCTCGACGCCAGCCTGCAGCTGGCAGCAGATCACACCCCCTCACGCCACCGAGGCCCCCACGGCATTGCGCAGATGCCTTGGGCAGCACAGCTGCAGAGTGCGCTGGCAGAGGCCGGCATCGCGGCAGACCTGCAACAGCGGCAGCCACTGCAGCCAGAGGCGGTGCAGGAGGCAGCACTGCAGCACTACCTGCAGCACCTGCAGACGGCGGTGCAGCGGCGCGGCGCCAGCCGCCTGCAACACTACTTCGACTGCGTGCGCCCAGAGTGCCTGGAGGTAGCGGGGTATGGTATGGCCCCCTACCTGGTCGAGGTACGAGAGCGACACCGGCGCCTTGGCCTGGCAGAGCTGCGCAGCGGTGTACACTGGGGCGCTGAGGAGCGGGAGCGGCTACTCGGTCCTGCCCGGCGCCCTCGCGACCAGCGCTATTGTATGCATTGCGCAGCTGCAGGGCTAGGCGGACGGGCCGAGGATGCGGATCACATTGTGTTTGAGTGCGCGTTGTACGCTCACCTACGCCCCATTTGGTTCCCCGACATCTTCCCTGCAGGGCAGCCCCCACTACCGCCTGAGACCGGCAGCCACGTTGCGCAGCCTAACCGGCTTGCCACTCTACTGGGATGTGAGTTCCCCAGAGAGGAGGACAGCGCAATGGCGGGCGAGGCCGGCGGAGCGGCGCGCAGACGGGCGCTTGCGCTCGCAGCCTTCACAGGCGCGTGCCGCCGCACCGGGCGGCGAGCAGCGGGACTGCCCACCACCTAACCCCACCCGGGGTTCCCCCCCTCCACCCAAATCCCTTTCCCTTCCGTTTACCTTTCCCCCCTTTTCAAGCGGCCCCCGTGCATGATGGGGGCTTGCGCCGGCGTGCGCTAAGGGCTAAGGGGGGGACAATGGCCTGGGGAACCGCCTCCTTGCTTGGGTAAGGACTCCCCACTTTGGGCTCCTACTCTCGCCGGTGCGCGCACTGTTCCAAGCGTCAGTCCCCCCCATGCAGATGCCCTTGCTTTGTCCTATGTTACATGCATCCCTTTTGCACTCTCTCCCCCTTTTTCAGCAGCGGCTTCTCCCCTCCCTTCCCCCCTTCTTCCCTGGTCTCAGCCGTGCCGGGCCCTGTGTTTCTTTTTCAGAATACAAACAGGTGTAACACAGTACAGCACGTTAGCGTGCGGACCACCTGTAAGACACACACACACAGTTTGCCAGCCCTCCGCCACAGGGCCACAGGCGCGCCCTCGCTGCCCCGCAGCGCCCTCCCCACTCGCTAGCATGTCCGGCGGCGGTCCCCCCGCGGCCGATGCCCGCGCCCACCCCGCGGCGCCCTCTGCACGCCCCTCTGAGCCTGCTGCAGGCTCGGGGAGGCGTGCGGGGAGGCGCCGGTCCGGCCCGGCGCCGCCCCGCGGCACGCACTTCTCCTTATCCACATGCGGCCTCGCGGCCGCAGATACCGTGCTCCTCTGCGTCGCGCTGCCAGCGAGCATGGCCGCGGGCGAGGCCTGCCGCCTGCTGCGAGAAGCGGCGCCAGACGCGGTGCTTGTGGCGCTCACCGCCGCCGCCAGCGACGACCGCCCCGGCCCGTCCAGCCACGGCATTGTGGTCTCGGAGCCCTTCCCAGCTTGCTCCACCAGCTCCAACGGCAGCCGCGTGCCCCACAGCGTCTGCCTCCGCATCACGGCCTCCAGCAGCCAGGCGGCGGCGCTGCTCGCCAGCCCCGTCGTCCGCCTGGCGGCGCCGTGGCCTGCGGACAGCCGCCAGCGCAGCTCGTTCGCCAGCCCACGGAGCAGCTGGCCTATCTCACAGGCGCCCCTCCTGCCATCCCTGAGGGCCCTCTCTCTGCAGAGCTGCGCCGCCGTTTCCCCGGCATCCTGCGCGCGCGCCGCGACACCGTCGGCGGCCTCGCGTCCGAGCGCTTCGTGTTGGCGCTTGCCCCCGGCGCAGCGGTGCCGCACCATATCTCCTTTGACGTGAGTGGCATGCGTGTACGGTACTGTACGGTACTGTGTTACACCTGTTTGTATTCTGAAAAGAAACACAGGGCCCGACACGGCTGAGACCAGGGAAGAAGGGGGGAAGGGAGGGGAGAAGCCGTTGCTGAAAAAGGGGGAGAGAGTGCAAAAGGGATGCATGTAACATAGGACAAAGCAAGGGCATCTGCATGGGGGGGACTGACGCTTGGAACAGTGCGCGCACCGGCGAGAGTAGGAGCCCAAAGTGGGGAGTCCTTACCCAAGCAAGGAGGCGGTTCCCCAGGCCATTGTCCCCCCCTTAGCCCTTAGCGCACGCCGGCGCAAGCCCCCATCATGCACGGGGGCCGCTTGAAAAGGGGGGAAAGGTAAACGGAAGGGAAAGGGATTTGGGTGGAGGGGGGAACCCCGGGTGGGGTTAGGTGGTGGGCAGTCCCGCTGCTCGCCGCCCGGTGCGGCGGCACGCGCCTGTGAAGGCTGCGAGCGCAAGCGCCCGTCTGCGCGCCGCTCCGCCGGCCTCGCCCGCCATTGCGCTGTCCTCCTCTCTGGGGAACTCACATCCCAGTAGAGTGGCAAGCCGGTTAGGCTGCTGTACTGTACTGTGTTACACCTGTTTGTATTCTGAAAAAGAAACACAGGGCCCGGCACGGCTGAGACCAGGGAAGAAGGGGGGAAGGGAGGGGAGAAGCCGCTGCTGAAAAAGGGGGAGAGAGTGCAAAAGGGATGCATGTAACATAGGACAAAGCAAGGGCATCTGCATGGGGGGGGGACTGACGCTTGGAACAGTGCGCGCACCGGCGAGAGTAGGAGCCCAAAGTGGGGAGTCCTTACCCAAGCAAGGAGGCGGTTCCCCAGGCCATTGTCCCCCCCTTAGCCCTTAGCGCACGCCGGCGGCGCAAGCCCCCATCATGCACGG
The DNA here is from genome assembly GCA_002245815.2 of Micractinium conductrix. Lineage (NCBI taxonomy): Eukaryota > Viridiplantae > Chlorophyta > Trebouxiophyceae > Chlorellales > Chlorellaceae > Micractinium > Micractinium conductrix. The sequence continues at coordinate 1,688,397 of LHPF02000008.1, forward strand.
GGGCCGCTTGAAAAGGGGGAAAGGTAAACGGAAGGGAAAGGGATTTGGGTGGAGGGGGGGAACCCCGGGTGGGGTTAGGTGGTGGGCAGTCCTGCTGCTCGCCGCCCGGTGCGGCGGCACGCGCCTGTGAAGGCTGCGAGCGCAAGCGCCCGTCTGCGCGCCGCTCCGCCGGCCTCGTCCGCCATTGCGCTGTCCTCCTCTCTGGGGAACTCACATCCCAGTGGAGTGGCAAGCCGGTTAGGCTGCGCAACGTGGCTGCCGGTCTCAGGCGGTAGTGGGGGCTGCCCTGCAGGGAAGATGTCGGGGAACCAGATGGGGCGTAGGTGAACGTACAACGCGCACTCAAACACAATGTGATCCGCATCCTCGGCCCGTCCGCCTAGCCCTGCAGCTGCGCAATGCATTGTACTGTACTGTACTGTACTGTACTGTACAAGAGGGCCGGCTCGGATATAGGGCCCTTAGCGTGCGCTGAGGGCCAGAGGTGGGAGCGGCGGGTCTCGTGCAGCGGGATGCATTGATTGCGGGCTCACTCGGTCGCGCTGCCCTGGCAAGCCTCGCCCGGCAGATAGCCGTGGCCAGCGGCTGGCCTCAGAGCTGCAGAGCGCGGCACATGCGCCAGACGGCGCAGCCGCAGTAGCGGCCACGATGGCAGCGGCACCGTCGGCAGCGGCAGGGCGGCCCCAGCGAGCGCGCCGCCCCGCCTACCGATGTAGGGCGCTGGAACTGCCTCATGAATGCAGCTGCTGCAGCGTCAGAGCGCGGCGCCGCGATGCAGCCTGAGCGAACGCAGCTGAGCACGGCACTAACGGGATGCGGCAACCCAAAGCATCGCGACGTGTGTGCTGCATGACGGCCCTCACTGCACGTTTGATCCTCCGCTCCCAACACCTCACCCTCTTCTCTCCCCTTTTTCATCTTGCAAGTAGGGGACTGCTGCCCTCTGTTGTTCCTCTCGCCTGTCTTGCTGACCGACTGCTCAACATAACCTTGCCTCCCCCTCCGCCATGCACGACCCCCTACTTGCAATTGTTTCTCCTCTCTCCCCCCTTTTCATCAGCGGCATCTCCCCTACCTCCTCCCTTCTTCCCCGGTCTCAGCTGCGCCGGGCCCTGTGGTTCTCTCGCAGAACACAAACAGGTGTAACACACTACAGTGCGCATGCGAGAAGCCTGTCGGGAGGCAGATGCAGGCCACCCAAGCCCCGTCACACGTGCTGCCCCTGCCTTTTCCCTGCTTGTCTGACCTCGCTCTTCGCTTGCTTCCCATGCAGGCGGTGTATGTTGTTTCACAAGAACTTAATCAAGCGGTCGAATGACGGCGCCACACGATGCGGCGCTGCAGCTGTCGCATCACCGCAGCTGCTCACGCTGGCTGCTGCCATCCGATTTCTCGCCCTCGCCGCCGCCGCCGCCGGCGTTGCTGCCAGCGCTGCCGCTTGTGCCGCTGGCGCCCGCCACGTGCCGCCGCCGCGCATCGGTGGCTGACTCGAGCGGGAAACCGCGGCTCTGCAGCTCCCGAATCAAAGCACTCTCCACGGTGTTTAATGCAAGGAGAAGGGAGGAGTAGAAGGTGGCACCACAATGTGGCCTTCAGCCCTGTGCCGTGCCGTGCGCAAGCATCGGCTGCCATGGAGGCATGCCGCTGCCTCAAGGGCCGCTTCACATTTGCGTTGTCCCGGGTGCTCAGAACGTCACCCGCTGACTCGACAGAGAAGGGCTGCTCACCCAACGCCGTCCAATCCTTGGCGGGCCCCAAGCTGATGTATGCTAGCTCCAGAGCAGGGCCGTGAGCCGCCCTCTGCAGCAAGCCCACGAGGGGAGGGTCGACGAGCGCGGGCAGTTGAGTCGAAAGGTCAATTGAATGAGTGGATTGAGGGGTGAGCATGATGGGGCATTGTTACAGCAGGTCCAATTCGTGGCGCAACCCTTTACAGGGCGGGGACACAAGCGGGAGTTTAGAGCCGGGAGGGACAGATGGCACGTGCGGGGGCTGGAGCGGCTGGCTGCATTCCTGTGTTCTGTGCTCTTCCAGCTGTGCGCTCATGCTGCTCCCTCCAACGCGCTGCGCCGTGCCCCTTGGAAAAGTAGCCTTCGGGGGGCCTGACATGCACCAAGAACACGTGCCACGCCACGCCACTACGCTCCCCCTGCACGCTCGACACCCCCGCCTTCACAACCAACAAACGTGTACCTTGCGGTGCTCCTTAAGCCGGCCCAGCATGCGCCCGGTGGAGCCTGCACTAGGGACCCAAGGCCACCAATCAGGTCGCAACTGAATTGAGAGCACATTTTTGTTTCGCCAGCCAAACCGACCCAGAACCCAGGCTGCGGCTCCCAAGCCAGCAGTCCCTGTCCAAACCCACCCGCATAAAGAAGCCGTCGGCTCGCCGCAGCACGTACACGCAGGCAGTGCCTTCGCTGGCAGTGCCGGGCTCCTGGCGGGGCCGAACAACCTGAAGCTGCTGCAGCGGCCCCCCTTGCCCTCCCGCCGCCGTCTCTATCGTGTCTTGCGCCACCTCCTGCAGCGCTGTCGCCGCCGCCTCCAGTGTCCATCGGTTTCTTGCAGCAGTGGCTGCAGCCGCAGCGCCCGCGCCAGCGCTGCCGCGCCGTGCCGCCGCCGCCGCCGTGCCTGCCACCGCCCCCTCGTGCGCTGCTGCTGCTGGCCCCGCCGACGCTGCTGCCGCAGGCGGCGTCCTTGCCTGGACCGGCAGCAGCTGGCTGTACAGCTGCGCCGCGCGCGCCACCACCTGATGCGTAAGAGGGTAAGGAGCACAGGCAAGAGTTAAGGCAGCAGCCCAGGCTGCAGCCAAACACCTGCAAGAGGCCCGGTCGGCACGCACACCCGCTCGCCACCTCATGCCTCAGCCCGCTTCCCCGCCTGCGCACCCGCCGTGTTTTCCTGCAACAAACCCGAGGGGGCGGCACTCGCACGCAGCCCAGCCGGACCAGGTCCCCGACACGTGTACTACACAGCAGGAGGGCTGGCTCCTTCAGAGGCGGCACGACAGAGGACACCAAACTGAACCGGGTTCCACCCGCCCACCTCATCCGGCAGGCGGCACTTGCGCGCAACCTCCAGGGCCAGGCTCTCGGTGCTGGTGCCAGGCACGATGCGCCAGGTGGGGCGGCGCACCGTGGCCGGACCACCGCCGCTGCTGCCGCTGCTGCTGCCACAGTTGGCGCTGCATGCACCGTCGCTGCTGCTGCCGCTGTTGGCGCCGTTGCCGTCGGCGCCGCTGCCGCCGAGCGCCTCCTCCCACAGCGCCCCCAGCTGCTCCACCGGCACGCTCTCAACCTCCATCATGAGGCGCTCGGTGTTGGGTAGCCTGGCCGGAAAAAGAAGGGCGGCCAAGCACGGCGGGGGCAAAGGTCAGGCCCCGGCGCGCAACCGGGAGGACGCTTGGCAGCTATGGCGTGCCGCGCTGGGCTGCACTCCTTGCTGGCCTGCAGCCCCCTCCTCGCTGTCACACTCACCTGCCCCTCCATGCCGCACCTCACGCGATGAGCAGCAGGGAGCGCAGGCGTGTCGCAAGCAGGTATGCGTCTCGGCGCGCGACCCTGACCCACCACAACACACTTCCACCCCCACACACGCAGGCGTCCCCCCACTCTGCCACTCACTGCAGCTGTAGGTCTAGCAGCGAGTGGAGGTGGGTGGCAAACAGGCCGCGGCAGCGCGAGCCGTCCAGCCGCTCCATCAGCGCGCCTGCCAGAGCGGCGCCCGCCCGCACCTCCGTCCCCTTGCCCAGCTCATCCACCTGTGACATTGTTGGTGGAGGGGGGCGAGTGGGGCAGGAGGGGCAGGAGGGGCAGGAGGGAGGCGGTTCCAGGCAGAAACAGGCACAGCGAGCCGGGGCCAGCAGCCGGATGTGTGCCGCACACAGTGGGCATGTTTGTGCTTCAGACGTCCCGCTCGGAGCGTGCCTAATGGGTGAGGGTCTCACCAGTACCAACGAGCGTGGTGTGACGTCGTCCAGAACATATCTGCCAGCCAGGAGGGGGGGGCACAGGGAACACGGCGGTCAGTCGAAACGCAGAGAGATGTGTGAATCGGTCGGGCCCATGCCGCAGCCGCTGCAGCTGCCCCCGGCGCTGCTGCCGCTCTGCTGCTGCACCATCCGACATGCGCCCCTCGCAAGGGCCGGCGCCGCCGCTGCTGTTGCCGGCTGCTGTTGCCGCTGCTACCGCTGCTGCTCCTGACGCTGCTGCCACTGCTGCCACGGCTGCCTGCTGCCTGCAGCCCTTGCAACTCGCGCTGGAGCCCTCTGCGCACCGCATCTCAGTCATTTCCACGGCAAACGCGGAGCGCCCCTCCAGCGGCGAGTCGGAGGAGAAGTTGCGCAGCATGAAGGCGTCTGTGGTGAGGCCAAGAGGGCGTGGGCAGGCGGAAGAATTGTGCGGGGGTGGTGTGCGTGAACGCAGCCTGTGGTTTGCGCTCTGCAACCGCACCTGCTTTCCCTGCACCGCCACCCTTCCCTTCCCCCATCTGGGTTGCAACACAGGCGGGCCTCCCCCACCCACCAAAGTAGGGCACGGCGGAGGTGTGGGCGGGGGCGTACAGGCCGCAGGCGCCCAGCAGCGCCACAGCGCACACGGAGCGCAAGATGGTGGATTTGCCTGCCATGTTGGGCCCAGTCAGCAGCGCCATGCCCTGCAAGAGGCAGCCACACACACGAAACCGTGGACCCTGAGTGAGCAATGCATCAAGGGTGGGGGGAGGCACAGCCTGGCACACCGGCAGCCATGTGTCCCTCGACACCCAATCCTGCCGGCTCCCTTCAGGCTCCAAGTCGCAACGGTTGCGCATCTCAAAGGCTGGCGATGCATGCGCCGCATCCCAGCCTGCACCGCCCCTACCTGCAGGTCTAGCGAGTTGTGCACAGTGGAGTGCTCCCAGCCATCCAGCCAGTAAGGCCTGTCGGGGGTGGGAGGGGAGGGACAGGAAATCGCACCTGACCCGCGCATGAGGATGGACCGGCAGGCAGGCAGTGAACGCTGCAGCTTCACGGCCTGACATCCGCGTGCTTTGTCACCGGCGGGCCAGCCAGCCACCCACACGCCCACCCACCCACCCACCACATGCTATCAATGGCAAACACGTCTGGCTGCGCTCCCTCGGCTGGCTCCGGCGGTGGCCCTGTGCCATCGAATCATTGGGTGGGCAGGCACCAGCCGCGCCTGCACAGCGGCCAGTAGCAGGGGGAGATGGTGAGGGCGGGTGGCGGGTGGCAGGGTCGGGACATTCGTGAAGCAGCCAGGCAGCCAGGCAGCCAGGCAGCCAGCCAGCCAGCATTCCTCTGCGCGCGAAGCCTGGCTTTGCTGCCACACCGCTCCCTCGCAGTTTGGTGTTGCGCCCATGGAAAAGGTAAAGGTAAAGGTGACTTTAACGTCCACGCATGGCCGGCGAGCGCTGCTGCCTGCACACCTGGCACCTTGCCCTCCCGTGTGTTCCCAACCCCATCTCCCCTTCCCCCGCCCATCCCGCACCGCAACGCCTCCCGCGTGTGCCCCGTGAGCGCTGCCGCTGCCACGCAGATGCCGGCGGCGCACACCAGCTGGGTTTGCAGTACCTGTAGAGGAGGGAGCAGGCGGGCAGGTGCCTCTGGGATGCGAGCAGGCTCAGAAGGGCAACCTTGGAGCAAGCCTGCCCGTCCCGCCCGGCAGCGCGGCCAGCAGCCCCCCACCTGCAGGTCGCGAGCTAGCTGCCGCAGGTGGTGCCGCACCGCCGCCGCCGCCTCGTGGCAGGCCCGGCGGTAATCGTCCAGCGCTGATTGCAGGCCGTGGGTGGCGTGGAAGGAGCCGTCCAACTGTTCGAAGGTATAGGGCCGTGGGCAGAAGCGTGCGGAGGGGTGGGTGGGCGAGGCACAGACCAAGCGCAGAGCAACAGAGGCGTCTTGACAGAGGACGTATGAAGACGTGGGTGGGTGGTTACGCGAGTGGCGTGGGAATGCAAGCGCCTCGTGCCAGATTTGCGGGGCGAGGCCGGGCAGGGCAAGGCAAGCTGTCACCTTGCCGTTGCGGTCGTGGGGGTGGACCAGGTGGGCGGCCGCTTGGGTGATGGCTGCAATGGCGGGCACGAAAGGAAGGTGCAGGTAGTAAGGACACAGGGCAGAGAGCAGCGGCAGCGGCAGCAGCAGCAGCGGCGGCGGTGGCGGCGGCCTGCCATGCAGCTTGCTGTTTTTCCTGCGACGTCACCCGGTGCCGTCCCTTTCCCCCTTTACCGCCCTGCCACGCCGCCTGCGATGCCCCCCCCCCCCCCCCCCTTCCCACCTGCCCCCTTCCCACCTGCCCCCGTCCCGGGCGCACCCACCAGCGTTCTTCCTGCCCTTGACCCTCAGCCAGAGCGCGTTGTTAGCGCTGTCGTACTGAAGCAGCGGCCGCTCCTTGGCCAGCTCCTTCCTGTCCTTCTCTGTGATGGGCCGCGCCATCTCTGCCTGCCACGCCTGCAGCGCAAGGGGGTGCACAGCCAGCAGCGGGAGCAGCGGCAGGTCAGCAGCAGCAGCGGCGGGAGCGGTGACGGCGGCGGCGACAGGTGCAGCAGCTATCAGCAGCACCGGTGGCAGCTGTATGAAGCAACGCAGGTGTTGTCAGTGGCAGCAGCAGCAGCAGCACAGGAATCGCCAGCCGCAGCTGCAGCAGCAGCAATGGCGAGCAGCGACGGCTGCTGGCAGGAGTGTGCAGCCTTTGGTGTTGGCACCCAACGCCCCTGGCCGGGTCGGTGCCGAGGCTCATCACACAGCAGGGGCTGCGACAAACCTGCAGCACAGGGACGTACGCTGCCTCCAGCTCCCGCTGCACCCGGTTCCGCGCCAGCTCGACCTGCGGCGGCAAGGTGCGAGGGGGTGGGCACGACAGCGGTTTGGCGCTGCACTGGCGAGATCAGCAAGCCAAGTGCAATGACTCATGATTTTCAGGCACTGCGGCCCCCGGCTGGCGGGGCGGCATCGTGCTGAGGAGGCCGCGGGCCGGCAGGCTGGCGTACGCAACCTCCATCGCCACACTACCCGCTGCTGCAGGTTACGTCCAGTGCTCCGCCCACGCTTGCCTGCTCCATTTGGGATGCCAGCACCGACTCCTTGACCTTTCCCTTGAGAGGCATTTCATTGACCTGGAGAGGGGGCAGTGGGCAAGCATGCAGGATGGGCGCACGGCGAAAGCCGCGAGCAGTACAGAGGCTGCAGGGCGGCATGTGCCAGCCCCGCGCCCCTCGTCAGGCCGAACCTTCCAACCGCTCGCGCGCCCCCCCCCCCCCCGCCCCCCCCCCGGCCATGCAGCCCCTGGCCCCTCCCCCCCAAACCCGTGCCTGCATGAACCGCCACAGAGCTTGTCGCACGTCGTCTTGGCACCCCTCCAGCCCAGGCAGCCACTCGAACGAGCCGGGCAAGATGTCGGTGTCGTGATCCACCACTGCACACAAGACCAGCAGTGACGCGTCGTTGGAGAGGCATTCGCCCAGGGCCGGCCGACGCGGCAGCACGTGCGCCATCGCCGCGTTGCTGCACACTCGGCGCGCTCAGCCCCCAGCCCCCAGCCCCAGCCCCCAGCCCCCCTCACTCCACCCACCCTCGTGTATCGCCCCCAGCGCCGCCTCGCAGCCCGCCAGCAGCTGCCGTCGATCCAATTCCACCCCCATCTCGCGGCACGCCACGCCCAGCAGGCTGTCGGCGAGCTCCCGCATCTGAGGGCTGTCGCGGCTGAGCAGGTCGCGCACAGCGGCGCACAGCTCCCCCAGCTGCAGGGACGGTGGGGGGGACGAGGCGTACGAGACGGCGGCTCAGGGTGAGCAGCAACTGCTATGGCAGCATGCATGCCCATGCGCAGGCAGACGCGCGGGCTGGCGGGCTGGCAAGCAAGCACACCCGACCAGCACGAGCGCCAGCAACGCCTGCACACACCTCTCGAAAAAAAATGTCATTGGCCTCGTGGGCACGCAGCTTGAGCACCACGCTGGCAGCTGGGACCAGAGGGAACGCCGGCACCGGCTCTGTGATGCCTGCAGCAGGGGGCAGGCAGTGCAGGAGGCAGGGGGGGGGGGGGATGGGTACATGCAGCTTCACCGCCACGCTGGCAGCAAGGGACGAGAGGAACTCGCCGGCACTGGCTCAACGGTGATGCCCGCAGGAGAGGGCCAGGCAGCAAGCGCGTGCGGCACCGCAGCCTGGCCTCCCGACGGGGCGACACGCGCAAGCCGCTGCCCGGCGTGTCTCTGGCGTGTTGGTGGCTAGGCAGGCCTGCAGGAATGTACTGCAACTCGCCACCCAAGCATCCATGAGCAACTGCCCGCTCTCACCAGCAAGGATTGCGCAGGCGCGGTGGATGGCCACGGCGGTGGCGGGCGGCGGCGGCAGCAGCAGCAGGCGGCGTAGCCAGCGGCGGGCGGGCAGCGGTGAGGCGGGCGGCAAGAGGTAGTCCAGGAGGCAGGGCTGCCCGCGCGCTTTGTGAAGGCCTAAGTTGAGGGCCGTGGAGTGGTAGAGGGGCCGCGGGCGGTCGCGCGCGCTGGCGCGGATCTGCGCGCGAGGCAGGTAGGGGTGGGTGTGTGGTTTAGCATGCGGGGCGGAGCAGGGCAGGTTGGGGCGGGGGGCCTGCTCGCACCCCATCCGGCGGGAGGCTGGTGAGCAAGGGGAGGCCTGCGCGAAGACAGCCTGCCTTGGCAGTCCATTCAGTCAGAGGGGGAGAGGAGGAGCCACAACAGCCACAACAGCTACAGCAGTGGAATGGCCACATGTTGGTCACAGCACTGCCTTTCTACCCCGCTGTACTGCTGCGCCCCACCCACCACGGTGAAGTGCTCCGAGGCGCTGAGCCCCAGCATGCTGCGGATGCGGGTCAGCAGGCCCTCCAGGGGGTCTGCGGGTGGGTGGTTGTGTGGGTGGTTGTGGTTGTGTGGGGCGGCGACAGGAAGTGCGCGTACAGCGTGCATGGCTGCAAATGCAGCACGCAACCGTAGCTGCCTGCCGCTCCGCCGGCAACCCTCTGTCAGGTTTTGCCATGCCCCCGCCTCCACGCGCCAGCCACTTCCCGTCCCACCGCCTGTCCTGCACCTGGGTCGCTGTACCGCTCCACCACGCCCACTTGAGAGCGAAAGAGCGTCGACACCCGCTGCTCCCATTCCCGCTCAAACGTGCCCTCGCTCAGACGGCGGTCGGCGGCGGCGGAGGGGGTGGGGACGTGCAGGAAGAGGGGCGGCGCCAGGCCGCCTGCACGCACCGACGAGGGGGCAAGAGGGGGAGGTTTCCGGCGCAGAGGAATGCCACTCGGGCGCCAGCTGGCAGCACGGCAGGCGTGAGTGGCTGCCGCGCGCTCTCCCTGTCTCTGCCCACCTTGCGCACCACCCACCCAACCCCCTCTTGCTGTGTGCGCACCTGTCCACCCACCCACCCACCCACCCACCCACCCACCCACCCACCCACCCACCCACCCACCTTCGTGCAGGCGTGCGTAGACAGCATCCTCCGTGAGCCCCTCCATCACCGACACGGTCGCCAGGTCGACGCTCACTTCCAGGACAGTGTACCCGCCCACCTGCGGGTGGCAGCGAGCAGCAAGGGTGGCAGTTTTACATACAAACGAGTGGCAGGCAGCGAGCAGCTGGAGCGCAGGTGCGGGGGACCGAGGAGGCAGCAGGCCCCAGGCACCAAGCAGGGCGGCGGCGGCGGCGGCGGCAGGAGCAGCGGCGACGTGCATGCAGGGGTCTCCTTCACCCCCTGGGGCCAGGTACCTGCGGCACCAGCGCCAGCAGCGGCGGCGCCGCATCGATTGGCAGATCTGCCACAGGGGAGGGGGGAGCAGAGCTGTGGGATGCATGGGGCAGCAGCAGGGCCAGCAGCAAGGCGGGGCAGGCAGCGGTGCCAACAGCCGTGTGCGCTGCTCGTGGTGCCTGCTGCGCCCTGTGCCTCCTGCGTGCCGCGGGTAACAGTGCACCTCGCCGCCGCCGTCGACCCTCCGCAGCAAATGTGATCCCATTTCCACATAGTCCCCCCCAAAACCCTCTCCCTCTGTTCTGCTCTGACCTGCATCCTCGTCCACCAGGCCGTGCAACAGGTGGGGGTTGGCCGGGGTCACCACCGCCGCCACGAACCGCTGCTTCTGCTTCGTGCGCATGCTGCCGTACGAGTACCCTTCCGGGGTCTGCACACGCAAGGGGGCAGCGGCGGGTGAGCGGGGTGCGCAAGTGGTGAAAGTGGCAGCAAGCGGCGGGCCGCTTGCGTAGCTGCGGCCTCAGTAGCGCGCCCCCCCCCCCGCCCGAGCAAGGCTTGCACCCCGGGTGCCGCTCACCTCCTCGCAAACCACCACCGACAGCCCCGCCGCCACGAGGTCCGCCACGGTGCGGCGCAGGTTCTGGCGGGGGCAGCCCGCGCGTGGCGGGCGGCCGGCGCCCGAGGCCATGGGGTTGAGCCCCGCGTGCTGCACCAGCAGCACCGCGTCGATGCCCACCGCCTCGTAAAACTCCCCCACCTGCGTGGCAGAGCGGAGCAGAGCGGAGCAGAGCAAACGTGGGAGGGGGGACAAGCGCGAGGGCATGGGCCGGGGCATCGGGGGGGAGGGCGACGACACGCGGGGGGCTGTACGAAGGGCGCTTACTCAGTGCTGCGCTGACCAGATAGCACTGCACCGATGCCCACGGCTTCATACAACGTGCCCACCTGGCGGCAGATCTCGTCAAGGCGGCAGCAGGGGCGGGACGCCCGCACAGGCACTACAAACGGCACCAGCGCGCAGGTGCACCACCACCAGACGGCGCAGGTGCTTCACCACCTGCCCATCCCCAGCCCCTCCTCACCCGCACCAGCACCACCGACTTTGGGTGCTGCTTCTTCACGCCCCGAAAGTACGTGTACAGCGGCGGCCGGCCGCTGCGGCTGGAAAACGCGGCGCGCCTGCTGGGTGCTGGCGCGGCGCCGCCGTTGCGGACGGCATCCTCGCCGTCGCCCTCATCGCTGCCGCTCTCGACCCCAAGCGCTGCCTGCAGGCCCAGAACCTGCGCTGGGCGGTGGGCAGGTGGGATTTAGAGCGAGCGAGCAGCAGCAGGCCGGCCAAGGCATGGCACGCAGTACATGCAGCAGCTTTTGCATGCAGCGCGGCCGCGACGCCTCGGCCACCGCTCCAGCTTGCCTGCTGCGTGTCGATGTGTGGCAGCAACGCACGTGCCGTCGGCTTGTCCACGCTCGTGTTCAGCACCTGCTGCCAGTACTCGGCAACCTCCTGCAGTTCATATGGAAAGTGAGGAGACGGGGTGGGGCGGCCGGAAAGAACCGTCGGCAAGGAGCGGCAGCGGCGGCGGCAGCGGCGGCGGCAGGAGTGACAGCAGCGGGAGGCCCATCGCACGCACCTTGTTCACGCGATCAGCGACCACGGTCGTCACGCCACCAGCGCGAGACGCTGCGCAACGCAGGGAGTGCGGCCAGAGGGCGGGGCGAGCCAGGCCCGCAGCCCAGGCCTGGCCTGCGCTCCTCACAGATAGCAGGCGCCCCAGATGCATTGCTTGATGAGACGCTGGCTGTGCTGATCGCTTTCAAGCAGAACAGAACCCCAGCACGGTCAGCAGCATTGTTCCACTGCCCCAGGAACTCGCTCTTTGCTGTCGTGCTGATGTGCGCAATGCGCCCTGCCAATTGAACATCCTTTGAGCCGCACTACGCACAGCCAAGCGTCTGCTCGCCTCTCGGGCTCGCTGCGCAGCGCCTGTCGGGTCCCTTTGGCTGCTCTGGATAACTCGTAGAGGCAGTTCGTAGCGCCTGTCGTGCTCAGCCGTCGCTGCAGCAAGCTACATCTGCCGCCGCCGCCGCCGTTCGCCATAGCTGACGCCGTGCCAGATGAGCCGCGACCGCCGCTGACAGCAAGCGACGCAGCGTACGCCCCCAGCCTGAGCGGCCTAGAGCCCGACACGTTTGCGCTGGTGTGCGCGCACCTGCGGCACAGGGAGGTGGCCGCCCTCGCCGGCACCTGCGCCGACCTGCGCCGCTCGGTGCTCTCCAATGACCGCCTGTGGGCGGGCCTGTACCGCCGCCAGTTCCCCCAGCCCTGGGAGCGCCTCAAGCAGCCGCACGCAGCAGGGGCAGCAGCTCGGGAGTGCGAGCACCAGCCGAGCGGCAGGGGTGTGCGGCCGGGGGCGTGGCACGACATCTTCACGCGCACCCACTCCGCCTGCCAGCAGGCAAGCTCAGAGGTTGTTGATGCGTCGGGTTGGTGGGCAGCGAGCTGCTGCTGTTTGGTGCTGTTGCGACCTCGCTAGCCCTGCGGGGCCGCTCACCTGCCTGCCTTGTCATGCCTCCCTGCCCCTCTGTCTCGTCATGCTCCGTCTGGCTGCCCAACCCTCTGCTGCAGCTGCGTTCCTCTGGGCCTGGGGGGGGGGGGGGGGGATGGAGGCAGGGGATGCGTTGAGGCAGGCGGGCAGGAAGGAGGGCGAGGGGGGCAGACGGGGGCAACGTTTGCCGCGCGCTGCAGGAGCACCCAAGACAATCTGGGGTGCCCTGCTGGCCTGCCCCCCCCCCTCGCCCGCCGCTGCGTCGCCAGCGCTGCAGCCGCACGCGGTGTTGTTGCAGAGCGGCGGCGGCGTGCAGCTGCTCGACGTGCGCAGCATGAGGGTGGTGGGCGGCGTGGCGCCGCCGGCCCACCCGCTGTGCTTCGCGCAGTGCGGCTGGGACGTGGCGACAGGCGGCGGCGACGGCGCACGAGTGTTTGACCTCCGTGTGCTTTCTTCGTCCTTGTCTGGCGGCAGCGGCAGCAGCAGCGGCGGCAGCGGCGGCAGCAGGCCGCCAGCCGAGCGGCTGCGCCTGACGGAGGGCCACATCCGGCCGGTGGGTGCTGGGGCAACGGGGCAGGAGGCGTGCGGAGGAGCTCCTGCTCTGACTGCTGCTGCCTGGCGAGTGCTGCTGCATCGCATGCTGGCTCCCCCCTCGTGAGCGCGCTCCCACCATGCCCGTCTGCTGCTGTCCCTCCGCCTTTTCAGACCATCGCCACCACAGGGCCAGGGAGCTTGGCGGTGGCCACGCAGGCAGCTGTCCAGGCATCCCAGCTTTTGCCCCGTGCGTCCAGGCTGCCGCTGAGCAGGCAGGCGCCGCCGCCGCTGCCGCCGCTGCCGCCGTCCTCGTCCCACCCCCAGCTGCTGCCGCCGCCGCTGCCGCAGGCGGCGCCTGCCATGGCCAGGCACGTCACAGTTGCGCCGTGCTTGGGAGCGGCTCCCAGGTGCCCGCCGCTCTCCCGCCCTCCTCTGCGCCCGATTAGCCAGCCTGTGCGTTGCTGTGCCGCTTTCCCCCCCCCGCTCCCTTCACAGGCATTGCTTGCTCAGGTTAGAGGGCTCAGCCCCAGCACGTTAACGTGCGGACCCACCTGTAACCTCACAGTCACATCCTACAGGGCCACGCCAGGCGCTGGAACGCGGTTGTTGCTTGCCTGTCTGGACGCTTTTACCAGCTCTTGTGCCGGGGCCGGCGCTGCCGCTGCTTTCTTGGTAGTTATCTTGCTCTGCGGGGTTTTGCTTTTGCTCCCTTGCCCCCTTGTTGTTTTCCCGGGCGGCGCTGTGCCGCATGCGGTTGAAGGGTGTGTTTGATGCATCGATCCTGCGACCCGGCCCCCTTACTGCCATGCTGCCCCCCGCTTGCCCCCGCGTGCCTGTGTTTCGGGAGCGGCTTCCAGGTGCCCGCCGCTCTCCCGCCCTCCTCTGCGCCCGATTAGCCAGCCTGTGCGTTGCTGTGCCGCTTTCCCCCCCCGCTCCCTTCACAGGCATTGCTTGCTCAGGTTAGAGGGCTCAGCCCCAGCACGTTAACGTGCGGACCCACCTGTAACCTCACAGTCACATCCTACAGGGCCACGCCAGGCGCTGGAACGCGGTTGTTGCTTGCCTGTCTGGACGCTTTTACCAGCTCTTGTGCCGGGGCCGGCGCTGCCGCTGCTTTCTTGGTAGTTCTCTTGCTCTGCGGGGTTTTGCTTTTGCTCCCTTGCCCCCTTGTTGTTTTCCCGGGCGGCGCTGTGCCGCATGCGGTTGAAGGGTGTGTTTGATGCATCGATCCTGCGACCCGGCCCCCTTACTGCCATGCTGCCCCCCGCTTGCCCCCGCGTGCCTGTGTTTCGGGAGCGGCTTCCAGGTGCCCGCCGCTCTCCCGCCCTCCTCTGCGCCCGATTAGCCAGCCTGTGCGTTGCTGTGCCGCTTCCCCCTCCCCCCCCCTCCCCCCCCCGCTCCCTTCGCAGGCATTGCTCCTCAGGTTAGAGGGCTCAGCCCCAGCACGTTAGAGTGCGGACCCACCTGTAACCTCACAGTCATAGTCACATCCTACAGGGCCACGCCAGGCGCTGGAACGCGGTTGTTGCTTGCCTGTCTGGACGCTTTTACCAGCTCTTGTGCCACCGGCAGCAGCGGCAGTGCGGCGGCAGCAGCACCAGGAGTGAGCAGCCACAGCGGCGGCACACGCGGCGGCGGCGGCAGCGCGGTGGCAGCCAGCTGTGGACCTGTTTTGTTGACTTCAAACAGGCCTACGATCGCGTACCGCGGACGCAGCTCTGGCAGCGCCTCGAGAGCATGGGCTATGGCGGCCAGTGGCTGCGGGCAGTACGAGCTCCCTTACTGCCATGCTGCCCCCTCCAGGTCCGCCATCCGTACTCACTTCCTGCGACGAAGGAAGCATGACAAGGGAGGGAAGCGCATGGTGGGGAGACATAAACGAGAAGAGAAATGAAGTTTAGGAAGTGAACACGGGGGGCCATTCCCATGCACCACTCCAAACCCACAACGTCCTCATGCGGCCGGTGCACGCACAGCCAACACAACCCTTGCCCAACCGAACTCACACACTGCAAGGAAGGAAGCACGACAAGGGAGGGACGCGTGTTGGTGGGAGACATAAACAAGAAGAGAAATAAAGTTTAGGAAGTGCAAAAGGGGGGGCATTCCCATGCACCACTCCAAACCCATAACATCCTCATGCGGCCGGTGCATGCACAGCCAGCACAACCCTTGCCCAACCGAACTCACCACCTGCGGCGAAGGAGGCACGACAAGGGAGGGAAGCACGTGGTGGGGAGACATAACCCAGAAGAGAAATAAAGTCTAGGAAGTGCACAAGGGGGGGCATTCCCATGCACCACTCCAAACCCACAACGTCAACATGCGGCCGGTGCATGCACAGCCAGCACAACCCTTGCCCAACCGAACTCACAAACTGCGGCGAAGGAAGCATGACAAGGGAGAGAAGCGCATGGTGTGGAGACATAAACAAGAAGAGAAATGAAGTTTAGGAAGTGAACAAGGGGGGGCATTCCCATGCACCACTCCAAACCCACAACGTCCTCATGCGGCCGGTGCACGCACAGCCAGCACAACCCTTGCCCAACCGAACTCACCACCTGCGGCGAAGGAGGCACGACAAGGGAGGGAAGCACGTGGTGGGGAGACATAACCCAGAAGAGAAATAAAGTCTAGGAAGTGCACAAGGGGGGGCCATTCCCATGCACCACTCCAAACCCACAACGTCAACATGCGGCCGGTGCACGCACAGCCAGCACAACCCTTGCCCAACCGAACTCACCAGCTGCGGCGAAGGAAGCAGGACAAGGGAGAGAAGCGCATGGTGTGGAGACATAAACGATAAGAGAAATGAAGTTTAGGAAGTGAACAAGGGGGGACATTCCCATGCACCACTCCAAACCCACAACGTCCTCATGCGGCCGGTGCATGCACAGCCAACACAACCCTTGCCGAACCGAACTCACAAACTGCGGCGAAGGAAGCATGACAAGGGAGGGAAGCGCATGGTGGGGAGACGTAAACGAGAAGAGAAATAAAGTCTAGGGAGTGAACAAGGGGGGGCATTCCCATGCACCACTCCAAACCCATAACGTCCTCATGCGGCCGGTGCATGCACAGCCAGCACAACCCTTGCCCAACCGAACTCACGGACTGCGAGGAAGGAAACATGAAAAGGGAGAGAAGCGCATGGAGGGGAGATATTACCCAGAAGAGAAATAAAGTCTAGGAAGTGCACAAGGGGGGGCATTCCCATGCACCACTCCAAACCCACAACGTCGTCATGCGGCCGGTGCATGCACAGCCAGCACAACCCTTGCCCAACCGAACTCACCAACTGCGGCGAAGGAAGGATGACAAGGGAGGGACGCGTGTTGGTGGGAGACATAACTCAGAAGAGAAATAAAGTTTAGGAAGTGCACAAGGGGGGGCATTCCCATGCACCACTCCAAACCCACA
The DNA here is from genome assembly GCA_002245815.2 of Micractinium conductrix. Taxonomy (NCBI): domain Eukaryota; kingdom Viridiplantae; phylum Chlorophyta; class Trebouxiophyceae; order Chlorellales; family Chlorellaceae; genus Micractinium; species Micractinium conductrix. Next base: position 1,704,597 of record LHPF02000008.1, read on the forward strand.
ACGTCCTCATGCCGCCGGTGCACGCACAGCCAGCACAACCCTTGCCCGACCGAACTCACGCCCTGCGAGGAAGGCAACATGACAAGGGAGAGAAGTGCATGGTGGGGAGACATAAACGAGAAGAGAAATGAAGTTTAGGAAGTGAACAGGGGGGGCATTCCCACGCACCACTCCAAACCCACAACGTCCTCATGCGGCCGGTGCACGCACAGCCAACACAACCCTTGCCCAACCGAACTCACACACTGCAAGGAAGGAAGCACGACAAGGGAGGGACGCGTGTTGGTGGGAGACATAAACAAGAAGAGAAATAAAGTTTAGGAAGTGCACAAGGGGTGGCATTCCCATGCACCACTCCAAACCCATAACATCCTCATGCGGCCGGTGCACGCACAGCCAGCACAACCCTTGCCCAACCGAACTCACAAACTGCGGCGAAGGAAGCATGACAAGGGAGGGAAGCGCATGGTGGGGAGACATAAACGAGAAGAGAAATGAAGTTTAGGAAGTGCAAAAGGGGGGGCCTTCCCATGCACCACTCCAAACCCACAACGTCCTCATGCGGCCGGTGCACGCACAGCCAGCACAACCCTTGCCCAACCGAACTCACCAGCTGCGGCGAAGGAAGCATGACAAGGGAGGGGGCGCGTGGTGGGGAGACGTGAACGAGAAGAGAAATAAAGTGTAGGAAGTGAACAGGGGGGTGGGGGGCATTCCCACGCACCACTCCAAACCCACAACGTCCTCATGCGGCCGGTGCACGCACAGCCAGCACAACCCTTGCCCAACTGAACTCACTCCTTGCTGCGAGGAAGGAAGCATGACAAGGGAGAGAAGCGCATGGTGGGGAGACATAAACGAGAAGAGAAATGAAGTTTAGGAAGTGAATAGGGGGGGGCATTCCCATGCATCACTCCAAACCCACAACGTCCTCATGCGGCCGGTGCATGTACAGCCAGCACAACCCTTGCCCAACCAAACTCACCAGCTGCGACGAAGGAAGCATGACAAGGGAGGGAAGCGCATGGTGGGGAGACATAAACGAGAAGAGAAATAAAGTTTAGGAAGTGCACAAGGGGGGGGCATTCCCATGCACTACTCCAAACCCACAACGTCCTCATGCGGCCGGTGCATGCACAACCATCACAACCCTTGCCCAACCGAACTCACGCCCTGCGAGGAAGGAAACATGACAAGGGAGAGAAGTGCATGGTGGGGAGACATAAACGAGAAGAGAAATGAAGTTTAGGAAGTGAACAGGGGGGGCATTCCCACGCACCACTCCAAACCCACAACGTCCTCATGCGGCCGGTGCACGCACAGCCTACACAACCCTTGCCCAACCGAACTCACCAGCTGCGGCGAAGGAAGCACGACAAGGGAGGGACGCGTGTTGGTGGGAGACATAAACGAGAAGAGAAATGAAGTTTAGGAAGTGCACAAGGGGGGGCCTTCCCATGCACCACTCCAAACCCATAACATCCTCATGCGGCCGGTGCACGCACAGCCAGCACAACCCTTGCCCAACCGAACTCACCAACTGCGGCGAAGGAAGCACGACAAGGGAGAGAAGCGTGTGGTGGGGAGACATAACCCAGAAGAGAGATAAAGTCTAGGAAGTGAACAGGGGGGGCATTCCCACGCACCACTCCAAACCCACAACGTCCTCATGCGGCCGGTGCACGCACAGCCTACACAACCCTTGCCCAACCGAACTCACCAGCTGCGGCGAAGGAAGCACGACAAGGGAGGGACGCGTGTTGGTGGGAGACATAAACGAGAAGAGAAATGAAGTTTAGGAAGTGCACAAGGGGGGGCCTTCCCATGCACCACTCCAAACCCATAACATCCTCATGCGGCCGGTGCACGCACAGCCAGCACAACCCTTGCCCAACCGAACTCACCAGCTGCGGCGAAGGAAGCATGACAAGGGAGGGGGCGCGTGGTGGGGAGACGTGAACGAGAAGAGAAATAAAGTGTAGGAAGTGAACAGGGGGGTGGGGGGCATTCCCACGCACCACTCCAAACCCACAACGTCCTCATGCGGCCGGTGCACGCACAGCCAGCACAACCCTTGCCCAACTGAACTCACTCCTTGCTGCGAGGAAGGAAGCATGACAAGGGAGAGAAGCGCATGGTGGGGAGACATAAACGAGAAGAGAAATGAAGTTTAGGAAGTGAATAGGGGGGGGCATTCCCATGCATCACTCCAAACCCACAACGTCCTCATGCGGCCGGTGCATGTACAGCCAGCACAACCCTTGCCCAACCAAACTCACCAGCTGCGACGAAGGAAGCATGACAAGGGAGGGAAGCGCATGGTGGGGAGACATAAACGAGAAGAGAAATAAAGTTTAGGAAGTGCACAAGGGGGGGGCATTCCCATGCACTACTCCAAACCCACAACGTCCTCATGCGGCCGGTGCATGCACAACCATCACAACCCTTGCCCAACCGAACTCACGCCCTGCGAGGAAGGAAACATGACAAGGGAGAGAAGTGCATGGTGGGGAGACATAAACGAGAAGAGAAATGAAGTTTAGGAAGTGAACAGGGGGGGCATTCCCACGCACCACTCCAAACCCACAACGTCCTCATGCGGCCGGTGCACGCACAGCCTACACAACCCTTGCCCAACCGAACTCACCAGCTGCGGCGAAGGAAGCACGACAAGGGAGGGACGCGTGTTGGTGGGAGACATAAACGAGAAGAGAAATGAAGTTTAGGAAGTGCACAAGGGGGGGCCTTCCCATGCACCACTCCAAACCCATAACATCCTCATGCGGCCGGTGCACGCACAGCCAGCACAACCCTTGCCCAACCGAACTCACCAACTGCGGCGAAGGAAGCACGACAAGGGAGAGAAGCGTGTGGTGGGGAGACATAACCCAGAAGAGAGATAAAGTCTAGGAAGTGAACAGGGGGGGCATTCCCACGCACCACTCCAAACCCACAACGTCCTCATGCGGCCGGTGCACGCACAGCCTACACAACCCTTGCCCAACCGAACTCACCAGCTGCGGCGAAGGAAGCACGACAAGGGAGGGACGCGTGTTGGTGGGAGACATAAACGAGAAGAGAAATGAAGTTTAGGAAGTGCACAAGGGGGGGCCTTCCCATGCACCACTCCAAACCCATAACATCCTCATGCGGCCGGTGCACGCACAGCCAGCACAACCCTTGCCCAACCGAACTCACCAGCTGCGGCGAAGGAAGCATGACAAGGGAGGGGGCGCGTGGTGGGGAGACGTGAACGAGAAGAGAAATAAAGTGTAGGAAGTGAACAGGGGGGTGGGGGGCATTCCCACGCACCACTCCAAACCCACAACGTCCTCATGCGGCCGGTGCACGCACAGCCAGCACAACCCTTGCCCAACTGAACTCACTCCTTGCTGCGAGGAAGGAAGCATGACAAGGGAGAGAAGCGCATGGTGGGGAGACATAAACGAGAAGAGAAATGAAGTTTAGGAAGTGAATAGGGGGGGGCATTCCCATGCATCACTCCAAACCCACAACGTCCTCATGCGGCCGGTGCATGTACAGCCAGCACAACCCTTGCCCAACCAAACTCACCAGCTGCGACGAAGGAAGCATGACAAGGGAGGGAAGCGCATGGTGGGGAGACATAAACGAGAAGAGAAATAAAGTTTAGGAAGTGCACAAGGGGGGGGCATTCCCATGCACTACTCCAAACCCACAACGTCCTCATGCGGCCGGTGCATGCACAACCATCACAACCCTTGCCCAACCGAACTCACGCCCTGCGAGGAAGGAAACATGACAAGGGAGAGAAGTGCATGGTGGGGAGACATAAACGAGAAGAGAAATGAAGTTTAGGAAGTGAACAGGGGGGGCATTCCCACGCACCACTCCAAACCCACAACGTCCTCATGCGGCCGGTGCACGCACAGCCTACACAACCCTTGCCCAACCGAACTCACCAGCTGCGGCGAAGGAAGCACGACAAGGGAGGGACGCGTGTTGGTGGGAGACATAAACGAGAAGAGAAATGAAGTTTAGGAAGTGCACAAGGGGGGGCCTTCCCATGCACCACTCCAAACCCATAACATCCTCATGCGGCCGGTGCACGCACAGCCAGCACAACCCTTGCCCAACCGAACTCACCAACTGCGGCGAAGGAAGCACGACAAGGGAGAGAAGCGCGTGGTGGGGAGACATAACCCAGAAGAGAGATAAAGTCTAGGAAGTGCAAAAGGGGGGGCATTCCCATGCACCACTCCAAACCCACAACGTCCTCATGCGGCCGGTGCACGCACAGCCAGCACAACCCTTGCCCAACCGAACTCACCAGCTGCGGCGAAGGAAGCACGACAAGGGAGAGAAGCGCGTGGTGGGGAGACATAACCCAGAAGAGAAATAAAGTCTAGGAAGTGCAAAAGGGGGGGCATTCCCATGCACCACTCCAAACCCACAACGTCCTCATGCGGCCGGTGCACGCACAGCCAGCACAACCCTTGCCCAACCGAACTCACCAGCTGCGGCGAAGGAAGCACGACAAGGGAGAGAAGCGCGTGGTGGGGAGACATAACCCAGAAGAGAAATAAAGTCTACGAAGTGCACAAGGGGGGGCATTCCCATGCACCACTCCAAACCCACAACGTCGTCATGCGGCCGGTGCATGCACAGCCAGCACAACCCTTGCCCAACCGAACTCACCAACTGCGGCGAAGGAAGGATGACAAGGGAGGGACGCGTGTTGGTGGGAGACATAACTCAGAAGAGAAATAAAGTTTAGGAAGTGCACAAGGGGGGGCATTCCCATGCACCACTCCAAACCCACAACGTCCTCATGCCGCCGGTGCACGCACAGCCAGCACAACCCTTGCCCGACCGAACTCACGCCCTGCGAGGAAGGCAACATGACAAGGGAGAGAAGTGCATGGTGGGGAGACATAAACGAGAAGAGAAATGAAGTTTAGGAAGTGAACAGGGGGGGCATTCCCACGCACCACTCCAAACCCACAACGTCCTCATGCGGCCGGTGCACGCACAGCCAGCACAACCCTTGCCCATCTGAACTCACTCCTTGCTGCGAGGAAGGAAGCATGACAAGGGAGAGAAGCGCATGGTGGGGAGACATAAACGAGAAAAGAAATGAAGTTGAGGAAGTGCACAAGGGGTGGCATTCCCATGCACCACTCCAAACCCATAACATCCTCATGCGGCCGGTGCACGCACAGCCAGCACAACCCTTGCCCAACCGAACTCACAAACTGCGGCGAAGGAAGCATGACAAGGGAGGGAAGCGCATGGTGGGGAGACATAAACGAGAAGAGAAATGAAGTTTAGGAAGTGCAAAAGGGGGGGCCTTCCCATGCACCACTCCAAACCCACAACGTCCTCATGCGGCCGGTGCACGCACAGCCAGCACAACCCTTGCCCAACCGAACTCACCAGCTGCGGCGAAGGAAGCATGACAAGGGAGGGGGCGCGTGGTGGGGAGACGTGAACGAGAAGAGAAATAAAGTGTAGGAAGTGAACAGGGGGGTGGGGGGCATTCCCACGCACCACTCCAAACCCACAACGTCCTCATGCGGCCGGTGCACGCACAGCCAGCACAACCCTTGCCCAACTGAACTCACTCCTTGCTGCGAGGAAGGAAGCATGACAAGGGAGAGAAGCGCATGGTGGGGAGACATAAACGAGAAGAGAAATGAAGTTTAGGAAGTGAATAGGGGGGGGCATTCCCATGCATCACTCCAAACCCACAACGTCCTCATGCGGCCGGTGCATGTACAGCCAGCACAACCCTTGCCCAACCAAACTCACCAGCTGCGACGAAGGAAGCATGACAAGGGAGGGAAGCGCATGGTGGGGAGACATAAACGAGAAGAGAAATAAAGTTTAGGAAGTGCACAAGGGGGGGGCATTCCCATGCACTACTCCAAACCCACAACGTCCTCATGCGGCCGGTGCATGCACAACCATCACAACCCTTGCCCAACCGAACTCACGCCCTGCGAGGAAGGAAACATGACAAGGGAGAGAAGTGCATGGTGGGGAGACATAAACGAGAAGAGAAATGAAGTTTAGGAAGTGAACAGGGGGGGCATTCCCACGCACCACTCCAAACCCACAACGTCCTCATGCGGCCGGTGCACGCACAGCCAGCACAACCCTTGCCCAACCGAACTCACCAGCTGCGGCGAAGGAAGCACGACAAGGGAGGGACGCGTGTTGGTGGGAGACATAAACGAGAAGAGAAATGAAGTTTAGGAAGTGCACAAGGGGGGGCCTTCCCATGCACCACTCCAAACCCACAACGTCCTCATGCGGCCGGTGCACGCACAGCCAGCACAACCCTTGCCCAACCGAACTCACCAGCTGCGGCGAAGGAAGCACGACAAGGGAGAGAAGCGCGTGGTGGGGAGACATAACCCAGAAGAGAAATAAAGTCTAGGAAGTGCAAAAGGGGGGGCATTCCCATGCACCACTCCAAACCCACAACGTCCTCATGCGGCCGGTGCATGCACAGCCAGCACAACCCTTGCCCAACCGAACTCACTCCTTGCTGCGAGGAAGGAAACATGACAAGGGAGAGAAGTGCATGGTGGGGAGACATAAACGAGAAGAGAAATGAAGTTTAGGAAGTGAACAGTGGGGGGGGGGGGGGGGGGGGGGGGCATTCCCATGCACCACTCCAAACCCACAACGTCCTCATGGGGCCGGTGCATGCACAGCCAGCACAACCCTTGCCCAACTGAACTCACATACTGCGAGGAAGGACGCATGACACGGGAGAGAAGCCCATGGTGGGGAGACATAAACGAGAAGAGAAATAAAGTTTAGGAAGTGAACAAAGGGGGGGCATTCCCACGCACCACTCCAAACCCACAACGTCCTCATGCGGCCGGTGCACGCACAGCCAGCACAACCCTTGCCCAACCGAACTCACCAACTGCGGCGAAGGAAGGATGACAAGGGAGGGACGCGTGTTGGTGGGAGACATAACTCAGAAGAGAAATAAAGTTTAGGAAGTGCACAAGGGGGGGCATTCCCATGCACCACTCCAAACCCACAACGTCCTCATGCGGCCGGTGCACGCACAGCCAGCACAACCCTTGCCCAACCGAACTCACCAGCTGCGGCGAAGGAAGCATGACAAGGGAGGGGGCGCGTGGTGGGGAGACGTGAACGAGAAGAGAAATAAAGTGTAGGAAGTGAACAGGGGGGTGGGGGGCATTCCCACGCACCACTCCAAACCCACAACGTCCTCATGCGGCCGGTGCACGCACAGCCAGCACAACCCTTGCCCAACTGAACTCACTCCTTGCTGCGAGGAAGGAAGCATGACAAGGGAGAGAAGCGCATGGTGGGGAGACATAAACGAGAAGAGAAATGAAGTTTAGGAAGTGAATAGGGGGGGGCATTCCCATGCATCACTCCAAACCCACAACGTCCTCATGCGGCCGGTGCATGTACAGCCAGCACAACCCTTGCCCAACCAAACTCACCAGCTGCGACGAAGGAAGCATGACAAGGGAGGGAAGCGCATGGTGGGGAGACATAAACGAGAAGAGAAATAAAGTTTAGGAAGTGCACAAGGGGGGGGCATTCCCATGCACTACTCCAAACCCACAACGTCCTCATGCGGCCGGTGCATGCACAACCATCACAACCCTTGCCCAACCGAACTCACGCCCTGCGAGGAAGGAAACATGACAAGGGAGAGAAGTGCATGGTGGGGAGACATAAACGAGAAGAGAAATGAAGTTTAGGAAGTGAACAGGGGGGGCATTCCCACGCACCACTCCAAACCCACAACGTCCTCATGCGGCCGGTGCACGCACAGCCTACACAACCCTTGCCCAACCGAACTCACCAGCTGCGGCGAAGGAAGCACGACAAGGGAGGGACGCGTGTTGGTGGGAGACATAAACGAGAAGAGAAATGAAGTTTAGGAAGTGCACAAGGGGGGGCCTTCCCATGCACCACTCCAAACCCATAACATCCTCATGCGGCCGGTGCACGCACAGCCAGCACAACCCTTGCCCAACCGAACTCACCAACTGCGGCGAAGGAAGCACGACAAGGGAGGGACGCGTGTTGGTGGGAGACATAAACGAGAAGAGAAATGAAGTTTAGGAAGTGCACAAGGGGGGGCCTTCCCATGCACCACTCCAAACCCACAACGTCCTCATGCGGCCGGTGCACGCACAGCCAGCACAACCCTTGCCCAACCGAACTCACCAGCTGCGGCGAAGGAAGCACGACAAGGGAGAGAAGCGCGTGGTGGGGAGACATAACCCAGAAGAGAAATAAAGTCTAGGAAGTGCAAAAGGGGGGGCATTCCCATGCACCACTCCAAACCCACAACGTCCTCATGCGGCCGGTGCATGCACAGCCAGCACAACCCTTGCCCAACCGAACTCACTCCTTGCTGCGAGGAAGGAAACATGACAAGGGAGAGAAGTGCATGGTGGGGAGACATAAACGAGAAGAGAAATGAAGTTTAGGAAGTGAACAGTGGGGGGGGGGGGGGGGGGGGGGGCATTCCCATGCACCACTCCAAACCCACAACGTCCTCATGGGGCCGGTGCATGCACAGCCAGCACAACCCTTGCCCAACTGAACTCACATACTGCGAGGAAGGACGCATGACACGGGAGAGAAGCCCATGGTGGGGAGACATAAACGAGAAGAGAAATAAAGTTTAGGAAGTGAACAAAGGGGGGGCATTCCCACGCACCACTCCAAACCCACAACGTCCTCATGCGGCCGGTGCACGCACAGCCAGCACAACCCTTGCCCAACCGAACTCACCAACTGCGGCGAAGGAAGGATGACAAGGGAGGGACGCGTGTTGGTGGGAGACATAACTCAGAAGAGAAATAAAGTTTAGGAAGTGCACAAGGGGGGGCATTCCCATGCACCACTCCAAACCCACAACGTCCTCATGCGGCCGGTGCACGCACAGCCAGCACAACCCTTGCCCAACCGAACTCACCAGCTGCGGCGAAGGAAGCATGACAAGGGAGGGGGCGCGTGGTGGGGAGACGTGAACGAGAAGAGAAATAAAGTGTAGGAAGTGAACAGGGGGGTGGGGGGCATTCCCACGCACCACTCCAAACCCACAACGTCCTCATGCGGCCGGTGCACGCACAGCCAGCACAACCCTTGCCCAACTGAACTCACTCCTTGCTGCGAGGAAGGAAGCATGACAAGGGAGAGAAGCGCATGGTGGGGAGACATAAACGAGAAGAGAAATGAAGTTTAGGAAGTGAATAGGGGGGGGCATTCCCATGCATCACTCCAAACCCACAACGTCCTCATGCGGCCGGTGCATGTACAGCCAGCACAACCCTTGCCCAACCAAACTCACCAGCTGCGACGAAGGAAGCATGACAAGGGAGGGAAGCGCATGGTGGGGAGACATAAACGAGAAGAGAAATAAAGTTTAGGAAGTGCACAAGGGGGGGGCATTCCCATGCACTACTCCAAACCCACAACGTCCTCATGCGGCCGGTGCATGCACAACCATCACAACCCTTGCCCAACCGAACTCACGCCCTGCGAGGAAGGAAACATGACAAGGGAGAGAAGTGCATGGTGGGGAGACATAAACGAGAAGAGAAATGAAGTTTAGGAAGTGAACAGGGGGGGCATTCCCACGCACCACTCCAAACCCACAACGTCCTCATGCGGCCGGTGCACGCACAGCCTACACAACCCTTGCCCAACCGAACTCACCAGCTGCGGCGAAGGAAGCACGACAAGGGAGGGACGCGTGTTGGTGGGAGACATAAACGAGAAGAGAAATGAAGTTTAGGAAGTGCACAAGGGGGGGCCTTCCCATGCACCACTCCAAACCCATAACATCCTCATGCGGCCGGTGCACGCACAGCCAGCACAACCCTTGCCCAACCGAACTCACCAACTGCGGCGAAGGAAGCACGACAAGGGAGAGAAGCGCGTGGTGGGGAGACATAACCCAGAAGAGAGATAAAGTCTAGGAAGTGCAAAAGGGGGGGCATTCCCATGCACCACTCCAAACCCACAACGTCCTCATGCGGCCGGTGCACGCACAGCCAGCACAACCCTTGCCCGACCGAACTCACGCCCTGCGAGGAAGGCAACATGACAAGGGAGAGAAGTGCATGGTGGGGAGACATAAACGAGAAGAGAAATGAAGTTTAGGAAGTGAACAGGGGGGGCATTCCCACGCACCACTCCAAACCCACAACGTCCTCATGCGGCCGGTGCATGCACAGCCAGCACAACCCTTGCCCAACCGAACTCACTCCTTGCTGCGAGGAAGGAAGCATGACAAGGGAGAGAAGCGCATGGTGGGGAGACATAAACGAGAAGAGAAATGAAGTTTAGGAAGTGAACAGTGGGGGGGGGGGGGGGGGGGGGGGGGGGGCATTCCCATGCACCACTCCAAACCCACAACGTCCTCATGGGGCCGGTGCATGCACAGCCAGCACAACCCTTGCCCAACTGAACTCACATACTGCGAGGAAGGACGCATGACAAGGGAGAGAAGCCCATGGTGGGGAGACATAAACGAGAAGAGAAATGAAGTTTAGGAAGTGAACAAAGGGGGGGCATTCCCACGCACCACTCCAAACCCACAACGTCCTCATGCGGCCGGTGCACGCACAGCCAGCACAACCCTTGCCCAACCGAACTCACTCCTTGCTGCGAGGAAGGAAGCACGACAAGGGAGAGAAGCGCATGGTGGGGAGACATAAACGAGAAGAGAAATGAAGTTTAGGAAGTGCAAAAGGGGGGGCCTTCCCATACACCACTCCAAACCACAACGTCCTCATGCGGCCGGTGCACGCACAGCCAGCACAACCCTTGCCCAACCGAACTCACCAGCTGCGGCGAAGGAAGCATGACAAGGGAGGGGGCGCGTGGTGGGGAGACGTGAACGAGAAGAGAAATAAAGTGTAGGAAGTGAACAGGGGGGTGGGGGGCATTCCCACGCACCACTCCAAACCCACAACGTCCTCATGCGGCCGGTGCACGCACAGCCAGCACAACCCTTGCCCAACTGAACTCACTCCTTGCTGCGAGGAAGGAAGCATGACAAGGGAGAGAAGCGCATGGTGGGGAGACATAAACGAGAAGAGAAATAAAGTTTAGGAAGTGCACAAGGGGGGGGCATTCCCATGCACCACTCCAAACCCATAACATCCTCATGCGGCCGGTGCACGCACAACCAGCACAACCCTTGCCCAACCGAACTCACGCCCTGCGAGGAAGGAAACATGACAAGGGAGAGAAGCGCATGGTGGGGAGACATAAACGAGAAGAGAAATGAAGTTTAGGAAGTGAACAGTGGGGTGGGGGGGGGGGGGGGGGGGCATTCCCATGCACCACTCCAAACCCACAACGTCCTCATGGGGCCGGTGCATGCACAGCCAGCACAACCCTTGCCCAACTGAACTCACATACTGCGAGGAAGGACGCATGACAAGGGAGAGAAGCCCATGGTGGGGAGACATAAACGAGAAGAGAAATGAAGTTTAGGAAGTGAACAAAGGGGGGGCATTCCCACGCACCACTCCAAACCCACAACGTCCTCATGCGGCCGGTGCACGCACAGCCAGCACAACCCTTGCCCAACCGAACTCACTCCTTGCTGCGAGGAAGGAAGCACGACAAGGGAGAGAAGCGCATGGTGGGGAGACATAAACGAGAAGAGAAATGAAGTTTAGGAAGTGCAAAAGGGGGGGCCTTCCCATACACCACTCCAAACCCACAACGTCCTCATGCGGCCGGTGCACGCACAGCCAGCACAACCCTTGCCCAACCGAACTCACCAGCTGCGGCGAAGGAAGCATGACAAGGGAGGGGGCGCGTGGTGGGGAGACGTGAACGAGAAGAGAAATAAAGTGTAGGAAGTGAACAGGGGGGTGGGGGGCATTCCCACGCACCACTCCAAACCCACAACGTCCTCATGCGGCCGGTGCACGCACAGCCAGCACAACCCTTGCCCAACTGAACTCACTCCTTGCTGCGAGGAAGGACGCATGACAAGGGAGAGAAGCCCATGGTGGGGAGACATAAACGAGAAGAGAAATGAAGTTTAGGAAGTGAACAAAGGGGGGGCATTCCCACGCACCACTCCAAACCCACAACGTCCTCATGCGGCCGGTGCACGCACAGCCAGCACAACCCTTGCCCAACCGAACTCACTCCTTGCTGCGAGGAAGGAAGCACGACAAGGGAGAGAAGCGCATGGTGGGGAGACATAAACGAGAAGAGAAATGAAGTTTAGGAAGTGCAAAAGGGGGGGCCTTCCCATACACCACTCCAAACCCACAACGTCCTCATGCGGCCGGTGCACGCACAGCCAGCACAACCCTTGCCCAACCGAACTCACCAGCTGCGGCGAAGGAAGCATGACAAGGGAGGGGGCGCGTGGTGGGGAGACGTGAACGAGAAGAGAAATAAAGTGTAGGAAGTGAACAGGGGGGTGGGGGGCATTCCCACGCACCACTCCAAACCCACAACGTCCTCATGCGGCCGGTGCACGCACAGCCAGCACAACCCTTGCCCAACTGAACTCACTCCTTGCTGCGAGGAAGGAAGCATGACAAGGGAGAGAAGCGCATGGTGGGGAGACATAAACGAGAAGAGAAATAAAGTTTAGGAAGTGCACAAGGGGGGGGCATTCCCATGCACCACTCCAAACCCATAACATCCTCATGCGGCCGGTGCACGCACAACCAGCACAACCCTTGCCCAACCGAACTCACGCCCTGCGAGGAAGGAAACATGACAAGGGAGAGAAGCGCATGGTGGGGAGACATAAACGAGAAGAGAAATGAAGTTTAGGAAGTGAACAGTGGGGTGGGGGGGGGGGGGGGGGGCATTCCCATGCACCACTCCAAACCCACAACGTCCTCATGGGGCCGGTGCATGCACAGCCAGCACAACCCTTGCCCAACTGAACTCACATACTGCGAGGAAGGACGCATGACAAGGGAGAGAAGCCCATGGTGGGGAGACATAAACGAGAAGAGAAATGAAGTTTAGGAAGTGAACAAAGGGGGGGCATTCCCACGCACCACTCCAAACCCACAACGTCCTCATGCGGCCGGTGCACGCACAGCCAGCACAACCCTTGCCCAACCGAACTCACTCCTTGCTGCGAGGAAGGAAGCACGACAAGGGAGAGAAGCGCATGGTGGGGAGACATAAACGAGAAGAGAAATGAAGTTTAGGAAGTGCAAAAGGGGGGGCCTTCCCATACACCACTCCAAACCCACAACGTCCTCATGCGGCCGGTGCACGCACAGCCAGCACAACCCTTGCCCAACCGAACTCACCAGCTGCGGCGAAGGAAGCATGACAAGGGAGGGGGCGCGTGGTGGGGAGACGTGAACGAGAAGAGAAATAAAGTGTAGGAAGTGAACAGGGGGGTGGGGGGCATTCCCACGCACCACTCCAAACCCACAACGTCCTCATGCGGCCGGTGCACGCACAGCCAGCACAACCCTTGCCCAACTGAACTCACTCCTTGCTGCGAGGAAGGAAGCATGACAAGGGAGAGAAGCGCATGGTGGGGAGACATAAACGAGAAGAGAAATGAAGTTTAGGAAGTGAACAGTGGGGGGGGGGGGGGGGGGGGGCATTCCCATGCACCACTCCAAACCCACAACGTCCTCATGGGGCCGGTGCATGCACAGCCAGCACAACCCTTGCCCAACTGAACTCACATACTGCGAGGAAGGACGCATGACAAGGGAGAGAAGCCCATGGTGGGGAGACATAAACGAGAAGAGAAATGAAGTTTAGGAAGTGAACAAAGGGGGGGCATTCCCACGCACCACTCCAAACCCACAACGTCCTCATGCGGCCGGTGCACGCACAGCCAGCACAACCCTTGCCCAACCGAACTCACTCCTTGCTGCGAGGAAGGAAGCACGACAAGGGAGAGAAGCGCATGGTGGGGAGACATAAACGAGAAGAGAAATGAAGTTTAGGAAGTGCAAAAGGGGGGGCCTTCCCATACACCACTCCAAACCCACAACGTCCTCATGCGGCCGGTGCACGCACAGCCAGCACAACCCTTGCCCAACCGAACTCACCAGCTGCGGCGAAGGAAGCATGACAAGGGAGGGGGCGCGTGGTGGGGAGACGTGAACGAGAAGAGAAATAAAGTGTAGGAAGTGAACAGGGGGGTGGGGGGCATTCCCACGCACCACTCCAAACCCACAACGTCCTCATGCGGCCGGTGCACGCACAGCCAGCACAACCCTTGCCCAACTGAACTCACTCCTTGCTGCGAGGAAGGAAGCATGACAAGGGAGAGAAGCGCATGGTGGGGAGACATAAACGAGAAGAGAAATAAAGTTTAGGAAGTGCACAAGGGGGGGGCATTCCCATGCACTACTCCAAACCCACAACGTCCTCATGCGGCCGGTGCATGCACAACCATCACAACCCTTGCCCAACCGAACTCACGCCCTGCGAGGAAGGAAACATGACAAGGGAGAGAAGTGCATGGTGGGGAGACATAAACGAGAAGAGAAATGAAGTTTAGGAAGTGAACAGGGGGGGCATTCCCACGCACCACTCCAAACCCACAACGTCCTCATGCGGCCGGTGCACGCACAGCCAGCACAACCCTTGCCCAACCGAACTCACCAGCTGCGGCGAAGGAAGCACGACAAGGGAGGGACGCGTGTTGGTGGGAGACATAAACGAGAAGAGAAATGAAGTTTAGGAAGTGCACAAGGGGGGGCCTTCCCATGCACCACTCCAAACCCATAACATCCTCATGCGGCCGGTGCACGCACAGCCAGCACAACCCTTGCCCAACCGAACTCACCAACTGCGGCGAAGGAAGCACGACAAGGGAGAGAAGCGCGTGGTGGGGAGACATAACCCAGAAGAGAGATAAAGTCTAGGAAGTGCAAAAGGGGGGGCATTCCCATGCACCACTCCAAACCCACAACGTCCTCATGCGGCCGGTGCACGCACAGCCAGCACAACCCTTGCCCAACTGAACTCACATACTGCGAGGAAGGACGCATGACAAGGGAGAGAAGCCCATGGTGGGGAGACATAAACGAGAAGAGAAATGAAGTTTAGGAAGTGAACAAAGGGGGGGCATTCCCACGCACCACTCCAAACCCACAACGTCCTCATGCGGCCGGTGCACGCACAGCCAGCACAACCCTTGCCCAACCGAACTCACCAGCTGCGGCGAAGGAAGCATGACAAGGGAGGGGGCGCGTGGTGGGGAGACGTGAACGAGAAGAGAAATAAAGTGTAGGAAGTGAACAGGGGGGTGGGGGGCATTCCCACGCACCACTCCAAACCCACAACGTCCTCATGCGGCCGGTGCACGCACAGCCAGCACAACCCTTGCCCAACTGAACTCACTCCTTGCTGCGAGGAAGGAAGCATGACAAGGGAGAGAAGCGCATGGTGGGGAGACATAAACGAGAAGAGAAATAAAGTTTAGGAAGTGCACAAGGGGGGGGCATTCCCATGCACTACTCCAAACCCACAACGTCCTCATGCGGCCGGTGCACGCACAGCCAGCACAACCCTTGCCCAACCGAACTCACCAGCTGCGGCGAAGGAAGCACGACAAGGGAGAGAAGCGCGTGGTGGGGAGACATAACCCAGAAGAGAGATAAAGTCTAGGAAGTGCAAAAGGGGGGGCATTCCCATGCACCACTCCAAACCCACAACGTCCTCATGCGGCCGGTGCACGCACAGCCAGCACAACCCTTGCCCAACCGAACTCACCAGCTGCGGCGAAGGAAGCACGACAAGGGAGAGAAGCGCGTGGTGGGGAGACATAACCCAGAAGAGAAATAAAGTCTAGGAAGTGCAAAAGGGGGGGCATTCCCATGCACCACTCCAAACCCACAACGTCCTCATGCGGCCGGTGCATGCACAGCCAGCACAACCCTTGCCCAACCGAACTCACTCCTTGCTGCGAGGAAGGAAGCATGACAAGGGAGAGAAGCGCATGGTGGGGAGACATAAACGAGAAGAGAAATGAAGTTTAGGAAGTGAACAGTGGGGGGGGGGGGGGGGGGGGGCATTCCCATGCACCACTCCAAACCCACAACGTCCTCATGGGGCCGGTGCATGCACAGCCAGCACAACCCTTGCCCAACTGAACTCACATACTGCGAGGAAGGACGCATGACACGGGAGAGAAGCCCATGGTGGGGAGACATAAACGAGAAGAGAAATAAAGTTTAGGAAGTGAACAAAGGGGGGGCATTCCCACGCACCACTCCAAACCCACAACGTCCTCATGCGGCCGGTGCACGCACAGCCAGCACAACCCTTGCCCAACCGAACTCACCAACTGCGGCGAAGGAAGGATGACAAGGGAGGGACGCGTGTTGGTGGGAGACATAACTCAGAAGAGAAATAAAGTTTAGGAAGTGCACAAGGGGGGGCATTCCCATGCACCACTCCAAACCCACAACGTCCTCATGCGGCCGGTGCACGCACAGCCAGCACAACCCTTGCCCAACCGAACTCACCAGCTGCGGCGAAGGAAGCATGACAAGGGAGGGGGCGCGTGGTGGGGAGACGTGAACGAGAAGAGAAATAAAGTGTAGGAAGTGAACAGGGGGGTGGGGGGCATTCCCACGCACCACTCCAAACCCACAACGTCCTCATGCGGCCGGTGCACGCACAGCCAGCACAACCCTTGCCCAACTGAACTCACTCCTTGCTGCGAGGAAGGAAGCATGACAAGGGAGAGAAGCGCATGGTGGGGAGACATAAACGAGAAGAGAAATGAAGTTTAGGAAGTGAATAGGGGGGGGCATTCCCATGCATCACTCCAAACCCACAACGTCCTCATGCGGCCGGTGCATGTACAGCCAGCACAACCCTTGCCCAACCAAACTCACCAGCTGCGACGAAGGAAGCATGACAAGGGAGGGAAGCGCATGGTGGGGAGACATAAACGAGAAGAGAAATAAAGTTTAGGAAGTGCACAAGGGGGGGGCATTCCCATGCACTACTCCAAACCCACAACGTCCTCATGCGGCCGGTGCATGCACAACCATCACAACCCTTGCCCAACCGAACTCACGCCCTGCGAGGAAGGAAACATGACAAGGGAGAGAAGTGCATGGTGGGGAGACATAAACGAGAAGAGAAATGAAGTTTAGGAAGTGAACAGGGGGGGCATTCCCACGCACCACTCCAAACCCACAACGTCCTCATGCGGCCGGTGCACGCACAGCCTACACAACCCTTGCCCAACCGAACTCACCAGCTGCGGCGAAGGAAGCACGACAAGGGAGGGACGCGTGTTGGTGGGAGACATAAACGAGAAGAGAAATGAAGTTTAGGAAGTGCACAAGGGGGGGCCTTCCCATGCACCACTCCAAACCCATAACATCCTCATGCGGCCGGTGCACGCACAGCCAGCACAACCCTTGCCCAACCGAACTCACCAACTGCGGCGAAGGAAGCACGACAAGGGAGAGAAGCGCGTGGTGGGGAGACATAACCCAGAAGAGAGATAAAGTCTAGGAAGTGCAAAAGGGGGGGCATTCCCATGCACCACTCCAAACCCACAACGTCCTCATGCGGCCGGTGCACACACAACCAGCACAACCCTTGCCCGACCGAACTCACGCCCTGCGAGGAAGGCAACATGACAAGGGAGAGAAGTGCATGGTGGGGAGACATAAACGAGAAGAGAAATGAAGTTTAGGAAGTGAACAGGGGGGGCATTCCCATGCACCACTCCAAACCCACAACGTCCTCATGCGGCCGGTGCATGCACAGCCAGCACAACCCTTGCCCAACCGAACTCACTCCTTGCTGCGAGGAAGGAAGCATGACAAGGGAGAGAAGCGCATGGTGGGGAGACATAAACGAGAAGAGAAATGAAGTTTAGGAAGTGAACAGTGGGGGGGGGGGGGGGGGGGGGGGGGGGGGGGGGGGGGGGGGGGGGGGCATTCCCATGCACCACTCCAAACCCACAACGTCCTCATGGGGCCGGTGCATGCACAGCCAGCACAACCCTTGCCCAACTGAACTCACGCCCTGCGAGGAAGGAAACATGACAAGGGAGAGAAGTGCATGGTGGGGAGACATAAACGAGAAGAGAAATGAAGTTTAGGAAGTGAACAGGGGGGGCATTCCCACGCACCACTCCAAACCCACAACGTCCTCATGCGGCCGGTGCACGCACAGCCTACACAACCCTTGCCCAACCGAACTCACCAGCTGCGGCGAAGGAAGCACGACAAGGGAGGGACGCGTGTTGGTGGGAGACATAAACGAGAAGAGAAATGAAGTTTAGGAACTGAACAGTGGGGGGGGGGGGGGGGGGGGCATTCCCATGCACCACTCCAAACCCACAACGTCCTCATGGGGCCGGTGCATGCACAGCCAGCACAACCCTTGCCCAACTGAACTCACATACTGCGAGGAAGGACGCATGACAAGGGAGAGAAGCCCATGGTGGGGAGACATAAACGAGAAGAGAAATGAAGTTTAGGAAGTGAACAAAGGGGGGGCATTCCCACGCACCACTCCAAACCCACAACGTCCTCATGCGGCCGGTGCACGCACAGCCAGCACAACCCTTGCCCAACCGAACTCACTCCTTGCTGCGAGGAAGGAAGCACGACAAGGGAGAGAAGCGCATGGTGGGGAGACATAAACGAGAAGAGAAATGAAGTTTAGGAAGTGCAAAAGGGGGGGCCTTCCCATACACCACTCCAAACCCACAACGTCCTCATGCGGCCGGTGCACGCACAGCCAGCACAACCCTTGCCCAACCGAACTCACCAGCTGCGGCGAAGGAAGCATGACAAGGGAGGGGGCGCGTGGTGGGGAGACGTGAACGAGAAGAGAAATAAAGTGTAGGAAGTGAACAGGGGGGTGGGGGGCATTCCCACGCACCACTCCAAACCCACAACGTCCTCATGCGGCCGGTGCACGCACAGCCTACACAACCCTTGCCCAACCGAACTCACCAGCTGCGGCGAAGGAAGCACGACAAGGGAGGGACGCGTGTTGGTGGGAGACATAAACGAGAAGAGAAATGAAGTTTAGGAACTGAACAGTGGGGGGGGGGGGGGGGGGGGGGGGGGGGCATTCCCATGCACCACTCCAAACCCACAACGTCCTCATGGGGCCGGTGCATGCACAGCCAGCACAACCCTTGCCCAACTGAACTCACATACTGCGAGGAAGGACGCATGACAAGGGAGAGAAGCCCATGGTGGGGAGACATAAACGAGAAGAGAAATGAAGTTTAGGAAGTGAACAAAGGGGGGGCATTCCCACGCACCACTCCAAACCCACAACGTCCTCATGCGGCCGGTGCACGCACAGCCTACACAACCCTTGCCCAACCGAACTCACCAGCTGCGGCGAAGGAAGCACGACAAGGGAGGGACGCGTGTTGGTGGGAGACATAAACGAGAAGAGAAATGAAGTTTAGGAACTGAACAGTGGGGGGGGGGGGGGGGGGGGGGGGGGGGGGCATTCCCATGCACCACTCCAAACCCACAACGTCCTCATGGGGCCGGTGCATGCACAGCCAGCACAACCCTTGCCCAACTGAACTCACATACTGCGAGGAAGGACGCATGACAAGGGAGAGAAGCCCATGGTGGGGAGACATAAACGAGAAGAGAAATGAAGTTTAGGAAGTGAACAAAGGGGGGGCATTCCCACGCACCACTCCAAACCCACAACGTCCTCATGCGGCCGGTGCACGCACAGCCAGCACAACCCTTGCCCAACCGAACTCACTCCTTGCTGCGAGGAAGGAAGCACGACAAGGGAGAGAAGCGCATGGTGGGGAGACATAAACGAGAAGAGAAATGAAGTTTAGGAAGTGCAAAAGGGGGGGCCTTCCCATACACCACTCCAAACCCACAACGTCCTCATGCGGCCGGTGCACGCACAGCCAGCACAACCCTTGCCCAACCGAACTCACCAGCTGCGGCGAAGGAAGCATGACAAGGGAGGGGGCGCGTGGTGGGGAGACGTGATCGAGAAGAGAAATAAAGTGTAGGAAGTGAACAGGGGGGTGGGGGGCATTCCCACGCACCACTCCAAACCCACAACGTCCTCATGCGGCCGGTGCACGCACAGCCAGCACAACCCTTGCCCAACTGAACTCACTCCTTGCTGCGAGGAAGGAAGCATGACAAGGGAGAGAAGCGCATGGTGGGGAGACATAAACGAGAAGAGAAATAAAGTTTAGGAAGTGCACAAGGGGGGGGCATTCCCATGCACTACTCCAAACCCACAACGTCCTCATGCGGCCGGTGCATGCACAACCATCACAACCCTTGCCCAACCGAACTCACGCCCTGCGAGGAAGGAAACATGACAAGGGAGAGAAGTGCATGGTGGGGAGACATAAACGAGAAGAGAAATGAAGTTTAGGAAGTGAACAAAGGGGGGGCATTCCCACGCACCACTCCAAACCCACAACGTCCTCATGCGGCCGGTGCACGCACAGCCTACACAACCCTTGCCCAACCGAACTCACCAGCTGCGGCGAAGGAAGCACGACAAGGGAGGGACGCGTGTTGGTGGGAGACATAAACGAGAAGAGAAATGAAGTTTAGGAAGTGCACAAGGGGGGGCCTTCCCATGCACCACTCCAAACCCATAACATCCTCATGCGGCCGGTGCACGCACAGCCAGCACAACCCTTGCCCAACCGAACTCACCAACTGCGGCGAAGGAAGCACGACAAGGGAGAGAAGCGCGTGGTGGGGAGACATAACCCAGAAGAGAGATAAAGTCTAGGAAGTGCAAAAGGGGGGCATTCCCATGCACCACTCCAAACCCACAACGTCCTCATGCGGCCGGTGCACGCACAGCCAGCACAACCCTTGCCCAACTGAACTCACATACTGCGAGGAAGGACGCATGACAAGGGAGAGAAGCCCATGGTGGGGAGACATAAACGAGAAGAGAAATGAAGTTTAGGAAGTGAACAAAGGGGGGGCATTCCCACGCACCACTCCAAACCCACAACGTCCTCATGCGGCCGGTGCACGCACAGCCAGCACAACCCTTGCCCAACCGAACTCACCAGCTGCGGCGAAGGAAGCATGACAAGGGAGGGGGCGCGTGGTGGGGAGACGTGAACGAGAAGAGAAATAAAGTGTAGGAAGTGAACAGGGGGGTGGGGGGCATTCCCACGCACCACTCCAAACCCACAACGTCCTCATGCGGCCGGTGCACGCACAGCCAGCACAACCCTTGCCCAACTGAACTCACTCCTTGCTGCGAGGAAGGAAGCATGACAAGGGAGAGAAGCGCATGGTGGGGAGACATAAACGAGAAGAGAAATAAAGTTTAGGAAGTGCACAAGGGGGGGGCATTCCCATGCACTACTCCAAACCCACAACGTCCTCATGCGGCCGGTGCATGCACAACCATCACAACCCTTGCCCAACCGAACTCACGCCCTGCGAGGAAGGAAACATGACAAGGGAGAGAAGTGCATGGTGGGGAGACATAAACGAGAAGAGAAATGAAGTTTAGGAAGTGAACAGGGGGGGCATTCCCACGCACCACTCCAAACCCACAACGTCCTCATGCGGCCGGTGCACGCACAGCCAGCACAACCCTTGCCCAACTCACCAGCTGCGGCGAAGGAAGCACGACAAGGGAGAGAAGCGCGTGGTGGGGAGACATAACCCAGAAGAGAAATAAAGTCTAGGAAGTGCAAAAGGGGGGGCATTCCCATGCACCACTCCAAACCCACAACGTCCTCATGCGGCCGGTGCATGCACAGCCAGCACAACCCTTGCCCAACCGAACTCACTCCTTGCTGCGAGGAAGGAAGCATGACAAGGGAGAGAAGCGCATGGTGGGGAGACATAAACGAGAAGAGAAATGAAGTTTAGGAAGTGAACAGTGGGGGGGGGGGGGGGGGGGGCATTCCCATGCACCACTCCAAACCCACAACGTCCTCATGGGGCCGGTGCATGCACAGCCAGCACAACCCTTGCCCAACTGAACTCACATACTGCGAGGAAGGACGCATGACACGGGAGAGAAGCCCATGGTGGGGAGACATAAACGAGAAGAGAAATAAAGTTTAGGAAGTGAACAAAGGGGGGGCATTCCCACGCACCACTCCAAACCCACAACGTCCTCATGCGGCCGGTGCACGCACAGCCAGCACAACCCTTGCCCAACTGAACTCACTCGTTGCTGCGAGGAAGGAAGCATGACAAGGGAGAGAAGCGCATGGTGGGGAGACATAAACGAGAAGAGAAATGAAGTTTAGGAAGTGAACAGTGGGGGGGGGGGGGCATTCCCATGCACCACTCCAAACCCACAACGTCCTCATGGGGCCGGTGCATGCACAGCCAGCACAACCCTTGCCCAACTGAACTCACATACTGCGAGGAAGGACGCATGACAAGGGAGAGAAGCCCATGGTGGGGAGACATAAACGAGAAGAGAAATGAAGTTTAGGAAGTGAACAAAGGGGGGGCATTCCCACGCACCACTCCAAACCCACAACGTCCTCATGCGGCCGGTGCACGCACAGCCAGCACAACCCTTGCCCAACCGAACTCACTCGTTGCTGCGAGGAAGGAAGCACGACAAGGGAGAGAAGCGCATGGTGGGGAGACATAACCCAGAAGAGAAATAAAGTCTAGGAACTGAACAGTGGGGGGGGGGGGGGGGCATTCCCATGCACCACTCCAAACCCACAACGTCCTCATGCGGCCGGTGCACGCACAGCCAGCACAACCCTTGCCCAACCGAGCTCACCAACTGCGGCGAAGGAAGCACGACAAGGGAAAGAAGCGCGTGGTGGGGAGACATAACCCAGAAGAGAAATAAAGTCTAGGAAGTGCAAAAGGGGGGGCATTCCCATGCACCACTCCAAACCCACAACGTCCTCATGGGGCCGGTGCATGCACAGCCAGCACAACCCTTGCCCAACTGAACTCACATACTGCGAGGAAGGACGCATGACAAGGGAGAGAAGCCCATGGTGGGGAGACATAAACGAGAAGAGAAATGAAGTTTAGGAAGTGAACAAAGGGGGGGCATTCCCACGCACCACTCCAAACCCACAACGTCCTCATGCGGCCGGTGCGCGCACAGCCAACACAACCCTTGCCCAACTGAACTCACTCCTTGCTGCGAGGAAGGAAGCATGACAAGGGAGAGAAGCGCATGGTGGGGAGACATAAACGAGAAGAGAAATGAAGTTTAGGAAGTGAACAGGGGGGGGGCATTCCCACGCACCACTCCAAACCCACAACGTCCTCATGCGGCCGGTGCACAGCCAGCACAACCCTTGCCCAACCGAACTCACCAACTGCGGCGAAGGAAGCACGACAAGGGAGAGAAGCGCGTGGTGGGGAGACATAACCCAGAAGAGAAATAAAGTCTAGGAAGTGCAAAAGGGGGGGCATTCCCATGCACCACTCCAAACCCACAACGTCCTCATGGGGCCGGTGCATGCACAACCATCACAACCCTTGCCCCACCGAACTCACCAGCTGCGGCGAAGGAAGCACGACATGGGAGAGAAGCGCATGGTGGGGAGACATAACCCAGAAGAGAAATAAAGTCTAGGAAGTGCAAAAAATGGGGCATTCCCATGCACCACTCCAAACCCACAACGTCCTCATGCGGCCGGTGCACGCACAGCCTACACAACCCTTGCCCAACCGAACTCACCAGCTGCGGCGAAGGAAGCACGACAAGGGAGGGACGCGTGTTGGTGGGAGACATAAACGAGAAGAGAAATGAAGTTTAGGAAGTGCACAAGGGGGGGCCTTCCCATGCACCACTCCAAACCCGTAACATCCTCATGCGGCCGGTGCACGCACAGCCAGCACAACCCTTGCCCAACCGAACTCACCAACTGCGGCGAAGGAAGCACGACAAGGGAGAGAAGCGCGTGGTGGGGAGACATAACCCAGAAGAGAGATAAAGTCTAGGAAGTGCAAAAGGGGGGGCATTCCCATGCACCACTCCAAACCCACAACGTCCTCATGCGGCCGGTGCACGCACAGCCAGCACAACCCTTGCCCAACCGAACTCACCAGCTGCGGCGAAGGAAGCACGACAAGGGAGAGAAGCGCGTGGTGGGGAGACATAACCCAGAAGAGAAATAAAGTCTAGGAAGTGCAAAAGGGGGGGCATTCCCATGCACCACTCCAAACCCACAACGTCCTCATGCGGCCGGTGCATGCACAGCCAGCACAACCCTTGCCCAACCGAACTCACTCCTTGCTGCGAGGAAGGAAGCACGACAAGGGAGAGAAGCGCATGGTGGGGAGACATAACCCAGAAGAGAAATAAAGTCTAGGAACTGAACAGTGGGGGGGGGGGGGGGGGGCATTCCCATGCACCACTCCAAACCCACAACGTCCTCATGCGGCCGGTGCACGCACAGCCAGCACAACCCTTGCCCAACCGAGCTCACCAACTGCGGCGAAGGAAGCACGACAAGGGAGAGAAGCGCGTGGTGGGGAGACATAACCCAGAAGAGAAATAAAGTCTAGGAAGTGCAAAAGGGGGGGCATTCCCATGCACCACTCCAAACCCACAACGTCCTCATGGGGCCGGTGCATGCACAGCCAACACAACCCTTGCCCAACTGAACTCACATACTGCGAGGAAGGACGCATGACACGGGAGAGAAGCCCATGGTGGGGAGACATAAACGAGAAGAGAAATAAAGTTTAGGAAGTGAACAAAGGGGGGGCATTCCCACGCACCACTCCAAACCCACAACGTCCTCATGCGGCCGGTGCACGCACAGCCAGCACAACCCTTGCCCAACTGAACTCACTCGTTGCTGCGAGGAAGGAAGCATGACAAGGGAGAGAAGCGCATGGTGGGGAGACATAAACGAGAAGAGAAATGAAGTTTAGGAAGTGAACAGTGGGGGGGGGGGGGGGGGGGGGGGGCATTCCCATGCACCACTCCAAACCCACAACGTCCTCATGGGGCCGGTGCATGCACAGCCAGCACAACCCTTGCCCAACTGAACTCACATACTGCGAGGAAGGACGCATGACAAGGGAGAGAAGCCCATGGTGGGGAGACATAAACGAGAAGAGAAATGAAGTTTAGGAAGTGAACAAAGGGGGGGCATTCCCACGCACCACTCCAAACCCACAACGTCCTCATGCGGCCGGTGCACGCACAGCCAGCACAACCCTTGCCCAACCGAACTCACTCGTTGCTGCGAGGAAGGAAGCACGACAAGGGAGAGAAGCGCATGGTGGGGAGACATAACCCAGAAGAGAAATAAAGTCTAGGAACTGAACAGTGGGGGGGGGGGGGGGGGGGGGGGGGGGGGGGGGGCATTCCCATGCACCACTCCAAACCCACAACGTCCTCATGCGGCCGGTGCACGCACAGCCAGCACAACCCTTGCCCAACCGAACTCACCAGCTGCGGCGAAGGAAGCACGACAAGGGAGAGAAGCGCGTGGTGGGGAGACATAACCCAGAAGAGAAATAAAGTCTAGGAAGTGCAAAAGGGGGGGCATTCCCATGCACCACTCCAAACCCACAACGTCCTCATGGGGCCGGTGCATGCACAGCCAGCACAACCCTTGCCCAACTGAACTCACATACTGCGAGGAAGGACGCATGACAAGGGAGAGAAGCCCATGGTGGGGAGACATAAACGAGAAGAGAAATGAAGTTTAGGAAGTGAACAAAGGGGGGCATTCCCACGCACCACTCCAAACCCACAACGTCCTCATGCGGCCGGTGCACGCACAGCCAACACAACCCTTGCCCAACTGAACTCACTCCTTGCTGCGAGGAAGGAAGCATGACAAGGGAGAGAAGCGCATGGTGGGGAGACATAAACGAGAAGAGAAATGAAGTTTAGGAAGTGAACAGGGGGGGGGGGGCATTCCCATGCACCACTCCAAACCCACAACGTCCTCATGGGGCCGGTGCATGCACAGCCAGCACAACCCTTGCCCAACTGAACTCACATACTGCGAGGAAGGACGCATGACAAGGGAGAGAAGCCCATGGTGGGGAGACATAAACGAGAAGAGAAATGAAGTTTAGGAAGTGAACAAAGGGGGGGCATTCCCACGCACCACTCCAAACCCACAACGTCCTCATGCGGCCGGTGCACGCACAGCCAGCACAACCCTTGCCCAACTGAACTCACTCCTTGCTGCGAGGAAGGAAGCATGACAAGGGAGAGAAGCGCATGGTGGGGAGACATAAACGAGAAGAGAAATGAAGTTTAGGAAGTGAACAGGGGGGGGGGGGGCATTCCCATGCACCAATCCAAACCCACAACGTCCTCATGGGGCCGGTGCATGCACAGCCAGCACAACCCTTGCCCAACTGAACTCACGCCCTGCGAGGAAGGAAACATGACAAGGGAGAGAAGTGCATGGTGGGGAGACATAAACGAGAAGAGAAATGAAGTTTAGGAAGTGAACAGGGGGGGCATTCCCACGCACCACTCCAAACCCACAACGTCCTCATGCGGCCGGTGCACGCACAGCCTACACAACCCTTGCCCAACCGAACTCACCAGCTGCGGCGAAGGAAGCACGACAAGGGAGGGAAGCGCATGGTGGGGAGACATAACCCAGAAGAGAAATAAAGTCTAGGAACTGAACAGTGGGGGGGGGGGGGGGGGGGGGGGGGGCATTCCCACGCACCACTCCGAACCCATAACATCCTCATGCGGCCGGTGCACAGCCAGCACAACCCTTGCCCAACTGAACTCACTCCTTGCTGCGGCGAAGGAAGCATGACAAGGGAGGGAAGCGCATGGTGGGGAGACACAAACGAGAAGAGATATGAAGTTTAGGAAGTGAACAGGGGGGGGGGGCCTTCCCATGCACCACTCCAAACCCATAACATCCTCATGCGGCCGGTGCATGCACAGCCAGCACAACCCTTGCCCAACTGAACTCACTCCTTGCTGCGAGGAAGGAAGCATGACAAGGGAGGGAAGCGCATGGTGGGGAGACATAAACGAGAAGAGAAATAAAGTTTAGGAAGTGCACAAGGGGGGGGCATTCCCATGCACTACTCCAAACCCACAACGTCCTCATGCGGCCGGTGCATGCACAACCATCACAACCCTTGCCCAACCGAACTCACCAGCTGCGGCGAAGGAAGCATGACAAGGGAGGGGGCGCGTGGTGGGGAGACGTGAACGAGAAGAGAAATAAAGTGTAGGAAGTGAACAGGGGGGTGGGGGGCATTCCCACGCACCACTCCAAACCCACAACGTCCTCATGCGGCCGGTGCACGCACAGCCAGCACAACCCTTGCCCATCTGAACTCACTCCTTGCTGCGAGGAAGGAAGCATGACAAGGGAGAGAAGTGCATGGTGGGGAGACATAAACGAGAAGAGAAATGAAGTTTAGGAAGTGAACAGGGGGGGCATTCCCACGCACCACTCCAAACCCACAACGTCCTCATGCGGCCGGTGCACGCACAGCCTACACAACCCTTGCCCAACCGAACTCACCAGCTGCGGCGAAGGAAGCACGACAAGGGAGGGAAGCGCATGGTGGGGAGACATAACCCAGAAGAGAAATAAAGTCTAGGAACTGAACAGTGGGGGGGGGGGGGGGGGGGGGGGGGGGGGGGGCATTCCCACGCACCACTCCGAACCCATAACATCCTCATGCGGCCGGTGCACAGCCAGCACAACCCTTGCCCAACTGAACTCACTCCTTGCTGCGAGGAAGGAAGCATGACAAGGGAGAGAAGCGCATGGTGGGGAGACATAAACGAGAAGAGAAATGAAGTTTAGGAAGTGAACAGGGGGGGGGGGCATTCCCACGCACCACTCCAAACCCACAACGTCCTCATGCGGCCGGTGCACAGCCAGCACAACCCTTGCCCAACTGAACTCACTCCTTGCTGCGAGGAAGGAAGCATGACAAGGGAGGGAAGCGCATGGTGGGGAGACATAAACGAGAAGAGAAATGAAGTTTAGGAAGTGAACAGGGGGGGGGCATTCCCATGCACCACTCCAAACCCACAACGTCCTCATGCGGCCGGTGCATGCACAGCCAGCACAACCCTTGCCCAACCGAACTCACCAGCTGCGGCAAAGGAAGCATGACAAGGGAGGGAAGCGCATGGTGTGGAGACATAACCCAGAAGAGAAATAAAGTTTAGGAAGTGGAAAGGGGGGGCATTCTCATGCACCACTCCAAACCCATAACATCCTCATGCGGCCGGTGCCGCACAGCCAGCACAACCCTTGCCCAACCGAACTCACCCCCTGCGGTGAAGGACACATGACACGGGAGGGACGCGTGTTGGTGGGAGACATAACTCAGAAGAGAAATAGAGTTTAGGAAAGTGCACAAGGGGGGGCATTCCCATGCACCACTCCAAACCCATAACATCCTCATGCGGCCGGTGCATGCACAGCCAGCACAACCCTTGCCCGACCGAACTCACGCCCTGCGAGGAAGGAAACATGACAAGGGAGAGAAGTGCATGGTGGGGAGACATAAACGAGAAGAGAAATGAAGTTTAGGAAGTGAACAGTGGGCGGGGGGGGGGCATTCCCATGCACTACTCCAAACCCACAACGTCCTCATGCGGCCGGTGCAATGCACAGCCAGCACAACCCTTGCCCAACCGAACTCACTTGCTGCGGCGAAGGAAGCATGACAAGGGAGGGAAGCGCATGGTGGGGAGACACAAACGAGAAGAGATATGAAGTTTAGGAAGTGAACAGGGGGGGGGGGCCTTCCCATGCACCACTCCAAACCCATAACATCCTCATGCGGCCGGTGCATGCACAGCCAGCACAACCCTTGCCCAACTGAACTCACTCCTTGCTGCGAGGAAGGAAGCATGACAAGGGAGGGAAGCGCATGGTGGGGAGACATAAACGAGAAGAGAAATAAAGTTTAGGAAGTGCACAAGGGGGGGGCATTCCCATGCACTACTCCAAACCCACAACGTCCTCATGCGGCCGGTGCATGCACAACCATCACAACCCTTGCCCAACTGAACTCACATACTGCGAGGAAGGACGCATGACACGGGAGAGAAGCCCATGGTGGGGAGACATAAACGAGAAGAGAAATAAAGTTTAGGAAGTGAACAAAGGGGGGGCATTCCCACGCACCACTCCAAACCCACAACGTCCTCATGCGGCCGGTGCACGCACAGCCAGCACAACCCTTGCCCATCTGAACTCACTCCTTGCTGCGAGGAAGGAAGCATGACAAGGGAGAGAAGCGCATGGTGGGGAGACATAAACGAGAAGAGAAATGAAGTTTAGGAAGTGAACAGTGGGCGGGGGGGGGGGCATTCCCATGCACTACTCCAAACCCACAACGTCCTCATGCGGCCGGTGCAATGCACAGCCAGCACAACCCTTGCCCAACCGAACTCACTTGCTGCGGCGAAGGAAGCATGACAAGGGAGGGAAGCGCATGGTGGGGAGACACAAACGAGAAGAGATATGAAGTTTAGGAAGTGAACAGGGGGGGGGCCTTCCCATACACCACTCCAAACCCATAACATCCTCATGCGGCCGGTGCATGCACAGCCAGCACAACCCTTGCCCAACTGAACTCACTCCTTGCTGCGAGGAAGGAAGCATGACAAGGGAGAGAAGCGCATGGTGGGGAGACATAAACGAGAAAAGAAATGAAGTTTAGGAAGTGAACAAGGGGGGGCCTTCCCATGCACCACTCCAAACCCACAACCGTCCTCATGCGGCCGGTGCATGCACAGCCAGCACAACCCTTGCCCAACCGAACTCACATACTGCGAGGAAGGAAGCACGACACGGAGGGGAAGACGTGATGAGGGGACAACAACAAGATGAAAGGAACGTCAGCGCGCGAGAAGGGTGGTACTGTCTCATGCATTACCCACAAATGATCCACTGATAAAACCCTCGCATGCACTGTCGGAACGGGTTGTGACCAACCGTACTCACGACTTGCGGAGGAGGCACTGCGACAAGAAGCAGTGGGAGCAAGGTGCGTGCGCATCTGTTAAGTGACAATGCAAATTTAACGCAACCGTGCGTGGTTGACGTTCATGGCGATGCGTTTTCAAAACTACTTACACGATGTATACGTGCGTCAGGACGGCGGGCGAGCGCTGGCAGAGAAGTGCTGCAGCTTTAACTCACCTTTCCGGTTTCAGAGTCGGGCAGGGTAGAGTCTTTGCAGATTGCGCATAAAGTAGACGTCTTGCACGTTTGACACTGCGGGTCTGCCACCAGGCAGGCCTGTGTATCCGCCATCGCCCGTGCATGGCGGCCTAGCAACAACCAACGTGGTGGGTCCAACAATGTGGTGAGGGCGAGGGAGAGTGGGGCGTGTGAGCCTGACAAACCACACAGTGCCAACAACGTGTTGCTGTGTGCCACCTGTTTGTATCCTAGGACAGCAGCGTAGCGCCCAACACGGGTTTCATCCGGGGAACAAGCGCAGGAGAAGGCAAGCCGCTAATGTTCGCTGTTACCCTCACCATCTGCTTGCCCGGTGGTCGCAAGCAGAAGCGCGAGCAGCACGCCACCAACGTACATTCGAACACGCATCTGCAGCGACAACAAGGCGTGTGGCACGCACGAATATGTTAACCCGGACAGAACAGTGTGGACCACCAATGGGCCACTACGGCTGGGCTGCAACCGGACAATTGGACAGTGGATTGTTGGTGCACGATATGCAGGCCCGCAGAGCTCCTCTGAGCTGCCCTGGGGCACTTGATGGCGCACAATGTTCTCTAACGGTTAATTGGCAGCATTATATATTATTCCTGCACAGCAGGGCTTTCCAAGCCCACGGAAGATCCATTGAAGTTGCGACTTTTAACACCACATGTTGTTATTGCTGCTGCGTGACCGTCAGAAAAGCACAGAAAAGCACGTGTTTGCGCGCCTCGAAGGCGCTGATATGAGGGCATGGAGTGGTCGGGGACGCCGCGCCCCGGCTAGAGGCAGCGGCGGCGGCGCTACCCGCCGCCGCCCACCAGCCAGCAGCGGTCGCCCCGACATGCTGAGCGCCCTAAATAACCCCAAAGCCCTAAACCCCAGGCCTAAACATCCTAAAAGAGGAATAAGATCCCTAAATCGTTGCACATTTGAGCAACCCGGGGGCGGAAGCGAACCCTAAGTCGTTGGGCGCCGCACGAAGTTGGGAGGCGAGGTGAAGGCGGCGGCCGGTACAGTGAAGGCAAGCTGCCTGAGAGCCTCATGGTCCTGAGGTTTTTTATTAGCGTTCTGGTGTGGCTTCAACGCGAAAATACGCCGAAAACTGCCAAAAAACCATGCAACTACCCGCCGTGTAGCGCGCCACGTCGGACACCAGAACTGTGCAGCTAGGACCCTCGGGCACCCGAGGGTCTAACGGCCGGATCCTGGTGTTCCGACGTGGCTGGCCGAGCACGCGAAACGCGCCCCTGTGGACTAGCTTCTTTCGCTTGCTGTTTCTTTCAGCGGGTTGGTCTTGTCGCGAGGAGCCTGTGGACGCCGGGGTTGCCCTTCCGCGCGCCCCTTCCGCGCAAACCCACGATCGGCTTTGTCGGGAAGGCCCCTGCCGGTCCCCTGGCCCTCGATATGGCGATCAGAAAGTATATAGTGCTCGAATGCAGGCGGGCGCGGCGAAAGGAGACGGTCGCTCAAAGCACAGACAGCTAAGCCGGTTTTGCAGTCCGCGGGTAGTTGCAAACCCGCGGTGCCAACGCCCAGTTTGCTACACTGCACATCCACGTCACCGCTAGACCAGAACGCTAATAAAAAACCTCATCCGTGATCGTACTCTAAATCACATAGTAGAGCAAGCAAACGAAGCAAAGCTGACGCCCGCGGGGGGGCGCTGTGGGACCGCCGCCAGCCAGGCCGCAGGTCAGCACCCAGCCTGTCGACCTATAGGTGGACACGCGGGACCTCCGACCGCAATATTATGCACTGCAACTACGTCACTGAGCTACTCGGAGGCTCGGCGACAGGGAGCGTTGCCAGGGAGCGTCGAGGTTGGCCGCTCGCGGTTGCGCCAAAAATCGCTGGGCGCGCTCCCAACAGCGCCAAAATGGCATAAACACGCAAAATAGAGCGCCAGGAGACACTGGGTCGAGAAAGCGCGAGTCGGTCGAACTGGAAGGGGGGTCTGGAGCTCTGGCATCCCCCTCAGCCACTTCGCTGCGCCGTGCGACGCCAATAAAGTGTCAACAGGCGGTCAGGCTCCGTAAGATCACTGATGCGGCGCTGCACAGTGCTGAACGTCGGCCGAACGGCGACGTTGTAGACACCTCACCTTAACCTTTGGGCGGAGCCAGAAGGTAGAGGGCAGGATGTAGTCGCTCGCGCTGCTGCCTCTCTGCGCACAACGTCCTGCTAATTCTCACGGCCGGGAACGTCAATAAGTGATCGGAAGGGTGCCTCCCATGCATTTCCTGCGCTGCACCACGCATGCAGGATGGGCGCCGCACACCAGGCTGCTGCGTCCTGACTATTACTAGTACTGACTGACTGACTGACTTACACCTGCTAGAGCAAATGAATGCGCAAGCCTTCGGCTCGGATGCGCAGAGCCGGGGAAGAGGTAGGGGGAGGAGGGAGGGCACGAGGGAGCATCAGACAGGCACATGGGAACTGGGGGGGGCGGCGGGGGGAGAGGCTGTTCTGGCACACAGCTACGCGCGCAAGGGGAGTGAGGGGGAGGGGAGACTAGGGGCGGTGAAGAGAAGCAAACGTCAAAATCATGTGTCAAGGGTTCTGCCCCCGAACCCCCGGACAGGGGGGACACCCCCCTGTCAACCCCCACCCACCCACCCACCCACCCGCCCACCCGCCCACCAACGTCCCAACCGCCCCCCCCCCCCCCCTCCCCCCTCCCTGCCACTTCCCCCCCCACCCAGCCCCCCTCCCCCCTCCCTGCCACTTCCCCCCCCACCCAGCCCCCCCCCCACCACCCACCCACCCACCCACCCACGAATCGGGGCTGCACACAGCCAAAAAACAGAAACCACCCCAGAGCAC
Source organism: Micractinium conductrix (assembly GCA_002245815.2). Classification (NCBI taxonomy): domain Eukaryota; kingdom Viridiplantae; phylum Chlorophyta; class Trebouxiophyceae; order Chlorellales; family Chlorellaceae; genus Micractinium; species Micractinium conductrix. The sequence continues at coordinate 1,737,553 of LHPF02000008.1, forward strand.
GGACCTGAGGGACGTCTTGAATTGGGACACCCACTTAAACCGCTGCTCGCAGATCGACAGGTTGTGCCTGTGGCCCTTCAGCAGCTCGCACTTGTGCGGGTTGACGTGCTTGTGGCACCATTTGCCCTGTGCACGCGCATGTGGGGGCCGGGGGTGCTAAGGCAGGGGGGCGCCGCCTGGCGGCGGGCGGTGCACAGCGCCCCAAAGGCATGCCGGGGCAAGCGCAGCGCGTGCAGGTGACCGCCCGCCTCTCCGCGGCGCTGCTCCTCACCGTGTGGTTTTTGCTCCTTACTGCCATGCTGCCCCCCGCTTGCCCCTGCATGCCTGTGTTTTGGGAGCGGCTCCCAGGTGCCCGCCGCTCTCCCGCCCTCCTCTGCGCCCGATTAGCCAGCCTGTGCGTTGCTGTGCCGCTTTCCCCCCCGCTCCCTTCACAGGCATTGCTTGCTCAGGGTAGAGGGCTCAGCCCCAGCACGTTAACGTGCGGACCCACCTGTAACCTCACAGTCACAGTCACATCCTACAGGGCCACGCCAGGCGCTGGAACGCGGTTGTTGCTTGCCTGTCTGGACGCTTTTACCAGCTCTTGTGCCGGGGCCGGCGCTGCCGCTGCTTTCTTGGTAGTTCTCTTGCTCTGCGGGGTTTTGCTTTTGCTCCCTTGTCCCCTTGTTGTTTTCCCGGGCGGCGCTGTGCCGCATGCGGTTGAAGGGTGTGTTTGATGCATCGATCCTGCGACCCGGCCCCCTTACTGCCATGCTGCCCCCCGCTTGCCCCCGCGTGCCTGTGTTTCGGGAGCGGCTTCCAGGTGCCCGCCGCTCTCCCGCCCTCCTCTGCGCCCGATTGGCCAGCCTGTGCATGCCCGTTGCTGTGCCGCTTTCCCCCCCCGCTCCCTTCGCAGGCATTGCTCCTCAGGTTAGAAGGCTCAGCCCCAGCACGTTAACGTGCGGACCCACCTGTAACCTCACAGTCACAGTCAGAACAGCCGAGACCTTGGTTTGAGCGTGTTGTACGTGAGCACTGAGCCTGTCAGTTCTCCCCGTTAACTTTCACGAGTCGACACTAAGGATCGAACCCGTGCCCCGCACGGGGTTAAAGCCATGCATCCACCACCCTATCGCTAGGGGGCTTCCTCCCTAGGGGGTCCACAGCTGGGCGGAGCAGGTGGGCAAGGTTGGGAGCGGACCAGATGCGTGCGTGGACAGCGAGGCGCGCAATGAATGCAAGCTCCAGCACGTTAACGTGCGGACCCACCTGTAACCTCACAGTCACAGTCAAGCTCAAATTGGAAAAGGCAAAAGTTGGCAAGGAACACGGCAGCATTGCCACCCATGGGAATTCCTATTTGATGCCGCGCTGCACAGGTAAAGGTAAAGAGTGGGGCATATGCCCGTATCGTCCCCCTGCGGACCACTGTTTGATCCTACGGGGTCACGCCAGGCGCTGGAACAGCCGAGACCCTGGTTTGAGCGTGTTGTACGTGAGCACTGAGCCTGTCAGTTCTTTCCTTTTACTTTCACGAGCCGACACTAAGGATCGAACCCGTGCCCCAGACGGGGTTAGAGCCATGCATCCACCACCCTATCGCTAGGGGGCTTCCTCGCACAAGGTAAAGGTAAAGAGTGGGGCATATGCCGTAGCGCCCCCCTGCGGTCCAATGGGTGATCCTATGGCGGGTACTCCCTCCGCGCTTGCGTGTTGCCCTGGCTTGCCTCGCGCCTGCACCATCGCCCGGCGGCTGTGCGTTTGTTTTCCCGGGCGGCGCTGTGCCGCATGCGGTTGAAGGGTGTGTTTGATGCATCGATCCTGCGACCCGGCCCCCTTACTGCCATGCTGCCCCCCGCTTGCCCCTGCATGCCTGTGTTTTGGGAGCGGCTCCCAGGTGCCCGCCGCTCTCCCGCCCTCCTCTGCGCCCGATTAGCCTGTGCGTTGCTGTGCCGCTTTCCCGCCCCGCTCCCTTCACAGGCATTGCTTGCTCAGGGTAGAGGGCTCAGCCCCAGCACGTTAACGTGCGGACCCACCTGTAACCTCACCGTCACAGTCACATCCTACAGGGCCACGCCAGGCGCTGGAACGCGGTTGTTGCTTGCCTGTCTGGACGCTTTTACCAGCTCTTGTGCCACCGGCAGCAGCGGCAGTGCGGCGGCAGCAACACAAGGAGTGAGCAGCCACAGCGGCGGCAGCGCGGTGGCAGCCAGCTGTGGGCCTGTTTTGTTGACTTCAAACAGGCCTACGATCGCGTACCGCGGGCGCAGCTCTGGCAGCGCCTCGAGAGCATGGGCTACGGCGGCCAGTGGCTGCGGGCAGTACGAGCTCCCTTACTGCCATGCTGCCCCCTCCAGGTCCGCCATCCGTACTCACTTCCTGCGACGAAGGAAACATGACAAGGGAGGGCGCGTGTTGGTGGGAGACATAACTCAGAAGAGAAAATAAGGTGTAGGAAGTGCACAAGGGGGGCCATTCCCATGCACCACTCCAAACCCACAACGTCCTCATGCGGCCGGTGCATGCACAGCCAGCACAACCCTTGCCCAACCGAACTCACAAGCTGCGGCGAAGGAGGCATGACAAGGGAGGGAAGCGTGCTTGTGGGAGTCATATCTCAGAAGAGATAATAATGTGTAGGAAGTGCACAACGGGGGGCCATTCCCATGCACCACTCCAAACCCATAACATCCTCATGCGGCCGGTGCACGCACAGCCAGCACAACCCTTGCCCAACCAAACTCACCACCTGCGGCGAAGGAGGCACGACAAGGGAGGGAAGCACGTGGTGGGGAGACATAACCCAGAAGAGAAATAAAGTCTAGGAAGTGCAAAAAATGGGGCATTCCCATGCACCACTCCAAACCCACAACGTCCTCATGCGGCCGGTGCATGCACAGCCAGCACAACCCTTGCCCAACCGAACTCACCAACTGCGGCGAAGGAAGCATGACAAGGGAGGGACGCGTGTTGGTGGGAGACATAAACGAGAAGAGAAATAAAGTCTAGGAAGTGAACAAGGGGGGGCATTCCCATGCACTACTCCAAACCCACAACGTCCTCATGCGGCCGGTGCCGCACAGCCAGCACAACCCTTGCCCAACCAAACTCACCACCTGCGGCGAAGGAGGCACGACAAGGGAGGGAAGCACGTGGTGGGGAGACATAACCCAGAAGAGAAATAAAGTCTAGGAAGTGCAAAAAATGGGGCATTCCCATGCACCACTCCAAACCCACAACGTCCTCATGCGGCCGGTGCATGCACAGCCAGCACAACCCTTGCCCAACTGAACTCACAGACTGCGAGGAAGGACGCATGACAAGGGAGAGAAGCCCATGGTGGGGAGACATAAACAAGAAGAGAAATGAAGTTTAGGAAGTGAACACGGGGGGGCATTCCCATGCACCACTCCAAACCCACAACGTCCTCATGCGGCCGGTGCACGCACAGCCAGCACAACCCTTGCCCAACTGAACTCACTCCTTGCTGCGAGGAAGGAAGCATGACAAGGGAGAGAAGCGCATGGTGGGGAGACATAAACGAGAAGAGAAATGAAGTTTAGGAAGTGAACAGTGGGGGGTGGTGTGTGTGTGTGGGGGTGGGGGGGGGGGGGGGGTGGGGGGGGGGGGGGGGGGGGGGGGTGGGGGGGGGGGGGGGGGGGGGGGCATTCCCATGCACCACTCCAAACCCACAACGTCCTCATGCGGCCGGTGCATGCACAGCCAGCACAACCCTTGCCCAACCGAACTCACAAGCTGCGGCGAAGGAGGCATGACAAGGGAGGGAAGCGTGCTTGTGGGAGTCATATCTCAGAAGAGATAATAATGTGTAGGAAGTGCACAACGGGGGGCCATTCCCATGCACCACTCCAAACCCATAACATCCTCATGCGGCCGGTGCACGCACAGCCAGCACAACCCTTGCCCAACCAAACTCACCACCTGCGGCGAAGGAGGCACGACAAGGGAGGGAAGCACGTGGTGGGGAGACATAACCCAGAAGAGAAATAAAGTCTAGGAAGTGCAAAAAATGGGGCATTCCCATGCACCACTCCAAACCCACAACGTCCTCATGCGGCCGGTGCATGCACAGCCAGCACAACCCTTGCCCAACCGAACTCACCAACTGCGGCGAAGGAAGCATGACAAGGGAGGGACGCGTGTTGGTGGGAGACATAAACGAGAAGAGAAATAAAGTCTAGGAAGTGAACAAGGGGGGCATTCCCATGCACTACTCCAAACCCACAACGTCCTCATGCGGCCGGTGCCGCACAGCCAGCACAACCCTTGCCCAACCAAACTCACCACCTGCGGCGAAGGAGGCACGACAAGGGAGGGAAGCACGTGGTGGGGAGACATAACCCAGAAGAGAAATAAAGTCTAGGAAGTGCAAAAAATGGGGCATTCCCATGCACCACTCCAAACCCACAACGTCCTCATGCGGCCGGTGCATGCACAGCCAGCACAACCCTTGCCCAACCGAACTCACCAACTGCGGCGAAGCAAGCATGACAAGGGAGAGAAGCGCATGGTGGGGAGACATAAACGAGAAGAGAAATGAAGCTTGGGAAGTGCACAAGGGGGGGCATTCCCATGCACTACTCCAAACCCACAACGTCCTCATGCGGCCGGTGCACGCACAGCCAGCACAACCCTTGCCCAACTGAACTCACTCCTTGCTGCGAGGAAGGAAGCATGACAAGGGAGAGAAGCGCATGGTGGGGAGACATAAACGAGAAGAGAAATGAAGTTTAGGAAGTGAACAGTGGGGGGTGGTGTGTGTGTGTGGGGGTGGGGGGGGGGGGGGGGGGGGGGGTGGGGGGGTGTGGGGGGGGGGGGGGGGGGGGGGGGGGGGGGGGGGCATTCCCATGCACCACTCCAAACCCACAACGTCCTCATGCGGCCGGTGCATGCACAGCCAGCACAACCCTTGCCCAACCGAACTCACAAGCTGCGGCGAAGGAGGCATGACAAGGGAGGGAAGCGTGCTTGTGGGAGTCATATCTCAGAAGAGATAATAATGTGTAGGAAGTGCACAACGGGGGGCCATTCCCATGCACCACTCCAAACCCATAACATCCTCATGCGGCCGGTGCACGCACAGCCAGCACAACCCTTGCCCAACCAAACTCACCACCTGCGGCGAAGGAGGCACGACAAGGGAGGGAAGCACGTGGTGGGGAGACATAACCCAGAAGAGAAATAAAGTCTAGGAAGTGCAAAAAATGGGGCATTCCCATGCACCACTCCAAACCCACAACGTCCTCATGCGGCCGGTGCATGCACAGCCAGCACAACCCTTGCCCAACCGAACTCACCAACTGCGGCGAAGGAAGCATGACAAGGGAGGGACGCGTGTTGGTGGGAGACATAAACGAGAAGAGAAATAAAGTCTAGGAAGTGAACAAGGGGGGGCATTCCCATGCACTACTCCAAACCCACAACGTCCTCATGCGGCCGGTGCCGCACAGCCAGCACAACCCTTGCCCAACCAAACTCACCACCTGCGGCGAAGGAGGCACGACAAGGGAGGGAAGCACGTGGTGGGGAGACATAACCCAGAAGAGAAATAAAGTCTAGGAAGTGCAAAAAATGGGGCATTCCCATGCACCACTCCAAACCCACAACGTCCTCATGCGGCCGGTGCATGCACAGCCAGCACAACCCTTGCCCAACCGAACTCACCAACTGCGGCGAAGGAAGCATGACAAGGGAGAGAAGCGCATGGTGGGGAGACATAAACGAGAAGAGAAATGAAGCTTGGGAAGTGAACAAGGGGGGGCATTCCCATGCACCACTCCAAACCAACAACGTCCTCATGCGGCCGGTGCACGCACAGCCAGCACAACCCTTGCCCAACCGAACTCACAAACTGCGAGGAAGGAAGCATGACAAGGGAGAGAAGCGCATGGTGGGGAGACATAAACGAGAAGAGAAATAAAGTTTAGGGAGTGCACAAGGGGGGCAGTCCCATGCACAACTCTAAACCCATAACATCCTCATGCGGCCGGTGCCGCACAGCCAGCACAACCCTTGCCCAACCGAACTCACCGCCTGCGGTGAAGGAAACATGACACGGGAGGGACGCGTGTTGGTGGGAGACATAACTCAGAAGAGAAATAAAGTTGAGGAAGTGCAAAAGGGGTGGCATTCCCATGCACCACTCCACACCCATAACCTCATGCGGCAGGTGCACGCACAGCCAGCACAACCCTTGCCCAACCGAACTCACCACCTGCGGCGAAGGAAGCACGACAAGGGAGGGAAGCGCGTGGTGGGGAGACATAACTCAGAAGAGAAATGAAGTTTAGGAAGTGGAAAGGGGGGGCATTCCCATGCACAACTCCAAACCCATAACATCCTCATGCGGCCGGTGCCGCACAGCCAGCACAACCCTTGCCCAACCGAACTCACCCCCTGCGGTGAAGGAAACATGACACGGGAGGGACGCGTGTTGGTGGGAGACATAAACGAGAAGAGAAATAACGTCAAGGAAGTGAACAAGGGGGGGCATTCCCATGCACCACTCCAAACCCACAACGTCCTCATGCGGCCGGTGCACGCACAGCCAACACAACCCTTGCCCAACCGAACTCACACACTGCAAGGAAGGAAGCACGACAAGGGAGAGAAGCGCATGGTGGGGAGACATAACTCAGAAGAGAAATAAATTTAGGAAGTGCAAAAAATGGGGCATTCCCATGCACCACTCCAAACCCACAACGTCCTCATGCGGCCGGTGCACGCACAGCCAGCACAACCCTTGCCCAACCGAACTCACCAGCTGCGGCGAAGGAAGCATGACAAGGGAGGGGGCGCGTGGTGGGGAGACGTGAACGTTGAGAAATAAAGTTTAGGAAGTGAACAGGGGGGTGGGGGGCATTCCCACGCACCACTCCAAACCCATAACATCCTCATGCGGCCGGTGCACAGCCAGCACAACCCTTGCCCAACTGAACTCACTAATTGCTGCGAGGAAGGAAGCATGACAAGGGAGAGAAGCGCATGGTGGGGAGACATAAACGAGAAGAGAAATAAAGTTTAGGGAGTGAACAGGGGGGGGCATTCCCACGCACCACTCCAAACCCACAACGTCCTCATGCGGCCGGTGCACGCACAGCCAGCACAACCCTTGCCCATCTGAACTCACTCCTTGCTGCGAGGAAGGAAGCATGACAAGGGAGAGAAGCGCATGGTGGGGAGACATAAACGAGAAGAGAAATGAAGTTTAGGAAGTGCACACGGGGGGCATTCCCATGCACCACTCCAAACCCACAACGTCCTCATGCGGCCGGTGCATGCACAGCCAGCACAACCCTTGCCCAACTGAACTCACATACTGCGAGGAAGGACGCATGACAAGGGAGAGAAGCCCATGGTGGGGAGACATAAACGAGAAGAGAAATGAAGTTTAGGAAGTGAACAAAGGGGGGGCATTCCCACGCACCACTCCAAACCCACAACGTCCTCATGCGGCCGGTGCACGCACAGCCAGCACAACCCTTGCCCAACCGAACTCACTCCTTGCTGCGAGGAAGGAAGCACGACAAGGGAGAGAAGCGCATGGTGGGGAGACATAAACGAGAAGAGAAATGAAGTCTAGGAAGTGCAAAAAATGGGGCATTCCCATGCACCACTCCAAACCCACAACGTCCTCATGCGGCCGGTGCATGCACAGCCAGCACAACCCTTGCCCAACCGAACTCACCAACTGCGGCGAAGGAAGCATGACAAGGGAGGGACGCGTGTTGGTGGGAGACATAAACGAGAAGAGAAATAAAGTCTAGGAAGTGAACAAGGGGGGGCATTCCCATGCACTACTCCAAACCCACAACGTCCTCATGCGGCCGGTGCCGCACAGCCAGCACAACCCTTGCCCAACCAAACTCACCACCTGCGGCGAAGGAGGCACGACAAGGGAGGGAAGCACGTGGTGGGGAGACATAACCCAGAAGAGAAATAAAGTCTAGGAAGTGCAAAAAATGGGGCATTCCCATGCACCACTCCAAACCCACAACGTCCTCATGCGGCCGGTGCATGCACAGCCAGCACAACCCTTGCCCAACCGAACTCACCAACTGCGGCGAAGGAAGCATGACAAGGGAGAGAAGCGCATGGTGGGGAGACATAAACGAGAAGAGAAATGAAGCTTGGGAAGTGAACAAGGGGGGGCATTCCCATGCACCACTCCAAACCAACAACGTCCTCATGCGGCCGGTGCACGCACAGCCAGCACAACCCTTGCCCAACCGAACTCACAAACTGCGAGGAAGGAAGCATGACAAGGGAGAGAAGCGCATGGTGGGGAGACATAAACGAGAAGAGAAATAAAGTTTAGGGAGTGCACAAGGGGGGGCAGTCCCATGCACAACTCTAAACCCATAACATCCTCATGCGGCCGGTGCCGCACAGCCAGCACAACCCTTGCCCAACCGAACTCACCGCCTGCGGTGAAGGAAACATGACACGGGAGGGACGCGTGTTGGTGGGAGACATAACTCAGAAGAGAAATAAAGTTGAGGAAGTGCAAAAGGGGTGGCATTCCCATGCACCACTCCACACCCATAACCTCATGCGGCAGGTGCACGCACAGCCAGCACAACCCTTGCCCAACCGAACTCACCACCTGCGGCGAAGGAAGCACGACAAGGGAGGGAAGCGCGTGGTGGGGAGACATAACTCAGAAGAGAAATGAAGTTTAGGAAGTGGAAAGGGGGGGCATTCCCATGCACAACTCCAAACCCATAACATCCTCATGCGGCCGGTGCCGCACAGCCAGCACAACCCTTGCCCAACCGAACTCACCCCCTGCGGTGAAGGAAACATGACACGGGAGGGACGCGTGTTGGTGGGAGACATAAACGAGAAGAGAAATAACGTCAAGGAAGTGAACAAGGGGGGGCATTCCCATGCACCACTCCAAACCCACAACGTCCTCATGCGGCCGGTGCACGCACAGCCAACACAACCCTTGCCCAACCGAACTCACACACTGCAAGGAAGGAAGCACGACAAGGGAGAGAAGCGCATGGTGGGGAGACATAACTCAGAAGAGAAATAAATTTAGGAAGTGCAAAAAATGGGGCATTCCCATGCACCACTCCAAACCCACAACGTCCTCATGCGGCCGGTGCACGCACAGCCAGCACAACCCTTGCCCAACCGAACTCACCAGCTGCGGCGAAGGAAGCATGACAAGGGAGGGGGCGCGTGGTGGGGAGACGTGAACGTTGAGAAATAAAGTTTAGGAAGTGAACAGGGGGGTGGGGGGCATTCCCACGCACCACTCCAAACCCATAACATCCTCATGCGGCCGGTGCACAGCCAGCACAACCCTTGCCCAACTGAACTCACTAATTGCTGCGAGGAAGGAAGCATGACAAGGGAGAGAAGCGCATGGTGGGGAGACATAAACGAGAAGAGAAATAAAGTTTAGGGAGTGAACAGGGGGGGGGCATTCCCACGCACCACTCCAAACCCACAACGTCCTCATGCGGCCGGTGCACGCACAGCCAGCACAACCCTTGCCCATCTGAACTCACTCCTTGCTGCGAGGAAGGAAGCATGACAAGGGAGAGAAGCGCATGGTGGGGAGACATAAACGAGAAGAGAAATGAAGTTTAGGAAGTGCACACGGGGGGGCATTCCCATGCACCACTCCAAACCCACAACGTCCTCATGCGGCCGGTGCATGCACAGCCAGCACAACCCTTGCCCAACTGAACTCACATACTGCGAGGAAGGACGCATGACAAGGGAGAGAAGCCCATGGTGGGGAGACATAAACGAGAAGAGAAATGAAGTTTAGGAAGTGAACAAAGGGGGGGCATTCCCACGCACCACTCCAAACCCACAACGTCCTCATGCGGCCGGTGCACGCACAGCCAGCACAACCCTTGCCCAACCGAACTCACTCCTTGCTGCGAGGAAGGAAGCACGACAAGGGAGAGAAGCGCATGGTGGGGAGACATAAACGAGAAGAGAAATGAAGTCTAGGAAGTGCAAAAAATGGGGCATTCCCATGCACCACTCCAAACCCACAACGTCCTCATGCGGCCGGTGCATGCACAGCCAGCACAACCCTTGCCCAACCGAACTCACCAACTGCGGCGAAGGAAGCATGACAAGGGAGGGACGCGTGTTGGTGGGAGACATAAACGAGAAGAGAAATAAAGTCTAGGAAGTGAACAAGGGGGGGCATTCCCATGCACTACTCCAAACCCACAACGTCCTCATGCGGCCGGTGCCGCACAGCCAGCACAACCCTTGCCCAACCAAACTCACCACCTGCGGCGAAGGAGGCACGACAAGGGAGGGAAGCACGTGGTGGGGAGACATAACCCAGAAGAGAAATAAAGTCTAGGAAGTGCAAAAAATGGGGCATTCCCATGCACCACTCCAAACCCACAACGTCCTCATGCGGCCGGTGCATGCACAGCCAGCACAACCCTTGCCCAACCGAACTCACCAACTGCGGCGAAGGAAGCATGACAAGGGAGAGAAGCGCATGGTGGGGAGACATAAACGAGAAGAGAAATGAAGCTTGGGAAGTGAACAAGGGGGGGCATTCCCATGCACCACTCCAAACCAACAACGTCCTCATGCGGCCGGTGCACGCACAGCCAGCACAACCCTTGCCCAACCGAACTCACAAACTGCGAGGAAGGAAGCATGACAAGGGAGAGAAGCGCATGGTGGGGAGACATAAACGAGAAGAGAAATAAAGTTTAGGGAGTGCACAAGGGGGGGCAGTCCCATGCACAACTCTAAACCCATAACATCCTCATGCGGCCGGTGCCGCACAGCCAGCACAACCCTTGCCCAACCGAACTCACCGCCTGCGGTGAAGGAAACATGACACGGGAGGGACGCGTGTTGGTGGGAGACATAACTCAGAAGAGAAATAAAGTTGAGGAAGTGCAAAAGGGGTGGCATTCCCATGCACCACTCCACACCCATAACCTCATGCGGCAGGTGCACGCACAGCCAGCACAACCCTTGCCCAACCGAACTCACCACCTGCGGCGAAGGAAGCACGACAAGGGAGGGAAGCGCGTGGTGGGGAGACATAACTCAGAAGAGAAATGAAGTTTAGGAAGTGGAAAGGGGGGGCATTCCCATGCACAACTCCAAACCCATAACATCCTCATGCGGCCGGTGCCGCACAGCCAGCACAACCCTTGCCCAACCGAACTCACCCCCTGCGGTGAAGGAAACATGACACGGGAGGGACGCGTGTTGGTGGGAGACATAAACGAGAAGAGAAATAACGTCAAGGAAGTGAACAAGGGGGGGCATTCCCATGCACCACTCCAAACCCACAACGTCCTCATGCGGCCGGTGCACGCACAGCCAACACAACCCTTGCCCAACCGAACTCACACACTGCAAGGAAGGAAGCACGACAAGGGAGAGAAGCGCATGGTGGGGAGACATAACTCAGAAGAGAAATAAATTTAGGAAGTGCAAAAAATGGGGCATTCCCATGCACCACTCCAAACCCACAACGTCCTCATGCGGCCGGTGCACGCACAGCCAGCACAACCCTTGCCCAACCGAACTCACCAGCTGCGGCGAAGGAAGCATGACAAGGGAGGGGGCGCGTGGTGGGGAGACGTGAACGTTGAGAAATAAAGTTTAGGAAGTGAACAGGGGGGTGGGGGGCATTCCCACGCACCACTCCAAACCCATAACATCCTCATGCGGCCGGTGCACAGCCAGCACAACCCTTGCCCAACTGAACTCACTAATTGCTGCGAGGAAGGAAGCATGACAAGGGAGAGAAGCGCATGGTGGGGAGACATAAACGAGAAGAGAAATAAAGTTTAGGGAGTGAACAGGGGGGGGGCATTCCCACGCACCACTCCAAACCCACAACGTCCTCATGCGGCCGGTGCACGCACAGCCAGCACAACCCTTGCCCATCTGAACTCACTCCTTGCTGCGAGGAAGGAAGCATGACAAGGGAGAGAAGCGCATGGTGGGGAGACATAAACGAGAAGAGAAATGAAGTTTAGGAAGTGCACACGGGGGGGCATTCCCATGCACCACTCCAAACCCACAACGTCCTCATGCGGCCGGTGCATGCACAGCCAGCACAACCCTTGCCCAACCGAACTCACCCCCTGCGGTGAAGGAAACATGACACGGGAGGGACGCGTGTTGGTGGGAGACATAACTCAGAAGAGAAATAAAGTTTAGGAAAGTGCACAAGGGGGGGCATTCCCATGCACCACTCCAAACCCATAACATCCTCATGCGGCCGGTGCACGCACAGCCAACACAACCCTTGCCCCACCGAACTCACCAGCTGCGGCGAAGGAAGCACGACATGGGAGAGAAGCGCATGGTGGGGAGACATAACCCAGAAGAGAAATAAAGTCTAGGAAGTGCAAAAAATGGGGCATTCCCATGCACCACTCCAAACCCACAACGTCCTCATGCGGCCGGTGCACGCACAGCCAGCACAACCCTTGCCCAACCGAACTCACCAGCTGCGGCGAAGGAAGCACGACAAGGGAGAGAAGCGCATGGTGGGGAGACATAACCCAGAAGAGAAATAAAGTCTAGGAAGTGCAAAAGGGGGGGCATTCCCATGCACCACTCCAAACCCACAACGTCCTCATGCGGCCGGTGCACGCACAGCCAACACAACCCTTGCCCAACCGAACTCACTCCTTGCTGCGAGGAAGGAAGCATGACAAGGGAGAGAAGCGCATGGTGGGGAGACATAAACGAGAAGAGAAATGAAGTTTAGGAAGTGAACAGTGGGGGGGGGGGGGGGGGGGGGGGGCATTCCCATGCACCACTCCAAACCCACAACGTCCTCATGCGGCCGGTGCATGCACAGCCAGCACAACCCTTGCCCAACTGAACTCACAGACTGCGAGGAAGGACGCATGACAAGGGAGAGAAGCCCATGGTGGGGAGACATAAACAAGAAGAGAAATGAAGTTTAGGAAGTGAACACGGGGGGGCATTCCCATGCACCACTCCAAACCCACAACGTCCTCATGCGGCCGGTGCACGCACAGCCAGCACAACCCTTGCCCAACTGAACTCACTCCTTGCTGCGAGGAAGGAAGCATGACAAGGGAGAGAAGCGCATGGTGGGGAGACATAAACGAGAAGAGAAATGAAGTTTAGGAAGTGAACAGTGGGGGGTGGTGTGTGTGTGTGGGGGGGGGGGGGGGGGTGGGGGGGTGGGGGGGGGGGGGGGGGGGGCATTCCCATGCACCACTCCAAACCCACAACGTCCTCATGGGGCCGGTGCATGCACAGCCACCACAACCCTTGCCCAACTGAACTCACCAGCTGCGAGGAAGGAAGCATGACAAGGGAGAGAAGCCCATGGTGGGGAGACATAAACGAGAAGAGAAATGAAGTTTAGGAAGTGAACAGGGGGGGGGCATTCCCATGCACCACTCCAAACCCACAACGTCCGCATGCGGCCGGTGCACGCACAGCCAGCACAACCCTTGCCCAACCGAACTCACACACTGCAAGGAAGGAAGCACGACAAGGGAGAGAAGCGCATGGTGGGGAGACATAACCCAGAAGAGAAATAAAGTCTAGGAAGTGAACAAGGGGGGCCATTCCCATGCACCACTCCAAACCCACAACGTCCTCATGCGGCCGGTGCATGCACAGCCAGCACAACCCTTGCCCAACCGAACTCACATACTGCGAGGAAGGAAGCACGACACGGAGGGGAAGACGTGATGAGGGGACAACAACAAGATGAAAGGAACGTCAGCGCGCGAGAAGGGTGGTACTGTCTCATGCATTACCCACAAATGATCCACTGATAAAACCCTCGCATGCACTGTCGGAACGGGTTGTGACCAACCGTACTCACGACTTGCGGAGGAGGCACTGCGACAAGAAGCAGTGGGAGCAAGGTGCGTGCGCATCTGTTAAGTGACAATGCAAATTTAACGCAACCGTGCGTGGTTGACGTTCATGGCGATGCGTTTTCAAAACTACTTACACGATGTATACGTGCGTCAGGACGGCGGGCGAGCGCTGGCAGAGAAGTGCTGCAGCTTTAACTCACCTTTCCGGTTTCAGAGTCGGGCAGGGTAGAGTCTTTGCAGATTGCGCATAAAGTAGACGTCTTGCACGTTTGACACTGCGGGTCTGCCACCAGGCAGGCCTGTGTATCCGCCATCGCCCGTGCATGGCGGCCTAGCAACAACCAACGTGGTGGGTCCAACAATGTGGTGAGGGCGAGGGAGAGTGGGGCGTGTGAGCCTGACAAACCACACAGTGCCAACAACGTGTTGCTGTGTGCCACCTGTTTGTATCCTAGGACAGCAGCGTAGCGCCCAACACGGGTTTCATCCGGGGAACAAGCGCAGGAGAAGGCAAGCCGCTAATGTTCGCTGTTACCCTCACCATCTGCTTGCCCGGTGGTCGCAAGCAGAAGCGCGAGCAGCACGCCACCAACGTACATTCGAACACGCATCTGCAGCGACAACAAGGCGTGTGGCACGCACGAATATGTTAACCCGGACAGAACAGTGTGGACCACCAATGGGCCACTACGGCTGGGCTGCAACCGGACAATTGGACAGTGGATTGTTGGTGCACGATATGCAGGCCCGCAAAGCTCCTCTGAGCTGCCCTGGGGCCTTGATGGCGCACAATGTTCTCTAACGGTTAATTGGCAGCATTATATATTATTCCTGCACAGCAGGGCTTTCCAAGCCCACGGAAGATCCATTGAAGTCACAACTTTTAACACCACATGTTGTTATTGCTGCTGCGTGACCGTCAGAAAAGCACAGAAAAGCACGTGTTTGCGCGCCTCGAAGGCGCTGATATGAGGGCATGGAGTGGTCGGGGACGCCGCGCCCCGGCTAGAGGCAGCGGCGGCGGAGGCTGGGCGGCAGCCGTGGCAGCGGCGGCGGCGCTACCCGCCGCCGCCCACCAGCCAGCAGCGGTCGCCCCGACATGCTGAGCGCCCTAAATAACCCCAAAGCCCTAAACCCCAGGCCTAAACATCCTAAAAGAGGAATAAGAACCCTAAATCGTTGCACATTTGAGCAACCCGGGGGCGGAAGCGAACCCTAAGTCGTTGGGCGCCGCACGAAGTTGGGAGGCGAGGTGAAGGCGGCGGCCGGTACAGTGAAGGCAAGCTGCCTGAGAGCCTCATGGTCCTGAGGTTTTTTATTAGCGTTCTGGTGTGGCTTCAACGCGAAAATACGCCGAAAACTGCCAAAAAACCATGCAACTAACCGCCGTGTAGCGCGCCACGTCAGACACCAGAACTGTGCAGCTAGGACCCTCGGGCACCCGAGGGTCTTACGGCCGGATCCTGGTGTTCCGACGTGGCTGGCCGAGCACGCGAAACGCGCCCCTGTGGACTAGCTTCTTTCGCTTGCTGTTTCTTTCAGCGGGTTGGTCTTGTCGCGAGGAGCCTGTGGACGCCGGGGTTGCCCTTCCGCGCGCCCCTTCCGCGCAAAC
The DNA here is from genome assembly GCA_002245815.2 of Micractinium conductrix. Classification (NCBI taxonomy): domain Eukaryota; kingdom Viridiplantae; phylum Chlorophyta; class Trebouxiophyceae; order Chlorellales; family Chlorellaceae; genus Micractinium; species Micractinium conductrix. The sequence goes on from LHPF02000008.1 coordinate 1,753,000, forward strand.
CCACGATCGGCTTTGTCGGGAAGGCCCCTGCCGGTCCCCTGGCCCTCGATATGGCGATCAGAAAGTATATAGTGCTCGAATGCAGGCGGGCGCGGCGAAAGGAGAGGGTCGCTCAAAGCACAGACAGCTAAGCCGGTTTTGCAGTCCGCGGGTAGTTGCAAACCCGCGGTGCCAACGCCCAGTTTGCTACACTGCACATCCACGTCACCGCTAGACCAGAACGCTAATAAAAAACCTCATCCGTGATCGTACTCTAAATCACATAGTAGAGCAAGCAAACGAAGCAAAGCTGACGCCCGCGGGGGGGCGCTGTGGGACCGCCGCCAGCCAGGCCGCAGGTCAGCACCCAGCCTGTCGACCTATAGGTGGACACGCGGGACCTCCGACCGCAATATTATGCACTGCAACTACGTCACTGAGCTACTCGGAGGCTCGGCGACAGGGAGCGTCGCGGTTGGCCGCTCGCGGTTGCGCCAAAAATCGCTGGGCGCGCTCCCAACAGCGCCAAAACGGCATAAACACGCAAAATAGAGCGCCAGGAGACACTGGGTCGAGAAAGCGCGAGTCGGTCGAACTGGAAGGGGGGGTCTGGAGCTCTGGCATCCCCCTCAGCCACTTCGCTGCGCCGTGCGACGCCAATAAAGTGTCAACATGCGGTCAGGCTCCGTAAGATCACTGATGCGGCACTGCACAGTGCTGAACGTCGGCCGAACGGCGACGTTGTAGACACCTCACCTTAACCTTTGGGCGGAGCCAGAAGGTAGAGGGCAGGATGTAGTCGCTCGCGCTGCTGCCTCTCTGCGCACAACGTCCTGCTAATTCTCACGGCCGGGAACGTCAATAAGTGATCGGAAGGGTGCCTCCCATGCATTTCCCGCGCTGCACCACGCATGCAGGATGGGCGCCGCACACCAGGCTGCTGCGTCCTGACTATTACTAGTACTGACTGACTGACTGACTGACTGACACCTGCTAGAGCAAATGAATGCGCAAGCCCCCGGCTCGGATGCGCAGAGCCGGGGAAGAGATAGGGGGAGGAGGGAGGGCACGAGGGAGCATCAGACAGGCACATGGGAACTGGGGGGGGCGGCGGGGGGAGAGGCTGTTCTGGCACACAGCTACGCGCGCAAGGGGAGTGAGGGGGAGGGGAGACTAGGGGCGGTGAAGAGAAGCAAACGTCAAAATCATGTGTCGGGGGTTCTGCCCCCGAACCCCCGGACAGGGGGGACACCCCCCTGTCAACCCCCACCCACCCACCCACCCACCCGCCCACCCGCCCACCAACGTCCCAACCGCCCCCCCCCCCCCCTCCCCCCTCCCTGCCACTTCCCCCCCACCCAGCCCCCCTCCCCCTCCCTGCCACTTCCCCCCCACCCAGCCCCCCTCCCCCCTCCCTGCCACTTCCCCCCCCACCCAGCCCCCCTCCCCCCTCCCTGCCACTTCCCCCCCACCCAGCCCCCCTCCCCCCTCCCTGCCACTTCCCCCCCCACCCAGCCCCCCTCCCCCTCCCTGCCACTTCCCCCCCACCCAGCCCCCCTCCCCCCTCCCTGCCACTTCCCCCCCCACCCAGCCCCCCCCCCACCACCACCACCACCCACCCACCCACCCACCCACCCACGAATCGGGGCTGCACACAGCCAAAAAAACAGAAACCACCCCAGAGCACGGACCTGAGGGACGTCTTGAATTGGGACACCCACTTAAACCGCTGCTCGCAGATCGACAGGTTGTGCCTGTGGCCCTTCAGCAGCTCGCACTTGTGCGGGTTGACGTGCTTGTGGCACCATTTGCCCTGTGCACGCGCATGTACTGTACTGTGTTACACCTGTTTGTATTCTGAAAAAGAAACACAGGGCCCGGCACGGCTGAGACCAGGGAAGAAGGGGGGAAGGGAGTGGAGGAGCCGCTGCTGAAAAACGGGGAGAGAGTGCAAAAGGGATGCATGTAACATAGGACAAAGCAAGGGCATCTGCATGGGGGGGACTGACGCTTGGAACAGTGCGCGCACCGGCGAGAGTAGGAGCCCAAAGTGGGGAGTCCTTACCCAAGCAAGGAGGCGGTTCCCCAGGCCATTGTCCCCCCCTTAGCCCTTAGCGCACGCCGGCGCAAGCCCCCATCATGCACGGGGGCCGCTTGAAAAGGGGGGAAAGGTAAACGGAAGGGAAAGGGATTTGGGTGGAGGGGGGGAACCCCGGGTGGGGTTAGGTGGTGGGCAGTCCCGCTGCTCGCCGCCCGGTGCGGCGGCACGCGCCTGTGAAGGCTGCGAGCGCAAGCGCCCGTCTGCGCGCCGCTCCGCCGGCCTCGCCCGCCATTGCGCTGTCCTCCTCTCTGGGGAACTCACATCCCAGTAGAGTGGCAAGCCGGTTAGGCTGCGCAACGTGGCTGCCGGTCTCAGGCGGTAGTGGGGGCTGCCCTGCAGGGAAGATGTCGGGGAACCAAATGGGGCGTAGGTGAGCGTACAACGCGCACTCAAACACAATGTGATCCGCATCCTCGGCCCGTCCGCCTAGCCCTGCAGCTGCGCAATGCATACAATAGCGCTGGTCGCGAGGGCGCCGGGCAGGACCCAGTAGCCGCTCCCGCTCCTCAGCGCCCCAGTGTACACCGCTGCGCAGCTCTGCCAGGCCAAGGCGCCGGTGTCGCTCTCGTACCTCGACCAGGTAGGGGGCCATACCATACCCCGCTACCTCGAGGCACTCTGGGCGCACGCAGTCGAAGTAGTGTTGCAGGCGGCTGGCGCCGCGCCGCTGCACCGCCGTCTGCAGGTGCTGCAGGTAGTGCTGCAGTGCTGCCTCCTGCACCGCCTCTGGCTGCAGTGGCTGCCGCTGTTGCAGGTCTGCCGCGATGCCGGCCTCTGCCAGCGCGCTCTGCAGCTGTGCTGCCCAAGGCATCTGCGCAATGCCGTGGGGGCCGCGGTGGCGTGAGGGGGTGTGATCTGCTGCCAGCTGCAGGCTGGCGTCGAGCACCTGCCGCATCAGGCTGTCCTCTGGCGCTGCCACAAGGCTGTTCCAGAACCGCGCTGTGCGCGCCAACCAATGGGCGTGCAGGGGGGGCTCCCCCGTCTCTGCCAGCACGGTGGCTCTGGGCGCGCGCTGCGGCAGGCCGAGCAGGCGCCGCAGTGTGCGGTAGTGCTGCTGCTCTGCCGCTGACAGGCCGCTGCCGCCGCCTGCGGCTCCGGCCTGGGTGCCGAGGCGCCGCACAGCCGCGAGGGCCAGGCCAGGGGACCACACTGCGGCACCATAGGAGAGGGTGGAGTCGACCATCTGTCGGTAGAGGGAGAGCAGGAGGCGGGCGGCCTCCAGGCCCAACGCTGTGCAGCGGCCCTCAAAAGAAGCGGCTGCAAAGCGGGCCACCCGCGCCCGCCCCTCCGCCGCAGCCTCCCCTACGGGCTGGGTGCAGTGGAATACGAGGCCCAGGTACTTGAACGCTGCCACGCCGGCAACAGGTGCACCGTCGAAGGTGTGGCGCGCTCGCCGCACGCGCTGCATCGCCGTCTGCTCGTCCGCTGCGCCCGCCAGCAACATGACCTTCGTCTTCACCACGTTGACCGTGAGGCCGCGCTCGGCGCAATACTGCTCCAGGAGCCGGAGCTGTTGCTGCAAGCCGTTTGCTGTGGTGGCGAGGAGGGCCATGTCATCTGCGTACAGCAGCGGGGGCACTGGCTGCCCTGCTAGCTGTGGCAGCGCAAGAGGCATGCCTGCTGCTGCTGCCGAGAGCACGCGTTCCTCCCAGTCTGCAATGTAGAGGCTGAATAGCGTGGGGCTGAGGGGGCAGCCTTGCTTCAGGCCCTGCGTGGCGCTGAAGACGCGGCCCTCAAGGCCGGGGGCTGTCACCGACATGGTCACGTCGGCGTAGAGCGCTCGTACTGCCCGCAGCCACTGGCCGCCGTAGCCCATGCTCTCGAGGCGCTGCCAGAGCTGCGCCCGCGGTACGCGATCGTAGGCCTGTTTGAAGTCAACAAAACAGGCCCACAGCTGGCTGCCACCGCGCTGCCGCCTCCGCCGCGTGTGCCGCCGCTGTGGCTGCTCACTCCTGGTGCTGCTGCCGCCGCACTGCCGCTGCTGCCGGTGGCACTCGATGACCGTGCGCAAGGCCAGGGCAGCCTGCTCGGTGCTGCGCTGCCGGCGGAAGCCGAACTGGCCCTCTGCGTACTGTACTGTGTTACACCTGTTTGTATTCTGAAAAAGAAACACAGGGCCCGGCACGGCTGAGACCAGGGAAGAAGGGGGGAAGGGAGGGGAGAAGCCGCTGCTGAAAAAGGGGGGCCTGCAGGCCTGCCGCCTCTGCGTGAGCCGTCACGCGGCGCTCAAGCCCAGCTGCGAACAGCTTGGCCAGCAAGGCGCCGACCGCTATGCCCCGCAGGTCGCTAGGCTGAGTGGGGCTGCTCGTCTTCGCCACCAGCGCGATGGCGCTGTGGGCGTCGCCGCGCGGCAGGCGTCCGATGCGCTGCCAAGCGTTGAACTCCGCAGCTGCCAGCGGGGCGAGCTGCGCGCACGCCTGCTTCAGCAGCCAGGGCGCGAGGGGGCCGAAGACTGCCTTGCGCTGCGCCGTCCGCCGCGCCAGGCTGGCGACCTCCTCTGCTGTGAAGGCTGCCTCCATGGCGTCGCGCAGTCGGGCCAGCTGTGCCAGCGTGGTGGGCGGGGGTTGGGAGGGTGAGGGGGGGGCGGTGGGCGTCCGGTCCAGCGCAGGATGCGCCGCCGTTGCCGCTGCCGCCAGCGGTGCTGCCTGCGCAGGCAAGTGCGCGGCTGCTGCCGTCTCCTCTGCATCTCCTGCCTCCGCTCCTCTTCCACTAGGACCCGGACTCCCCTCTGGGCGTCCGGGGAGGGCCTCCATCGGGGGAGATCGTCCCTGGATCGGCTCCCCCGCGCTCGCAGCCAGTGCCTCTGGTCGCTCATCCTCATGATCAAACAGCGACTCAGGCAGGGTGGCTGCGAGGGGATGGGGGTGGGTGGTGGGCGGGGGGGGCACCTGGTGAGTGGGGGGCTCCGGCGGTGGTGCCGCCACAGCCGCCTGCATGTCTGCCTGGGTTGCCTGCTGCGCCGCTGCCAGCGCCGCGGCTGCCTCCGCCACCGACCCCTCCTGCGGTGCTGCGCCTGCCCCTCCGCCTGCGGCTGTACTTCCCTCAGGGGGTGACGCCGCGGTGGGAGGTGCTAACAGCGCCACAAAGTGTGCCAAGACTGCGTCTGGCTCACGCAGCACAAAATCTGGCACGCCGCCCTGCGGGCCGCGGTAGGTCTGGTGAAAGCCTGCCGCATCGTGCTGCTCCAAAAGCTGCCGCTCCAGCTGCGTGCCACGCACGCTGCGAGCTGCCCGCTCGGCACGCTGTGTGGCTCGCTGCAGCGCCCTGCGCGCCGTCACATGCTCTGCTGCGCCGCGGTGCTGCCGCCGCGCCTGCCGCAGCGCCGCGCGCAGCTCGCGCAGTCTGAACTGCCGTGCTGCCCAGTGCGGTAGTGCGCCAGCGCCGCCCCCGGCCCCCCCACCCTCGCTGATGTCTGGCTGGCTCGGCCGCCGGACGGCGTGCACGCTGGCGTTTGGGGTGTGGTCTGCCTGGCAGCGGTGGAGGCCATGGATCACGGCCGGCGGCGGCTCACCGGCTTGCGGCTGCGCTGGCGGCAGCGGCAGCAGCAGCGGTAGCCCCCGCAGCCCCCTATACTGTGTTACACCTGTTTGTATTCTGAAAAAGAAACACAGGGCCCGGCACGGCTGAGACCAGGGAAGAAGGGGGGAAGGGAGGGGAGAAGCCGCTGCTGAAAAAGGGGGAGAAAGTGCAAAAGGGATGCATGTAACATAGGACAAAGCAAGGGCATCTGCATGGGGGGGACTGACGCTTGGAACAGTGCGCGCACCGGCGAGAGTAGGAGCCCAAAGTGGGGAGTCCTTACCCAAGCAAGGAGGCGGTTCCCCAGGCCATTGTCCCCCCCTTAGCCCTTAGCGCACGCCGGCGCAAGCCCCCATCATGCACGGGGGCCGCTTGAAAAGGGGGGAAAGGTAAACGGAAGGGAAAGGGATTTGGGTGGAGGGGGGGAACCCCGGGTGGGGTTAGGTGGTGGGCAGTCCCGCTGCTCGCCGCCCGGTGCGGCGGCACGCGCCTGTGAAGGCTGCGAGCGCAAGCGCCCGTCTGCGCGCCGCTCCGCCGGCCTCGCCCGCCACTGCGCTGTCCTCCTCTCTGGGGAACTCACATCCCAGTAGAGTGGCAAGCCGGTTAGGCTGCGCAACGTGGCTGCCGGTCTCAGGCGGTAGTGGGGGCTGCCCTGCAGGGAAGATGTCGGGGAACCAAATGGGGCGTAGGTGAGCGTACAACGCGCACTCAAACACAATGTGATCCGCATCCTCGGCCCGTCCGCCTAGCCCTGCAGCTGCGCAATGCATACAATAGCGCTGGTCGCGAGGGCGCCGGGCTGGACCCAGTAGCCGCTCCCGCTCCTCAGCGCCCCAGTGTACACCGCTGCGCAGCTCTGCCAGGCCAAGGCGCCGGTGTCGCTCTCGTACCTCGACCAGGTAGGGGGCCATACCATACCCCGCTACCTCGAGGCACTCTGGGCGCACGCAGTCGAAGTAGTGTTGCAGGCGGCTGGCGCCGCGCCGCTGCACCGCCGTCTGCAGGTGCTGCAGGTAGTGCTGCAGTGCTGCCTCCTGCACCGCCTCTGGCTGCAGTGGCTGCCGCTGTTGCAGGTCAGCCGCGATGCCGGCCTCTGCCAGCGCACTCTGCAGCTGTGCTGCCCAAGGCATCTGCGCAATGCCGTGGGGGCCGCGGTGGCGTGAGGGGGTGTGATCTGCTGCCAGCTGCAGGCTGGCGTCGAGCACCTGCCGCATCAGGCTGTCCTCTGGCGCTGCCACAAGGCTGTTCCAGAACCGCGCTGTGCGCGCCAACCAATGGGCGTGCAGGGGGGGCTCCCCCGTCTCTGCCAGCACGGTGGCTCTGGGCGCGCGCTGTGGCAGGCCGAGCAGGCGCCGCAGCTAGCGATAGGGTGGTGGATGCATGGCTTTAACCCCGTCCGGGGCACGGGTTCGATCCTTAGTGTCGGCTCGTGAAAGTAAAAGGGGAGAACTGACAGGCTCAGTGCTCACGTACAACACACTCAAACCAGGGTCTCGGCTGTTCCCGCGCCTGGCGTGGCCCCGTAGGATCAAACATTGGTCCGCAGGGGGACGATACGGCATATGCCCCACTCTTTACCTTTACCTTTGCAGCAGCAACAGCCCGCCCGGCCGCGCCTCATGCAGCTCACGCTGGACGGCCTCCTTCAGCCAGCCGGCGACGCGGGCGGCGGCGGCCCTTTGGTGCCGCCGCCCCCTACCCCAGCCGCTGCCCTCGAGCGCGCTGCGCCAGACCCCGGCGACCCTGCTGATTTCCTCCCTCTCGCCTCGCGCTCTGCGTGCAAATTGTTTTGGACCCTCCTCTGTGATTTTGCAGCGCTTGGCTGCGCCCCCGCCTCTTGGCCTGCCGCCCTGCCCCACCCGGGGAACCCCACCCGGGGTTCCCCCCTCCACCCAAATCCCTTTCCCTTCCGTTTACCTTTCCCCCCTTTTCAAGCGGCCCCCGTGCATGATGGGGGCTTGCGCCGGCGTGCGCTAAGGGCTAAGGGGGGGACAATGGCCTGGGGAACCGCCTCCTTGCTTGGGTAAGGACTCCCCACTTTGGGCTCCTACTCTCGCCGGTGCGCGCACTGTTCCAAGCGTCAGTCCCCCCCATGCAGATGCCCTTGCTTTGTCCTATGTTACATGCATCCCTTTTGCACTCTCTCCCCGTTTTTCAGCAGCGGCATCTCCCCTACCTCCTCCCTTCTTCCCCGGTCACAGCTGCGCCGGGCCCTGTGGTTCTCTCGCAGAACACAAACAGGTGTAACACAATACAGTAACACAGTACAGTAGTAGTACAGTACAGTATTCCCACCCCTTCTTCCGTGCGGTCGACGGCCGCCTCCGGCTGCGGCCACTCCCCCCCATGCCCTGACCCCCTTTCTTACCCGTTGTGCCCTCCCCCGCCGTTCCTGCTGCCCCGGCTCCTTCCCCTCCCTCCCCCCTTGCCCTTCAGTGGCGGTGTGCTGGTGCGCGGGTGGTAGCTGTGCTTGCCGTGTTGCGTGCAGTGGCGCTACCAGGGGGGGCACCATGCTCGGGTAGCTGGTGTGCCGGCGGCGGCGGCCTGCCCGCCCGGCCCGCTGGCGGCCTCGCGGCCCCCACGCTGTCAGTCCTTGCGGACTGGGCAGCGCACTGCTGGGTGCGTGTGCGTGCATGGCCTGCGTTGCTGCTGTCTGTCGTGCTAGTCTCCGCTTCCCTTGCGCATCCGCCCCCTCCTGCCCCCAGTTCCCAGCCTCCCCGGTCCCCTGTGCCCCTGGCTTCCCCACCCTCCTGTTCCATTCTTCCGGCCTCCCCACCCCCCTGCCCCGTTCTTCCGGCCTCCCGTACCCTCTCTCCCCCCCTGCCTGCTTGAGCTCTCCCTGCCTTTTGCCGCGGTTGTTGCTTGCCTGTCTGGACGCTTTTACCAGCTCTTGTGCCGGGGCCGGCGCTGCCGCTGCTTTCTTGGTAGTTCTCTTGCTCTGCGGGGTTTTGCTTTTGCTCCCTTGTCCCCTTGTTGTTTTCCCGGGCGGCAATGAATGGGTGGTGGGCATGATGCAGGGGAGCGTGAGAAACAGGCGTGCACGCAGGGGGTGGCGTGTCGCGCCAGCCAGTGCCAGAGCCTGCTGCAAGCCGTTGCCGCAAGCCGCAAGCCATGCTGCCCCCCGCTTGCCCCCTGTACTGTGTTACACCTGTTTGTATTCTGAAAAAGAAACACAGGGCCCCGCATGCCTGTGTTTTGGGAGCGGCTCCCGGGTGCCCGCCGCTCTCCCGCCCTCCTTTGCGCCCGATTGGCCAGCCTGTGCGTTGCTGTGCCGCTTTCCCCCCCCGCTCCATCCACAGGCATTGCTTTCTCAGGTTAGAGGGCTCAGCCCCAGCACGTTAACGTGCGGACCACCTGTAAGACACACACACACGCAAGCAGTCCTACACTCCTACACTCCTAGAGCACAACCACACAGCTGAGTTTGTGGCGGCTCGGCCGCCGCTCGCGGGCAGGCGGCAGGGCCCTTAGCGTGCGCTGAGGGCCAGAGGTGGGAGCGGCGGGTCTCGTGCAGCGGGATGCATTGATTGCGGGCTCACTCGGTCGCGCTGCCCTGGCAAGCCTCGCCCGGCAGATAGCCGTGGCCAGCGGCTGGCCTCAGAGCTGCAGAGCGCGGCACATGCGCCAGACGGCGCAGCCTCAGTGGCGGCCACGATGGCAGCTGCACCGTCGGCAGCGGCAGGGCGGCCCCAGCGAGCGCGCCGCCCCGCCTACCGATGTAGGGCGCTGGAACTGCCTCATGAATGCAGCTGCTGCAGCGTCAGAGCGCGGCGCCGCGATGCAGCCTGAGCGAACGCAGCTGAGCACGGCACTAAGGGGATGCGGCAACCCAAAGCATCGCGACTTGTGTGCTGCATGACGGCCCTCATTGCACGTTTGATCCTCCGCTCCCAACACCTCACCCTCTTCTCTCCCCTTTTTCATCTTGCAAGTAGGGAACTGCTGCCCTTTGTTGTTCCTCTCGCCTGTCTTGCTGACCGACTGCTCAACATAACCTTGCCTCCCCCTCCGCCATGCACGACCCCCTACTTGCAATTGTTTCTCCTCTCTCCCCCCTTTTCATCAGCGGCATCTCCACTACCTCCTCCCTTCTTCCCCGGTCTCAGCTGCGCCGGGCCCTGTGGTTCTCTCGCAGAACACAAACAGGTGTAACACACACACACGCATGCACGCACGCACGCACGCACGCACGCACGCACGCACGCACGCACGCACGCACGCACGCACGCACGCACGCACGCACGCACGCACGCACGCGCGATTTTTTGCGAAATCAGCACACTTTTGACACTCCGCCACAGGCGCGCCCTCGCTGCCCCGCAGCGCCCTCCCCATTCGCGAGCATGTCCGGCGGCGGTCCCCGCAGCCGATGCCCGCGCCCACCCCGCGGCGCCCTCTGCGCGCCCCTCTGAGCCTGCTGCAGGCTCAGGGAGGCGTGCGGGGAGGCGCCGGTCCGGCCCCGCGCCGCCCCGCGGCGCGCACTTCTCCTTGTCCACAGACGGCCTCGCGGCCGCAGATACCGTGCTCCTCTGCGCCGCGCTGCCAGCGGGCATGCAGACCGGCGAGGCCTGCTGCGAGCGGCGGCGGTGCTTGTGGCGCTCACCACCGCCGCCAGCGACGGCCGCCCCGGCCCGTCCAGCAACGGCATTGTAGTCTCGGAGCCCTTCCCAGCTTGCTCCACCAGCTCCAACGGCAGCCGCGTGCCCCACAGCGTCTGCCTCCGCATCACGGCCTCCAGCAGCCAGGCGGCGGCGCTGCTCACCCGCCCCGGAAGGGTGCCTCCCATGCATTTCCCGCGCTGCACCACGCATGCAGGATGGGCGCCGCACACCAGGCTGCTGCGTCCTGACTATTACTAGTACTGACTGACTGACTGACTTACTTACACCTGCTAGAGCAAATGAATGCGCAAGCCCCCGGCTCGGATGCGCAGAGCCGGGGAAGAGATAGGGGGAGGAGGGAGGGCACGAGGGAGCATCAGACAGGCACATGGGAACTGGGGGGGGCGGGGGGGGGAGAGGCTGTTCTGGCACACAGCTACGCGCGCAAGGGGAGTGAGGGGGAGGGGAGACTAGGGGCGGTGAAGAGAAGCAAACGTCAAAATCATGTGTCGGGGGTTCTGCCCCCGAACCCCCGGACAGGGGGGACACCCCCCTGTCAACCCCCACCCACCCACCCACCCACCCGCCCACCCGCCCACCAACGTCCCAACCGCCCCCCCCCTCCCCCCTCCCTGCCACTTCCCCCCCACCCAGCCCCCCTCCCCCCTCCCTGCCACTTCCCCCCCCACCCAGCCCCCCCCCCCCCCCCCCCCCACCACCACCACCCACCCACCCACCCACCCACCCACCCACCCACCCACCCACCCACCCACCCACCCACCCACCCACCCACCCACCCACCCACGAATCGGGGCTGCACACAGCCAAAAAAACAGAAACCACCCCAGAGCACGGACCTGAGGGACGTCTTGAATTGGGACACCCACTTAAACCGCTGCTCGCAGATCGACAGGTTGTGCCTGTGGCCCTTCAGCAGCTCGCACTTGTGCGGGTTGACGTGCTTGTGGCACCATTTGCCCTGTGCACGCGCATGTACTGTACTGTGTTACACCTGTTTGTATTCTGAAAAAGAAACACAGGGCCCGGCACGGCTGAGACCAGGGAAGAAGGGGGGAAGGGAGGGGAGGAGCCGCTGCTGAAAAAGGGGGAGAGAGTGCAAAAGGGATGCATGTAACATAGGACAAAGCAAGGGCATCTGCATGGGGGGGACTGACGCTTGGAACAGTGCGCGCACCGGCGAGAGTAGGAGCCCAAAGTGGGGAGTCCTTACCCAAGCAAGGAGGCGGTTCCCCAGGCCATTGTCCCCCCCTTAGCCCTTAGCGCACGCCGGCGCAAGCCCCCATCATGCACGGGGGCCGCTTGAAAAGGGGGGAAAGGTAAACGGAAGGGAAAGGGATTTGGGTGGAGGGGGGAACCCCGGGTGGGGTTAGGTGGTGGGCAGTCCCGCTGCTCGGCGCCCGGTGCGGCGGCACGCGCCTGTGAAGGCTGCGAGCGCAAGCGCCCGTCTGCGCGCCGCTCCGCCGGCCTCGCCCGCCATTGCGCTGTCCTCCTCTCTGGGGAACTCACATCCCAGTAGAGTGGCAAGCCGGTTAGGCTGCGCAACGTGGCTGCCGGTCTCAGGCGGTAGTGGGGGCTGCCCTGCAGGGAAGATGTCGGGGAACCAGATGGGGCGTAGGTGAACGTACAACGCGCACTCAAAAACAATGTGATCCGCATCCTCGGCCCGTCCGCCTAGCCCTGCAGCTGCGCAATGCATACAATAGCGCTGGTCGCGAGGGCGCCGGGCAGGACCCAGTAGCCGCTCCCGCTCCTCAGCGCCCCAGTGTACACCGCTGCGCAGCTCTGCCAGGCCAAGGCGCCGGTGTCGCTCTCGTACCTCGACCAGGTAGGGGGCCATACCATACCCCGCTACCTCCAGGCACTCTGGGCGCACGCAGTCGAAGTAGTGTTGCAGGCGGTTGGCGCCGCGCCGTTGCACCGCCGTCTGCAGGTGCTGCAGGTAGTGCTGCAGTGCTGCCTCCTGCACCGCGTGGACGAACCCCGGAAAGAGCGAGAGAGCGCAGGACGCATCTGTACGCACGGTCTTGCTAGGCGGACCTAATGGAGGTGTCCGGTGTGGGGGACTTGACTTGGACTAACTGACTGAGGGCGGGTTACACGTCACTTTCAGCACAACCTTGTGCTGCTGACATAGAGGTCAGAGGTGTGAGCGACAAGGCATCACGCGACGAGAAAGGCATGGCTTACCAAGGCCAGCTAAACAGGCTGGGGGGAGGCAACACTGCTGCTGAGGGGGCGCTATCTCTGGGCAAGCCCCACCCAGCCGCTGCCGTGAGCAAGGGCCACGAGGGGCGTCACGAATGCAGCGAGAGGGAGACGGGGACGCAACACAGGGAGCACGAGAGCAGCAGCGTGCCAAGGAGGGCGCTAATCAATCACAAGCAGGGGGGGGAAACAGGGGGAGCGCTGGGGGCGCCGGCGGAGCGCCGGCGGATGTCCTAGCAGATGAACGGGTGCTTAGCAGGCAGCTGCGAGTGCCATGCTTGTGGCACAGTGCCAACAAAGGACTGGTCTTGCAGCAGGAACCAGAAGGGGCGACCGCATGCCGCTGAGCGGCAGGCACCAACTGAGCAGGCAAAGGCGGGGGTGGCGGTGGGTGGCGGCTGCTGGAGGGGCCGTCGGCTGCCTAGCGGGCCTGCAGGAGGTGCGCTGCAAGCTGACGGCGGCCGCCATTCATGGCCGCCAGCGCTGCCAGGCAGACGGCGTCCCAGACACCGGCGTGCACGCCGACAGGGTGGCGCATGAGCCACAGCTGTGGCCGCGTGGGCTGCTGGCCGCCAAGCTGAGCTGCCAAGGTGGACCGCACAGCAGCAGCCAAAGGGCAGTCCCAAAAGTGGTGGCGGCGGCCGGGGTGGGGGACAGGGCAGCCGCAGGCGCAGGGCTGCGGGCCGCTGCTGCGCATGCGAGAAGCCTGTCGGGAGGCAGATGCAGGCCACACAAGCCCCGTCACACGTGCTGCCCCTGCCTTTTCCCTGCTTGTCTGACCTCGCTCTTCGCTTGCTTCCCATGCAGGCGGTGTATGTTGTTTCACAAGAACTTAATCAAGCGGTCGAATGACGGCGCCACACGATGCGGCGCTGCAGCTTTCGCATCACCGCAGCTGCTCACGCTGGCTGCTGCCATCCGATTTCTCGCCCTCGCCGCCGCCGGCGCCGGCGTTGCTGCCAGCGCTGCCGCTTGTGCCGCTGGCGCCCGCCACGTGCCGCCGCCGCGCATCGGTGGCTGACTCGAACGGGAAACCGCGGCTCTGCAGCTCCCGAATCAAAGCACTCTCCACGGTGTTTGCTGCAAGGAGAAGGGAGGAGTAGAAGGTGGCACCACAATGTGGCCCTCAGCCCTGTGCCGTGCCGTGCGCAAGCATCGGCTGCCATGGAGGCATGCCGCTGCCTCAAGGGCCGCTTCACATTTGCGTTGTCCCGGGTGCTCAGAACGTCACCCGCTGACTCGACAGAGAAGGGCTGCTCACCCAACGCCGTCCAATCCTTGGCGGGCCCCAAGCTGATGTATGCTAGCTCCAGAGCAGGGCCGTGAGCCGCCCTCTGCAGCAAGCCCACGAGGGGAGGGTCGACGAGCGCGGGCAGTTTAGTCGAAAGGTCAATTGAATGAGTGGATTGAGGGGCGAGCATGATGGGGCATTGTTACAGCAGGTCCAGTTCGTGGCGCAACCCTTTACAGGGCGGGGACACAAGCGGGAGTTTAGAGCCGGGAGGGACAGGTGGCACGTGCGGGGGCTGGAGCGGCTGGCTGCATTTCTGTGTTCTATGTTGTTCCAGCTGTGCGCTCATGCTGCTCCCTCCGATGCGCTGTGCCGTGCCCCTGGGGAAAGCAGCCTCGGGGGGGCCTGACATGCCGCAAGAAGACGTGCCACGCCACGCCACCACGCTCCCCCTGCACACTCGACACCCCCACCCCCACAACCAACAAACGTGTACCTTGCGGTGCTCCTTAAGCCGGCCCAGCATGCGCCCGGTGGAGCCTGCAGTAGGGACCCAACGGCCAAGAGGCATTCTCTTGGCTCAGTTCAACACTGCCACCGATCAGGTCGCAACTGAATTGAGAGCACATTTTGGTTCGCCAGTCAAACCGACCCAGAACCCAGGCTGCGGCTCCCAGGCCAGCAGTCCCTGTCCAAACCCACCCGCATAAAAGAAGCCGTCGGCTCGCCGCAGCACGTACACGCAGGCAGTGCCTTCGCTGGCAGGGCCGGGCTCCTGGCGGGGCCGAACAACCTGAAGCTGCTGCACTGGCCCCCCTTGCCCTCCCGCCGCCGTCTCTATCGTGTCTTGCGCCACCTCCTGCAGCGCTGTCGCCGCCGCCTCCAGTGTCCATCGGTTTCTTGCAGCAGTGGCTGCAGCCACAGCGCCCGCGCCAGCGCTGCCGTGCCGTGCCGCCGCCGCCGCCGTGCCTGCCACCGCCCCCTCGTGCGCTGCTGCTGCTGGCCTCGCTGACGCTGCTGCCGCAGGCGGCGTCCTTGCCTGGACCGGCAGCAGCTGGCTGTACAGCTGCGCCGCGCGCGCCACCACCTGAAGCATCAGAGGGTAAGGAACACGGGCAAGAGTTAAGGCAGCAGCCCAGGCTGCAGCCAAACACATGCAAGAGGCCCGGTCGGCACGCACACCCGCTCGCCTCCTCATGCCTCAGCCAGCTTCCACGCCTGCACCCGCCGTGTGTTCCTGCAACAAACTAGAGGGGGCGGCACTCGCACGCAGCGCAGCCGGACCAGGTCCCCGACACATGTACTAAACAGCAAGAAGGCTCCTCCAGAGGCGGCACGACAGACGACACCAAACTGAACCGATTCCACCCGCCCACCTCATCCGGCAGGCGGCACTTGCGCGCAACCTCCAGGGCCAGGCTCTCGGTGCTGGTGCCAGGCACGATGCGCCAGGTGGGGCGGCGCACCGTGGCCGGACTACCGTCGTCGCTGCTGCCGCTGCTGCTGCCACAGCTGGCGCTGCATGCACCGTTGCCGCTGCTGCCGCTGTGGGCGCCATTGCCGTCGGCGCCGCTGCCGCCGAGCGCCTCCTCCCACAAGGCTCCCAGCTGCTCCACAGGCACGCTCTCAACCTCCATCATGAGGCGCTCGGTGTTGGGCAGCCTGGCCGGAAAAAGAAGGGCGGCCAAGCAGGGCGGGGGCAAGGGTCAGGCTCCGGCGCCAACCGAGAGGACGCTTGGCAGCCATGTCGTGCCGCGCTGGGCTGCACTGCCTGCTGGCCTGCAGCCCCCCCCCCTCGCTGTCACACTCACCTGCCCCTCCATGCCGCACCTCACGCGATGAGCCGCAGGGAGCGCAGGCGTGTCGTAAGCAGGTATGCGTCTCGGCGCGCGACCCTGACCCAGCACAAAACACTTCCACCCCACCCACGCAGGCATCCCCCCACTCTGTCACTCACTGCAGCTGTAGGTCTAGCAGTGAGTGGAGGTGGGTGGCAAACAGGCCGCGACAGCGCGAGCCGTCCAGCCGCTCCATCAGCGCGCCTGCCAGAGCGGCGCCCGCCCGCACCTCCGTCCCCTTGCCCAGCTCATCCACCTGTGACATTGTTGGTGGAGGGGGGCGAGTGGGGCAGGAGGGGCAGGAGGGGCAGGAGGGAGGCGGTTCCAGGCAGAAACAGGCACAGCGAGCCGGGGCCAGCAGCCGGATGTGTGCCGCACACAGTGGGCATGTTTGTGCTTCAGACGTCCCGCTCGGAGCGTGCCTAATGGGTGAGGGTCTCACCAGTACCAACGAGCGTGGTGTGACGTCGTCCAGAACATATCTGCCAGCCAGGAGGGGGGGGCACAGGGAACACGGCGGTCAGTCGAAACGCAGAGGGATGTGTGGATCGGTCGGGCCCATGCCGCAGCCGCTGCAGCTGCCCCCGGCGCTGCTGCCGCTCTGCTGCTGCACCATCCGACATGCGCCCCTCGCAAGGGCCGGCGCCGCCGCTGCTGTTGCCGGCTGCTGTTGCCGCTGCTACCGCTGCTGCTCCTGACGCTGCTGCCACTGCTGCCACGGCTGCCTGCTGCATGCAGCCCTTGCAACTCGCGCTGGAGCCCTCTGCGCACCGCATCTCAGTCATTTCCACGGCAAACGCGGAGCGCCCCTCCAGCGGCGAGTCGGAGGAGAAGTTGCGCAGCATGAAGGCGTCTGTGGTGAGGCCAAGAGGGCGTGGGCAGGCGGAAGAATTGTGCGGGGGTGGTGTGCATGAACGCAGCCTGTGGTTTGCGCTCTGCAACCGCACCTGCTTTCCCTGCACCGCCACCCTTCCCTTCCCCCATCTGGGTTGCAACACAGGCGGGCTCCCCCCACCCACCAAAGTAGGGCACGGCGGCGGTGTGGGCGGGGGCGTACAGGCCGCAGGCGCCCAGCAGCGCCACAGCGCACACGGAGCGCAAGATGGTGGATTTGCCTGCCATGTTGGGCCCAGTCAACAGTGCCATGCCCTGCAAGAGGCAGCCACACACACGAAACCGTGGACCCTGAGTGAGCAATGCATCAAGGGTGGGGGGAGGCACAGCCTGGCACACCGGCAGCCATGTGTCCCTCTACACCCAATCCTGCCGGCTCCCTTCAGGCTCCAAGTCGCAACGGTTGCGCATCTCAAAGGCTGGCGATGCATGCGCCGCATCCCACCCTGCACCGCCCCTACCTGCAGGTCTAGCGAGTTGTGCACAGTGGAGTGCTCCCAGCCATCCAGCCAGTAAGGCCTGTCGGGGGTGGGAGGGGAGGGACAGGAAATCGCACCTGACCCGCGCATGAGGATGGACCGGCAGGCAGGCAGTGAACGCTGCAGCTTCACGGCCTGACATCCGCGTGCTTTGTCACCGGCGGGCCAGCCAGCCACCCACACGCCCACCCACCCACCCACCACATGCTATCAATGGCAAACACGTCTGGCTGCGCTCCCTCGGCTGGCTCCGGCGGTGGCCCTGTGCCATCGAATCCTTGGGTGGGCAGGCACCAGCCGCGCCTGCACAGCGGCCAGTAGCAGGGGGAGATGGTGAGGGCGGGTGGCGGGTGGCAGGGTCGGGACATTCGTGAAGCAGCCAGGCAGCCAGGCAGCCAGGCAGCCAGCCAGCCAGCATTCCTCTGCGCGCGAAGCCTGGCTTTGCTGCCACACCGCTCCCTCGCAGTTTGGTGTTGCGCCCCATGGTAAAGGTAAAGGTAAAGGTGACTTTAACGTCCACGCATGGCCGGCGAGCGGTGCTGCCTGCACACCTGGCACCTGGCCCTCCCGTGTGTTCCCAACCCCATTTCCCCTTCCCCCGCCCATCCCGCACCGCAACGCCTCCCGCGTGTGCCCCGTGAGCGCTGCCGCTGCCACGCAGATGCCGGCGGCGCACACCAGCTGGGTTTGCAGTACCTGTAGAGGAGGGAGCAGGCGGGCAGGTGCCTCTGGGATGTGAGCAGGCTCAGAAGGGCAACCTTGGAGCAAGCCTGCCCGTCCCGCCCGGCAGCGCGGCCAGCAGCCCCCCACCTGCAGGTCGCGAGCTAGCTGCCGCAGGTGGTGCCGCACCGCCGCCGCTGCCTCGTGGCAGGCCCGGCGGTAATCGTCCAGCGCTGATTGCAGGCCGTGGGTGGCGTGGAAGGAGCCGTCCAACTGTTCGAAGGTATAGGGCCGTGGGCAGAAGCGTGCGGGGGGGTGGGTGGGCGAGGCACAGACCAAGCGCAGAGCAACAGAGGCGTCTTGACAGAGGACGTATGAAGACGTGGGTGGGTGGTTACGCGAGTGGCGTGGGAATGCAAGCGCCTCCCGCCAGATTTGCGGGGCGAGGCCGGGCAGGGCAAGGCAAGCTGTCACCTTGCCGTTGCGGTCGTGGGGGTGGACCAGGTGGGCGGCCGCTTGGGTGATGGCTGCAATGGCGGGCACGAAAGGAAGGTGCAGGTAGTAAGGACACAGGGCAGAGAGCAGCGGCAGCGGCAGCAGCAGCAGCGGCGGCGGTGGCGGCGGCCTGCCATGCAGCTTGCTGTTTTTCCTGCGACGTCACCCGGTGCCGTCCCTTTCCCCCTTTACCGCCCTGCCACGCCGCCTGCGATGCCCCCCCCCCCCCCCCCCCCCCCTTCCCACCTGCCCCCTTCCCACCTGCCCCCGTCCCGGGCGCACCCACCAGCGTTCTTCCTGCCCTTGACCCTCAGCCAGAGCGCGTTGTTAGCGCTGTCGTACTGAAGCAGCGGCCGCTCCTTGGCCAGCTCCTTCCTGTCCTTCTCTGTGATGGGCCGCGCCATCTCTGCCTGCCACGCCTGCAGCGCAAGGGGGTGCACAGCCAGCAGCGGGAGCAGCGGCAGGTCAGCAGCAGCAGCGGCGAGAGCGGTGACGGCGGCGGCGACAGGTGCAGCAGCTATCAGCAGCACCGGTGGCAGCTGTATGAAGCAACACAGGTGTTGTCAGTGGCAGCAGCAGCAGCAGCACAGGAATCGCCAGCCGCAGCTGCAGCAGCAGCAATGGCGAGCAGCGACGGCTGCTGGCAGGAGTGTGCAGCCTTTGGTGTTGGCACCCAACGCCCCTGGCCGGGTCGGTGCCGAGGCTCATCACACAGCAGGGGCTGCGACAAACCTGCAGCACAGGGACGTACGCTGCCTCCAGCTCCCGCTGCACCCGGTTCCGCGCCAGCTCGACCTGCGGCGGCAAGGTGCGAGGGGGTGGGCACGACAGCGGTTTGGCGCTGCACTGGCGAGATCAGCAAGCCAAGTGCAATGACTCATGATTTTCAGGCACTGCGGCCCCCGGCTGGCGGGGCGGCATCGTGCTGAGGAGGCCGCGGGCCGGCAGGCTGGCGTACGCAACCTCCATCGCCACACTACCCGCTGCTGCAGGTTACGTCCAGTGCTCCGCCCACGCTTGCCTGCTCCATTTGGGATGCCAGCACCGACTCCTTGACCTTTCCCTTGAGAGGCATTTCATTGACCTGGAGAGGGGCAGTGGGCAAGCATGCAGGATGGGCGCACGGCGAAAGCCGCGAGCAGTACAGAGGCTGCAGGGCGGCATGTGCCAGCCCCGCGCCCCTCGTCAGGCCGAACCTTCCAACCGCTCGCGCGCCCCCCCCCCCCCCGCCCCCCCCCCCCGGCCATGCAGCCCCTGGCCCCTCCCCCCAAACCCGTGCCTGCATGAACCGCCACAGAGCTTGTCGCACGTCGTCTTGGCACCCTCCAGCCCAGGCAGCCACTCGAACGAGCCGGGCAAGATGTCGGTGTCGTGATCCACCACTGCACACAAGACCAGCAGTGACGCGTCGTTGGAGAGGCATTCGCCCAGGGCCGGCCGACGCGGCAGCACGTGCGCCATCGCCGCGTTGCTGCACACTCGGCGCGCTCAGCCCCCAGCCCCAGCCCCAGCCCCCAGCCCCCCTCACTCCACCCACCCTCGTGTATCGCCCCCAGCGCCGCCTCGCAGCCCGCCAGCAGCTGCCGTCGATCCAATTCCACCCCCATCTCGCGGCACGCCACGCCCAGCAGGCTGTCGGCGAGCTCCCGCATCTGAGGGCTGTCGCGGCTGAGCAGGTCGCGCACAGCGGCGCACAGCTCCCCCAGCTGCAGGGACGGTGGGGGGGACGAGGCGTACGAGACGGCGGCTCAGGGTGAGCAGCGACTGCTATGGCAGCATGCATGCCCATGCGCAGGCAGACGCGCGGGCTGGCGGGCTGGCAAGCAAGCACACCCGACCAGCACGAGCACCAGCAACGCCTGCACACACCTCTCGAAAAAAAAATGTCATTGGCCTCGTGGGCACGCAGCTTGAGCACCACGCTGGCAGCTGGGACCAGAGGGAACGCCGGCACCGGCTCTGTGATGCCTGCAGCAGGGGGCAGGCAGTGCAGGAGGCAGGGGGGGGGGGGGGATGGGTACATGCAGCTTCACCGCCACGCTGGCAGCAAGGGACGAGAGGAACTCGCCGGCACTGGCTCAACGGTGATGCCCGCAGGAGAGGGCCAGGCAGCAAGCGCGTGCGGCACCGCAGCCTGGCCTCCCGACGGGGCGACACGCGCAAGCCGCTGCCCGGCGTGTCTCTGGCGTGTTGGTGGCTAGGCAGGCCTGCAGGAATGTACTGCAACTCGCCACCCAAGCATCCATGAGCAACTGCCCGCTCTCACCAGCAAGGATTGCGCAGGCGCGGTGGATGGCCACGGCGGTGGCGGGCGGCGGCGGCAGCAGCAGCAGGCGGCGCAGCCAGCGGCGGGCGGGCAGCGGTGAGGCGGGCGGCAAGAGGTAGTCCAGGAGGCAGGGCTGCCCGCGCGCTTTGTGAAGGCCTAAGTTGAGGGCCGTGGAGTGGTAGAGGGGCCGCGGGCGGTCGCGCGCGCTGGCGCGGATCTGCGCGCGAGGCAGGTAGGGGTGGGTGTGTGGTTTAGCATGCGGGGCGGAGCAGGGCAGGTTGGGGCGGGGGGCCTGCTCGCACCCCATCCGGCGGGAGGCTGGTGAGCAAGGGGAGGCCTGCGCGAAGACAGCCTGCCTTGGCAGTCCATTCAGTCAGAGGGGGAGAGGAGGAGCCACAACAGCCACAACAGCTACAGCAGTGGAATGGCCACATGTTGGTCACAGCACTGCCTTTCTACCCCGCTGTACTGCTGCGCCCCACCCACCACGGTGAAGTGCTCCGAGGCGCTGAGCCCCAGCATGCTGCGGATGCGGGTCAGCAGGCCCTCCAGGGGGTCTGCGGGTGGGTGGTTGTGTGGGTGGTTGTGGTTGTGTGGGGCGGCGACAGGAAGTGCGCGTTACAGCGTGCATGGCTGCAAATGCAGCACGCAACCGTAGCTGCCTGCCGCTCCGCCGGCAACCCTGTCAGGTTTTGCCATGCCCCCGCCTCCACGCGCCAGCCACTGCCCGTCCCACCGCCTGTCCTGCACCTGGGTCGCTGTACCGCTCCACCACGCCCACTTGAGAGCGAAAGAGCGTCGACACCCGCTGCTCCATTCCCGCTCAAACGTGCCCTCGCTCAGACGGCGGTCGGCGGCGGCGGAGGGGGTGGGGACGTGCAGGAAGAGGGGCGGCGCCAGGCCGCCTGCACGCACCGACGAGGGGGCAAGAGGGGGAGGTTTCCGGCGCAGAGGAATGCCACTCGGGCGCCAGCTGGCAGCACGGCAGGCGTGAGTGGCTGCCGCGCGCTCTCCCTGTCTCTGCCCACCTTGCGCACCACCCACCCAACCCCCTCTTGCTGTGTGCGCACCTGTCCACCCACCCACCCACCCACCCACCCACCCACCCACCCACCCACCCACCCACCCACCCACCCACCTTCGTGCAGGCGTGCGTAGACAGCATCCTCCGTGAGCCCCTCCATCACCGACACGGTCGCCAGGTCGACGCTCACTTCCAGGACAGTGTACCCGCCCACCTGCGGGTGGCAGCGAGCAGCAAGGGTGGCAGTTTTACATACAAACGAGTGGCAGGCAGCGAGCAGCTGGAGCGCAGGTGCGGGGGACCGAGGAGGCAGGCAGGCCCCAGGCACCAAGCAGGGCGGCGGCGGCGCGGCGGCAGGAGCAGCGGCGACGTGCATGCAGGGGTCTCCTTCACCCCCTGGGGCCAGGTACCTGCGGCACCAGCGCCAGCAGCGGCGGCGCCGGCATCGATTGGCAATCTGCCACAGGGGAGGGGGGAGCAGAGCTGTGGGATGCATGGGGCAGCAGCAGGGCCAGCAGCAAGGCGGGGCAGGCAGCGGTGCCAACAGCCGTGTGCGCTGCTCGTGGTGCCTGCTGCGCCCTGTGCCTCCTGCGTGCCGCGGGTAACAGTGCACCTCGCCGCCGCCGTCGACCCTCCGCAGCAAATGTGATCCCATTTCCACATAGTCCCCCCCAAAACCCTCTCCCTCTGTTCTGCTCTGACCTGCATCCTCGTCCACCAGGCCGTGCAACAGGTGGGGGTTGGCCGGGGTCACCACCGCCGCCACGAACCGCTGCTTCTGCTTCGTGCGCATGCTGCCGTACGAGTACCCTTCCGGGGTCTGCACACGCAAGGGGGCAGCGGCGGGTGAGCGGGGTGCGCAAGTGGTGAAAGTGGCAGCAAGCGGCGGCCGCTTGGCGTAGCTGCGGCCTCAGTAGCGCGCCCCCCCCCCCCCCGCCCGAGCAAGGCTTGCACCCCGGGTGCCGCTCACCTCCTCGCAAACCACCACCGACAGCCCCGCCGCCACGAGGTCCGCCACGGTGCGGCGCAGGTTCTGGCGGGGGCAGCCCGCGCGTGGCGGGCGGCCGGCGCCCGAGGCCATGGGGTTGAGCCCCGCGTGCGCACCAGCAGCACCGCGTCGATGCCCACCGCCTCGTAAAACTCCCCCACCTGCGTGGCAGAGCGGAGCAGAGCGGAGCAGAGCAAACGTGGGAGGGGGGACAAGCGCGAGGCATGGGCCGGGGCATCGGGGGGGAGGGCGACGACACGCGGGGGGCTGTACAAAGGGCGCTTACTCAGTGCTGCGCTGACCAGATAGCACTGCACCGATGCCCACGGCTTCATACAACGTGCCCACCTGGCGGCAGATCTCGTCAAGGCGGCAGCAGGGGCGGGACGCCCGCACAGGCACTACAAACGGCACCAGCGCGCAGGTGCACCACCACCAGACGGCGCAGGTGCTTCACCACCTGCCCATCCCAGCCCCTCCTCACCCGCACCAGCACCACCGACTTTGGGTGCTGCTTCTTCACGCCCCGAAAGTACGTGTACAGCGGCGGCCGGCCGCTGCGGCTGGAAAACGCGGCGCGCCTGCTGGGTGCTGGCGCGGCGCTGCCGTTGCGGACGGCATCCTCGCCGTCGCCCTCATCGCTGCCGCTCTCGACCCCAAGCGCTGCCTGCAGGCCCAGAACCTGCGCTGGGCGGTGGGCAGGTGGGAATTTAGAGCGAGCGAGCAGCAGCAGGCCGGCCAAGGCATGGCACGCAGTACATGCAGCAGCTTGTGCATGCAGCGCGGCCGCGACGCCTCGGCCACCGCTCCAGCTTGCCTGCTGCGTGTCGATGTGTGGCAGCAACGCACGTGCCGTCGGCTTGTCCACGCTCGTGTTCAGCACCTGCTGCCA